>CAMTDV010000022.1:74665310-75246701 GCA_947069175.1 Scalesia atractyloides | reverse complement strand
AAAACCTAATTACATAAAAGCAAAGAAATTAGAAACTCAACACACTGATTTTGTATGTGTGTGTGTGTCCAGAAGAAGCAAAAATGGAGCCAAACCCTAATTCTTGAACATCTCACAATTTCCATCCAATTCGACCAGGAATCAAAGTGATTTTGGTGCATGTTTAAGAATTTAGAGCCTACAACATCATCTCATCATAAGGTATGTCAAAAATCCAGTGAATATTGAAGTAGAGAATTCACAATCGAATCTTATGATGTGAAATTGATGGTGGGATTTTAGAGTAGTGATAGAAATTGTAGAGTCTTACACAGTGACTCGGATTCAAAAGGTTTGAGTTTTAAAATAAATTGACAAAAGTGACCAAACCTCAAGAACCATTTTAGCAGTTTATTCTAAATTTTATGTCAAACATAGATAAAAATAAATAAATAAATTAAAATGTTATTTTTGTTTTTTCATATAACACTATATATTAGAAGATATGAATACAAAAAATCACAAGCATAAATTAACAAGAGTAAACTGTCAAAATGGTCTCTAAGTTTTGATCACTTTTGCCACTTTAATCCAAAACTCAAACATTTTGAATCTGGATTTCTGTGGTTTTAATTTTATCGTCATTTTTATCAAAAAGCAAAATTTAGTCAGATTTTTCAGTCAACATCCAGTTTTTATTGTCTTTTTCTTCCCTTTTAATAAAGAACAAAATGGTCAGATTTTTTAATTTGTTATAATAAAATGTTAAAAGACCATTTTGCCCTTCATTAAAAGGGAGGAAAAAAACAAAAAAAAACAGGATGTTAACTGAAAAATCTAATTAGATTTTGCTTTTGGATAAAAATGGCAACACATTTAAAATCACAGAAACCCAGATTCAAAATGTTTGAGTTTTGGACTAAAGTGGGAAAAATGATCAAACCTTAAGGACCATTTTGATGGTTTATTTAACTAGTGTCATTTCCGTTGATGCTAATAGTAAAAACTTACGGATTTTCGAATAATAGGACGCGTTTTTGAAGTATCCTAAACAAAAATTTGAAAATATTCTAGCACTTTAAAAAATTTCAAGGGGTGCCCCTAGCGCCCAAGCTTTTTGTCCGTCCATGGTTTTCTCCATGTGCACGAAAGTCACACAATATAAACATTTGTTATTTGTGTGGTGGGCAAAATATATGTGGTTGATGTTACGTAATCAAACAATAAATAAAAGGAAATAGAAAATAAGTGGCGATGATAACAAGGTAAAGATACTGAAAGTATAAGGGGTTGAATTGACAAATGTTATAGCCATAAGGGGTGCCAGGAGAAATATAGATTATAGCTTGTCACTTTCATTGCATATTGGCAATGTTGGCCACCCCCTCATTACTTGCTTGGCTTTTGGCAGTTTCCCTTCACACAACAACTATTTTAGATCATTTTTCCTTTTACATTTTTGCCCCTCAAT
This sequence comes from Scalesia atractyloides, assembly GCA_947069175.1. NCBI lineage: Eukaryota > Viridiplantae > Streptophyta > Magnoliopsida > Asterales > Asteraceae > Scalesia > Scalesia atractyloides. The sequence continues at coordinate 75,245,251 of CAMTDV010000022.1, read as the reverse complement.
CACCCTCAAAATTTCATTTTATAATCAAATAATAATAATAATTTAAAATAGTTATATAAAAAAAATTCTAAAATGTTAATGAATGGTGTATAAGATTGTAACTTGTAAATTTGACTGTTTAAAAGTTATTATGATTTAGAGTAACAACAATTAGATTTTAAAAAACATGTAATAAGTTATTATGGCTAAAAGGAAGAACAAAAGTAAAGAATATCGATTGGTGTAGATTTTAATGTAAGAGATGTAATAATGTAGTTTTGTTTTTGTTTTTGTTTTTTTTTTCGCTTTCCATGTATGTTGTTGGGTTTTACAGCTTCGTTGGCCTTGTTCTATATAATCTTTTCCCATTTCAAAAAATTGTAATAAGTTAAAGTTGTAATGAAACTCATAATGCAAAGGTAATTGTAGGTTTACCGTATGTTATTGATGTCAACTATTTTTATTTATTTTGCTTTCCATGTATGTTGTTGGGTTTTACAGCTTCGTTGGCCTTGTTCTATATAATCTTTTCCCGTTTAAAAAAATTGTAATAAGTTAAAGTTGTAATGAAACTTATAATGCAAAGGTAATTGTAGGTTTACCGTATGTTATTGATGTCAACTATTTTTATTTATTTTGCTTTCCATGTATGTTGTTGGGTTTTACAGCTTCGTTGGCCTTGTTCTATATAATCTTTTCCCGTTTAAAAAAATTGTAATAAGTTAAAGTTGTAATGAAACTCATAATGCAAAGGTAATTGTAGGTTTACCGTATGTTATTGATGTCAACTATTTTTATTTATTTTGCTTTCCATGTATGTTGTTGGGTTTTACAGCTTCGTTGGCCTTGTTCTATATAATCTTTTCCCGTTTAAAAAAATTGTAATAAGTTAAAGTTGTAATGAAACTCATAATGCAAAGGTAATTGTAGGTTTACCGTATGTTATTGATATCAACTATTTTTATTTATTTTGGTTACTGAATGGTATGATAGTTATTGAATGATACATGTCGAAATACTCTATAAGTCTTTATTACATTAATAAATGCAAGAAACTTTACCAAATGCTGAAATGTATCATTGAATGTGGTACTGAATAATATAATAGTTATTGAAAGATACATATTGAAATACTCTAATAAGTCTTTATGACATGAATTAATGCAAGAAACTTTATCAAATGCATCATTGAATGTGGTACAATTGTCAACTATGAATCTTAATAATACCTTAGTGCTATACATATGAAAGAATTTCATACATCTTTTTACACTTAATAGATATTATATTCTTCAAGATTGAAGTTTCAATGCGTAGTGGAATATTTATCATAAAATATTATTTGAGTAAGTACGATATTTTCTCTTAAAACGTTATGAAAGAGTAAAAAAAATATAAATTTGATTATCCCTAAAATCTTTTGTGCTTCAGGTTCAATATATTAATTATGGTTTATAACCTTTTTGGAGTAAGGACAAAATTTAATAAGTTCTAACGAAATTCATCATATAATGGTAGTAAATTGTAGGTTTGACTAGTTTGTTATTGATCTCAACTTTTTCGTTATAAAAACTTATATAATTTTGTTTATAGAATAATATAATCATTAATGAAAGATATGTATCTAAATAACCTTATTTTATTTTATATATTTCTCATAACCAATATCTTTAAGTCACAAAGAAAATATTTTTTTTTACCACAATGCAATTGCATGTGGCATAATATTCAATTACGAATGCTAACAATAACCGGTGTACGTCATCATTGGATGCCCCTCGCCGATTAGACCCATGACCAACATGAAAGATAGCTAAATCACATACCCTAACAGTAAATCTTGTAGTGCTGAGATTTTTTCCTTAAACCTTCACAATGAATCCCTACCTCCTTATTAGTTTGCTATAAACATCCGGTAAAAATGGCCATATAGGCTTCTTGACCGTACATCATCTCCAACAAGGACATTGTTGGTCGTTAGTGAGAGATATGACATCAATCTCAAGGAAAGAGAGATAGAGTAGAAGACATCCGTGTCTCGAGGATGTCTTGAAACAGAATCTATTAAGGAGGAAGAAGAGACGATTTTAGTTACATTTCTTGTTGTGAGAAGGCTGTTGTTAGACAAATATGACGCGTCTTCTATAGATTTAGAATTTATAAATGTCATGGTAAAGATATAAAAGAATTACAAAAAGGACAAGAGCAAATGCTGGGCTAGCCCTAGCCCACTTAGTTTACGCAAATGTCTCTTAGATAAACATGAGGAATGTAAAGTAGCATAGGATTAACTTTACGGGTTAAAAAAACATAAAGGGTAAAATGAAAAAGAAAATAAAAAATACAAGGGCAAAGATGTAAATAAAAAATAACACAAGGGCAATCATGGAATATGAAAAATAGATTCTTTATAAACCTTGGCTACACTACTGAGTACTGACCCCCTTTCTCACTTGTGTGGAGCAAAAAAATCTGAACAACTGCCGACTGAAATACACACACACACACACACACATCATCTTCATCACCATCAACCATGGCGCTTCGAATGAGTCCGGTGACGCTGCAAAGAGAGATATATCCTTCATACATTTTTCGTCAATCAAAAATCTCAGATCTCCTAAATTCGCGATGGCTTCCACCATGGGATCCTCCACTCCGAAGTGAGTAAAATGATTTTCCATATTGTATTCAGTCGGTGTGTTTATTTCATGTCTAGATGCGTTTCGATTCCGTCAAATGAGCTTTGTGTTAATTTGTTTCTGTTACGGAACTTATTGTTTCATTTCATATGATAACGATTGGCAGATTCGTAGCGACAGGGATAAGATACTGTGATTGCGACTGCGTTTGTGTTTTGAATGATGTAGATGTGTAATTTATATGCTGTTATGTTGATTTATAGCATTTGTTAATTATTATAGCGTGTTTGTTTATTAGTATTAGGTGAAGATGATTTGATTTATTTTTTTGGTATTGAGGTGGTTAGTTATGAAATTTAGGTTAATTTGAAAGAGTTTTTTAAATTTCGTACGTAATCGATTAGCAGATTCGAAGTGACAGGAATAAGATTTTGCAATTGTGAATTGTGATTGCGATTGTGTTTTCGATGACGTAGATGTGTGACTTTTGTGCTGTTATGATGATTTATAGCATTTTTTTGTTTGTTTATGGTTTAGAATTAGGCTAAGATGATTTGATTTATTTTTGATATTGAGGTGATTACTTTTGAAATTAGGTTTTATTAAAGGAGTTTTATGAATTTGTTTGTGTATAATGTCTTTTTCTTTTGTTGTCTAGATGTGGCTTTCAGTGTTGTTAGTTTAATTTTAGGGGTTGCTGATTGTGCTGCACATGGTTTGCCTTATTAGGTTGAATTTGCATGTTCTGGTACAGACAATTGAAAAGTGTTGTTAGTTTATACTTGTGGTGTATTAATTTTTTGCCTTTTACCAGCCAAAAACCAGTCTGAACCAGTCGAAAACAAGTCTAAAACAGTTGAAATGGCCTGGACTGGACGTACACCTTGCTCGTCTCGAGTGTGCGCTTTGAGTCTTAGTTACCTAGGATTCAAGTGTATTTAAGTTCTTAATAATTTTTTTGTTACAAGTTACTTACTAAGCTTGTATCTTTTAACTTTATAGCATTGTTGGCGCCTTGAGTGCAGCAAGGCACAGAAAGTGCCTAAACCGGCCAAAAATAGTTTTAAACGGTCTGAACCAGTCTAAAATAGTCGAAATGGCCTGGACTGGATGTGCGCCTTGTCTGTTTCGAGCGTGCGCTTTTGCTGAGCCATGAGCCTTCAACTACCTAGGATTTGAGTGTATTAAAATTCTCAATAATTTTTTTGTTACAATCTGCTTCTTTGCTTGTATCCGCTAAGTTATGTAGCACTGTCGTTTATATACATCCTTCTCATTATTATCATCTTTTACTTTGCTGTGTGCAATCTTTGTTATGTGGCTAGATATTTAATAGATTACCGGATTTCTGTACATAAATGGTGAAATGTTGTTCATCTATATATTTAAACTGATTCATGTGGTATTTATTGTTTATATCAATGAGTATAGACCGTATAGTCTCTTCAAGGAAATCAATGTTTAGAGTAGGTGGCATAAGTTTTGAAATTTTAGTAAATTGTTGCTGTGTTGCCCTTGGTAGTTAAATTGGCCAGCTACTTCAAGAACCCCTCTACTAAGACAACAAGTTGTTCATAAGCTTCTTGTACATCTTTTAAACTTTTAATGAACCCATTTAGTTATAATCATTTACAGCTTAATTATTAATCCTTAATTCTTTGCTTTCCACTTTTCTATTGCTTGATTATATTTATATATTTATATTTATTTCTTCCCATTTCTTATACAGGGTTGAAAGTACCAAGAAGCCCTTCACCCCACCACGCGAGGTTCACCTTCAGGTGACACACTCTATGCCCCCACAAAAGATAGAAAACTTCAAATCAATCGAGGGTTGGGCCGAAGACAACATCTTGGTTCACCTAAAGCCGGTGGAGAAATGCTGGCAACCACAGGATTTCTTACCCGATCCCGTATCTGACCGGTTTCGAGGAACAAGTGAAAGAACTAAGGGCCAGGGCCAAAGAAATTCCCGATGAATACTTCGTTGTATTGGTTGGAGACATGATCACAGAGGAAGCCTTACCTACCTACCAAATCATGCTTAACACACTAGACGGTGTGCGTGATGAGACCGGAGCTAGCCCTACACCTTGGGCTATCTGGACCAGGGCTTGGACCGCTGAGGAAAACAGGCACGGTGATCTTCTTCACCAGTATCTCTACCTTTCGGGGCGCGTTGACATGAGGCAAATTCAGAAAACCATTCAATATCTCATAGGGTCTGGAATGGTAATTTTTTTCTTTTTCATATTTTTATTATGAAATTTTTCTTTTTGTGTTTTTTCATCTAGTATCAGTAGCTGGTTTTATGGGTTGGAAAAAGTGAGTGGGTTTGGTTGTAATACTCATATGTCCATGCATAGGGCTGTAAACGAACCAAAAGAATGCGAAGAAGGCCTTGTACGTGTTTGTTCATTAAGGAATAACAATTTTATGAACTGTTCACGAACGCTTACTGAACGAGATTTCTTGTTCGTGTTCGTTCATTAAGGAAATGAACGTATTCATGAACTGTTCACGAACGCTTAGCGAACGAGATTTCTTGTTCGTGTTCGTTCATTAAGGAAACGAAGGTGTTCATAAACTGTTGACGAACATTTACCAAATGCGTAATCAAACAAATGTTCATGAACATAAATGAACACAAACAACGTTTATGAACACAAATGAATACACACGAACATGTATTCATTATAGAATAAAATCTACATTTTTCATCACAAAGATTACGAAGAATCCACCAAAAAATAAATAAGCACTTAGCATAATTATCTGAACATATCTGAACACAATTGACATAATTATCAGAAACATGGGTTTTACTAGACGTTGCTGACGTGAAACACTTTTTTATCCATTATTTTAGAACTTTTCGTATTAGTTTTATTAAATACGATTACAGATAACGTATCTGTTAAGAGTATTAGCAGCGATTTAGTAGGTTCTTTGCAGTAGATATACACTTGGGGTGACTTATTTAATGCTACTTTTACATGCACCTTGATCTTTCAGGATCCACGAACCGAAAACAGTCCGTACCTAGGGTTCATCTACACATCATTTCAAGAACGCGCCACCTTCATCTCTCATGGAAACACCGCGCGTCACGCAAAGGATTACGGGGATCTAAAACTGGCTCAAATCTGTGGTACGATCGCCGCTGATGAAAAAAGGCACGAAACCGCCTACACTAAAATCACTGAAAAACTATTCGAAATCGACCCTGATGGCACGGTTCTTGCTTTTGCCGACATGATGAGGAAAAAGATCTCCATGCCCGCACACTTGATGTATGACGGGCGCGATGACGACCTTTTCGACCATTTTTCGGCTGTTGCACAAAGACTCGGTGTGTATACTGCGAAAGACTATGCTGACATTTTGGAGTTTCTGGTGGGTCGGTGGAAGGTGGCAGATCTTACCGGGCTTTCTGGTGAAGGGCGTAAGGCCCAAGATTATGTGTGCGGGTTGCCCTCGAGAATCAGAAGGCTCGAGGAGAGGGCTGCCGCAAGGGCTAAAGAAGGCCCGAGTATTCCGTTCAGCTGGATTTTCGATAGAGAAGTGAAGCTCTGAAAAACAAGTTTTAAGGTTCTGTTGCTTTCTATGGATAGAGGTAAAAAAAACCTATGTTAGGGAGTGTTTTGTTTCGTGTAGCGATTATGTGTTTTGTTGTTGAATTTAGAATGTGTTACTAGTTTGAACTTGTTTGGATGTTGGACATATTATAGAACTTGTTATGCCAGTTTAGATGATGATGATGATGGTTATCGTCTGTATCGTGTAGTGATGTTAAGAGGCGTGGTGGCTATGGTTGTTTTCCGAAAGGATTCGCCATCACCCTCTTGTTTTCGAGGTCACAGATCATGAACTCGTAAAGGCTAGGAATTGTTTTTACAAAAACCTCACGTGTATATATTTATATTAGAAAACCCTAAGGGTGTGTTATGTTTGCACTTTGCAGAAAGTTATTTTTAGAATACTGAAATGTGTTGAAGAGAGAATCTTTGAAAAATGAATGCAACAAAACCTAAGGGTGTATTTTGTTTGCACTTTGAAGAAAATTATTTTTAGAGAACTGACATGTTTTAAAGAGAAATCTTTGAAAAATGAATGCAACTTAAATCTATTAAATGAATTAGTGTTCCATAATGTATTTATCATGAAAAAAGGAAAAGAAATCCATCACCCTTTCATTTTTATTAGTTTAGGCTGGTCGTTGTCGAGCATGGCCATTAAGATGTCAGCTCAGCTATTAACGGAGGGAACACCGCACCTGTCTGTTAATGGGGCTTGTTACTGGGTCAACGGAGGAAGAGGCTTTGGTGGTGGGCCCATGGATGTTCAACCGATCACATACCGTCTTTTTTTTCTTTAGTAAATTGTATTGGATGTTTAGTTAATCCATAACACATTGAGTTAATGGTCAAGTTCTTATATAACAATAGATTTAGTTAATTTAAAACACATAGCCTTAACGTGTTGTTACTCCTCTAAGGAATACCTTGAAGATTTATTGAAGATTTATCAACAAGTATGTATTATAAATGTCACTTCCACTACTTTTTGCTAATATTTTAAACACATATAAATCAAAACACTTTCTAAAACAAGCAACGCGATTTCTAAATGTGGATTTAAGATGTTCTAACTTATATGAGTTTATTTTAAGATGTTAATTGGCTTAAGCATTTAGTTCAAATTTTGAGTTTATATATTATTTTTTTATTTAATGTTTTTAGTCAATATCATGCAAGAGTAATCACGTTAATTTGTTGTATTCGAATTTGGAATTCAACAAACATTTTGCGTTGTATAAAAATACTATAATAACATTATACTTAATAAGAATGGAATATTTCAAATAAACTGTCGTACTTTTTATTTCAGCAATACCAAATTATATTTCATGGATTGATATTTAATACCTTGGTTCTTCAAAGCATGTCTTTGGCTCAAGCACTAGAGGCGGCACTGGCATCAAATGGCGAGGCCCGAGGACTTTGTGTACCTTAGGTTTTTTTTGAGTTTTTTTTAAAGTGAACTTCATTAGAAACAGTGTAACATTCGTAAAAAAATGAATTCTAAAACCTGACCCGTTTTTGTAACTCGGTCCGTTTTATATTCCACGTAATTTTGTTTAATGTTTAAGCAATAAAATGTCTTGGATTATATGTTTTGATCATACATGTTATCATATCTGGTGATTTATAGTATTATACATGTTTTAGACAACCTTCTAATTTCATTTCCATGTATTTTGAAGCAACCCTCCATATCTCTAAGGTCTAAAACTAAGGTTTTCCTTAAGTTAATCAAAAACTTTAGAGACTTCGTGAACATACCTAGCACATCATATCCTAACCTTCTTATCATCCAAACTTCATTATATACATGCCTTAAGATAAGACATTGTGTTTTGGAGGGTTTAGATGTAAATGATAGCAAGTAAGAAGCTCTACATGTCGTATTCTTAGTTTTGTCATAAGATGAACTTTCGGGTGACTTTTTACCAACTTTTCTCCATCCTTGAGCTATCATTATGGTCCATTCAAAGCTCCAAGATATACCTGGTATACTAAGGATCAAGTAGGTTCAAATGGTGCATAAAATTGAGCTGCAGCATAACGGGAATCACAAACACAAGTTTTAGAACATAACCCTCGACCCGCATCAAGACCCAAGGTTTAAGCCCAATTCTCGACACCATGGATGTTGGATTACTCTCTTCCATATGATAGTATCTGAAAATAATGAACGTAGGCGAAAACCGTGCGCAAAACGGAGTTATAACGAAGGGAATCGCGAAAACAAGTTTGGTGTTTGTTGCTGATTTGAAAGACGCGAAAATCTTGTTTTAAAGTCATCCCACATCGCCCCAATCGCCATTTTGTGCTCCGTTTCACACCTATAAATACCATTGCTTGGTTTTTTATAGCTTGTCACTCCTAGTTTGAGTATAAACAATTGAATAACCAAATTTGGTGGCTCCACAAGCACAATACCTCTTTGGGTGTGGTGTGTAGTAGTTTTTATTTCTGCTTTCGACGAGGAGGTGCTGCCCTTCAAGCTCTTCTCATTTTGTAAAGTTCTTCTTCGAGTTAATCTTCCTTTCTTTTTTTTTTTTTTTAATATTCATTTATTTATGCTTTCTTAGTTTAATTAGTTTAGTTTAGGTTCTTAGTTAAGGGGCATAGGCTAGTTAAGGTAGCCTAGTTTAGGCTCGCCTTTAGGCTTGGCGTAGCCTTCTAAAGGCTCGTTAGGCTCAACGAGTCTAACATATCATGTTCGTTCATTTAGCTATGCCTAGCATAACGTTTACCCTTTTCTTGTTGCATTCGTTTGTCTAGCTTAAATCATGCTTATCAATTGGATTTTCTCCTTATTCTCGTGAGGTTTTTCACTAAGGATTAAAAACGCAAACACGGTGAGTGAATTCTTACAAACTTCCCCTTTTTATTCATGTTTTGGGGTTATCATGTGTCGTTTATTTATATCATTTACTCAAACATTTGTGCTACTACCATTATATGATCTAACGTGTTATGTAATATTTGTTTACTGTTATATGTGGTTATATTTTCTCATTTCAGTCAAGCATTCAATTAGGCCCATCAGTTCCTCGTTGGATACGAATAGAGCATCGTGTTGCCGAATTAGATCGGCTCCGTTTGATTGAGCCTTGATCTCACAACTCATCATTTATCATGCTTATATGTACATTGCTAGATGTTTATGTGGTTTGTGGATATTCTACATATATGTTTGCTCATATTTGGTTTATGCACATTTTTATTAAATTAATCAATATATCGTTTCTTTCAAAAGGTTTTAAACCAAGATAGTCAATCGGCCAAATCCTATTTGTATTGTACACCAAAATAAAAACTCCAATTTTTACCAACTTACAATGATACAGGTGAATAGGTACGAAGAGAAGATTGGACATAGGATGGGCCTTAGTTAACAAGAAATGGATTAGTGCAATATACTTGTTATAAACATCGTCTTGTGTTTGTAATTGTTTATGTGAATTATTATTGTGAGACACTTGATATGAATTAATGAATATTTAAAACACGTAATAGTAAGTCATAAGCTCTCGAGTTAACCCAATCATGTCCCGATCACCTATTCCGCTGCGGGTCGGGGTGTGACAAACAACGCCAAATCTTAAACCGAGCCGGCCCAAAAACAAACAGGATTACATAATTACAAATTTGCGCCAATCACTCCATGAGACCCTATTCTTTTTTGTTTCTACCGTTATACCATATAAAACCTAACGACTTGATTTCGCTTATAATCTCTTCAATCTTGATTGGATTGTGCTCGAAAATAGCCTTATTTCTTGCTCTCCAAATGCTTCAACATCCAATCCTGATGATCCCTTTTATAATTTCCTTCTCTTCGCCCTTTAAACCCACATGATTGTGACATTCCAAAAGATCTCTAACAGAGAATACAACTGGAGTGGGTATTCTACACCACCTACAAATATTCACCCAAACCACCATAGAAATGAGACATGAAGTGAATAAGTGTTCTGTCGATTCTTCACCGAAGTTTCACATCAGGCACACCGTATCTTCAACATTGATGTTCCTCCTTTTTAAACCAGTCAATGTTGCGATTCTGTCCATTTCGACCCTCCAAATTATAATGTTAACTTTGCTTGGTATCCACTTGCACCCCTTCGGAATGTAGACGTTGCTCCTCACCAAGTTTTTATCCAGCAAACTTTTGACCGAGCCCACCAAGAATTCTTCATCTGTTGCCCCAATCCAAGCCCAATATCTCTCATGTTATTCAAACTTAAATGTAATAAAACACTACATAAACTGATTAGTTCCTTAACTTCAACTCCAGCCAAAATGGGTCTTTTCCACTGCCAGTTATACTCCGAGCCGCTACTATTAAGAAGGATGTTATCTTTCATTTTCACTCTTTTTTCTTTCTCGAGACTAAATAAATTCGGGAATTTATCTCTAAATGGTTCGTTGCTCATCCACGGATCTAACCAGAAGGATGTATCTTCACCATTCCCCACCTTCCCTTCGAAAAAGCACCTCAGTGGGGTTCCTTTGATCGATGTTTTTGATAAAACTTTCGAAATATTACACCACACACCTCCCATAGTCTATTTAGCTGGAATAAAATCCCAACTTAACCTCGTAGTATGTATAGCATTGATGAACCTAAACCAAAGTTTATCTTTATCCACCTTAAATCGCCATCCCCACTTAGCTAAAAGAGAAATATTTATGTTTTCAGCCTACTAAGCCCGAGACCACCAATACTCCTATGAGTAGATACCTTCTCCCAAGCCACCCAGTGAAGTTTCTTAACCGTGTTGTTTCCACCCATAAAAATCTCCTAATTTTAGTTTCCAGATCATTGATAACTTGAAACGGAGCTTTATATAGCGAGAAATATTAATTTGGTAAGCTTTCGAGAACAAATTTAATTAGAGTAACCCTTCCTCCTATAGATAACATCAATGCCTTCCATACCCATAGTCTATTGTCAAAGATCTCATAAACCGGGCTCCAATCTTATTCATATTCGCCCCTACCATTAACCCGAGGTATTTAAACAGAAATTCACTGTCTTGGCAACCGATTCTCCCCGCCGCATCAATGATCTCAGCCAAAGGAACCCTTATACCGTATATATTAGACTTACACAGGTTGATTTTGAGACCCGAACATATATGGAATATCTGAAGTATTCGCACAACATTACAAATATTGTCCAACGACCACTCTCCAATTATTATGGCATCGTTTGCGTAAAATAGTGTGATAATTCGGCCCATCGTTTGGTAAACGGATGCCCACTATCTCCCCTGCTTCCTTGGCTTTATCCAGCATAAAGGAGAGAGCTTCCATCACAATAATAAAAAGGAGAGGTGATATTGGATCACCTTGTTGAATACTTCTATAACATTGAAATTCGAAAGTAGAAGCCCCATTCACTAAACCGAGGATCTCGCTGATTCACTGAAACCGAGGATCTCGCCGATTCCACAATCCCCTTCAATGAAAACAAAAGGTTCCAATTCACATGATCATATGCCTTCTCGAAGTCAATTTTAAGAAAAAACACATTCTTCTTAAATTTCTTACTCCATGTCATCACCTCATTTACTATAAGCGACCCGTCTACAATGTAATTGCCTTTAAGGAAAGCCAATTGCGATTCCGAGATCACTGAGTCAATAACAAGTTTCAACCGGTTGGCTAAAACCTTCGAAACAACTTTGCTGATAATTCCTATAAGATTAATGTGCCTGTAGTTGTTTAGGGAAATAGGGTCTTTAATCTTTGGGATTAAAGTTATAAACGAGGAGCAACACCATATGTTAAAGGATCTTTGAACGTAGAAAGAATTAAGGATATCCATGAAATATTTTTCGAACAAGTCCCAATTTTTTTTATAAACTTCATATTCATACCATCGGGACCCAGGGCCCTATCATCGCCGCATTCCATCACCGCCTGCTTGAGATCGTTGATCGAAAACCGATCCACCAGCAAACCAATAGCATCTTCCGAAATACGCTTGATACCTTCGCAATTCAACCAAGGTCTAACCTTATAACCCGTCTAAAATGTAATTGCCTTTGAGTGAGTGACAAAGGCAGGAGTAAGATGTCAATTGAGAGAGTGGGTCAACCTTTATTCAAAAGTTTTGATGTGTTAGGAGGGGCAGGTTATTAGGTATGCGGTATGCCGGTTCAATTCAAGTATGTGAACCTATTTTCTTATATCTAAATCAAATATATTTATAGATAAAAGATCATGTACAAGACAAGAATTACATACAAAGTGTAGAAGAGAATCATTGCATTTTGCAATCGCAACTCAAAGGCAATTACATTTTGTCACTCATTCTCAAGGCAGTTACTTGAGATTTTTGATCGAAAAGCGATCCATTAGCATCTTCTGAAATACACTTGATACCACACGTTTGTCATTCTCAATTTAAGGAGGGAAGGGTATGATAGAGTTTTCTCGCTTAAACTAGTTTCCTCATTGATTTTTAAACGACTATAACTTTTTCATACGTTAATATTTGTTTTTTTTAAAATACACCGTATTAACGAACATTTCATTATCTTTAATTCAAGCAGCCTATTGCTATAGTTTTCTTAAAAAAAATTTACATGACTTTTGAATACCCATTACATGATTATGAATACCAAGTACCCATTACGTGATTACTTGATTTTGAATACCCGGTACATCACGACGGATTTTTGAATACCATCACATGATTACACATTCAACATAAATCATTACGCATTTAATGTAAATTAATTACGTGATTACACATTCAATATGATTTGTTATAACTATTGTTAATACAATTATGCGTATTACGTGATTACACATTCAATAATAAGAACTTAATTGTTTATGTTTTTGTCACACCCCGTACTTCCAATCAAACACCAGTGGGCCCGGGTGGGGAATAGCGTGACGTAAGTTGATATCATCATAGTCAATTAAACACAGCATAACGGAAGTCTTGGAGTTAAATTACTATAACAAACCAAATATTCAAAGTACGAAAAGTAATATACAGACGGCTTGTAATGGAAGATCCACAGGCGGATCGTAAAATGTACAAAAATGTATAACAGACTTTGGGCAGATCTAAGGATTTGCAAGATCCTCTTATATTACTACCAAGCAGCTTCTAGCCTATTTCATATTGTACCTGCATCTTAGTCTTTTGAAAATACGTCAGCTTTCGCTGGTTAATACACCTGACTGACCCATTTTGAAAACATTTGAAAATGATTTTAAGTGCACATGGCATGAAAAATCTTTTATAACTTGGGAAAGTCAGCCTTGTAACCTTGTTAACAGATTCACATGTTTGACCATACATATGGGGTCCAGTACAGAGACCGAGACATGATTAACGTACACACCACTTATGAATCCATGAAGGGTTATCCCCAACTAGTGGGTAAAAATAATTTAGCATGAGCATCTGTCAGGTGTATGCCTTACACCCTGGGCTTTGGTCGTGGCCATTAACTAATGTAATGAGCCGAGGATATCCAGGACACGGTCGTTAAGCCCCAATATTTAAGTTATGAAACAAAACTGATTAAAACGGAATATGCGGATTTACTAGCTACAGTCCGACATTCGATTGATCCCATTTCCGACCAAGCGGTAGTAATTTACCGTAACCCAAGCCCGTATATGGAAAATAAGTCAAGAGTATTTACCTAAGCTACTATTGATTAAAAATGCAAGATTTAATTTCTCAGCCGTATTCAAAATGAAATAAGTGTAGATAGCATTTACTGGAAGGCTCTAGTCTGGATTATGGCATAAGCTAACCAACTAAAATGCTAACGGTCTTAATTAAGTCATAGACTTAAACCGACTAGCGTACAGGATCAAAACGTATAATACTCTAGATTAAGCGATGATCGGATAGAATGTAGTTTAAACCCAACAAGTGCTATGACTTGTATAATATGGGTAAACCATAAGCATTCTGGATTTTGAGACTAAAATGATAAGGTTAAACCCGTTTTGGTTAATTTCTGTAAAGTAGTTACATACACTTAACCGTGCGCATAAAAGTGATATCTGGTAACTGGATAAGTCATGGACAAGTTCTATTTGCCATTATACTTTAACTAAGTTGTAATATCAGTAGGATATCAACTTACATGCCCGTTAAGGTTTTAAAATATATTATGCCTCATAAGGGCGTTTTGGTAATTATATATAAAAGGAACTTTAATATATTTTGATGTTATGATCATAAGTATTCTGGAAAAATATTTAATCTAAGGTATAATATCAGTATGATACTGATCATACGTGTAATTTATCATTTATGACCAAACTATGCACTGTAGGGGCATTTTGGTCATTTTACACATAGTTTTATAATTTATTTGGGATTCTGATTTTATATTATGTACCTACTGTAAAAATATTTTAATAAGTTTTATAATCAGTAGGTAACAAGTCTTGGTTGATAAATATGGTTTTAAACCATATTATGCGCCGAAACGGCGTTTATGTCGAAAAATGACGATTTGTGCGAAGTTTAATGAAAACTGATGCTAATATCAGGTTTGTATGTTTTAGATATGTTATTTAATATAACATATTAGTAGATAAAAAGGTTTGGTATAAAAAGTATGATAAAAACCATTTTATGCACCATAAGGGCTTTATCGTCATTTGTCGACACTTGCAAGGACTTGTTTGTAAACTCAGTGTACAAACTAACTTAACATCACAAATAATATTACTTATGATATTACATCAGTAGGAAATTCATTTTCAAGTTTGTTATCGATTAAAACCTTATTTTATGAAAAAAAAAGCATTTTAGTCAAAATTGGCATACTAACGGAACTTGTGCATAAACTCAGAATCTAATTATGATCATGTAATATAACCTCAGAGGGTTATGCTACATTATGTTATGATAAATAATGCAACCTTAGATCAGTAGCTAACTAATCTAAATCGGGTCAGAATCCAAAGTCAAAGCAGAAGTCAAACTTTGCGACTTTCGGTTGCGAACCGACCCTAGAACTGAAATTGACGAGTCGAACATGTTCACACATATTCTAATAATTATTACCAACTTGTTTACGTGTCAAAACATGTTTCATAACATATATAAGCTCATATTATAATATTTCGAAACTGGCCTGTTTGACTTTTTAATAACAAAACTTTGATCCGTCAATTGGTCTAGCAAACGTGATCTTTAGGAGGTGCCCTTAATAGGGATTAACACCTACCTGATTAAGATCACTTAGCTATGTTTGTTACGAACAATGGCTGGACCATAATGGTCTTAACCGAAAGTCAAAGCGTTTTCCGTAAGCGCTTGACTTTTGGCTATAAAAAGCCTATAAACGAATATGCAAGAGAAATGAACACTTACAAGTGATTCCTAGGATGAAATAGAACTAAGTTGGATGCTCCTTTCAGTTAGGAACTTCCAGAGGAGGGAGATAGAGTGAAAATGAGAATGGTTCAAGTTCAAGTGGTGAACAAATGCACCTATTTATAGTTGGGGAGCTTGAAGGAGGTGATGCCAGGTGTTAGGGAGTGTTAAAGGAAGCCTACAAGTGTCCTAAAACGTGACATAGCAGTTTGGAAGTCCATGGTTTCGAATCAAATGGTTTTTGGCAACATGTGTGGAGGCCAAGCATAAATTCTGCAGACACAGTCCTCTCGCGCCCCGCGAGAGATCAGGCCTATGTCTCTCGCGGCCCGCGAGCGCCTCCTAGGAACTTTCAAAACTTGCCACATTTAGCCCCTCAACTTATTAAACCTCTAAAACACCTTTATAAGCATAACTAGCCCTCTGTCGCCAACATTTGGCGTACCCGGGAGTATGCCCGAACATTGTCAAGTTCTCAGTTCGTTAAAAGGTCACTCAGAGGTATAAATTAACATGTTGACACTTTTAACCCCTCCATTGTCCCAACTTTTACATATTTACATAATCAATCACTCTCGTCCAACAAGTGGCTCATATGAGAGTTAGGACTTCGTAAAGGGTTACTCAGAGGCTCAGTGTAAGCATGTGACCTAGGTCACAGCTAAGAGCTAAAGGTCACTTAGAGGCTCATTTAAGCATGTTGACACTAATGGTCACTCAGAGGCTTGGTTTATGCATGTTGACACCAGAGAGTCACTCAGAGGCTTAGTTTGAGCATGCTAAACACCTTTTAGTCCTTAATAGACTTAATATAAAAAGTAATGACACGTGTCACTATATTATTGGACACGATTTTACGAGGTGTTACAGTTTTATCACGTGATTAAATCTCTAAGGCATTATGTTGTTATTATAGGTTGATTTGACTAATGTTTTGTATAGAATTTATCTTTAATACGTGATTACACTTGAAATATTAGGTATTCCACACTGAATATTATATATTACATGTTTTGTTTTTACGTAATTACTTAATCATGCAGTGAGGTTTCATGTAAATACTATAATGAAATCATGTAATCACGAAATGTGTATTTAAAATCACATATTCATGTAATATACATAGTCTTAATTGTTACGTAATCACTTAATGGGGTTTCACATAATATACTATATGAAATCATGTAATCACATAATGGGTATTCAAAATCACGTAATCACGTAATGGGTATTCAAAATTACGTGACCACGTAATGGGTATTCAAAATCGTGCAATTTTTAAAGGAAAAATATAGCAATAGGCTACTTGAATTAAAAAGAATGAAATGTTCGTTAATACGGTGTAGTTTTTATAAAAATATTAACGTATGAAAAAATTATAGTCTTTTGAAAATTAAGGGGAAAGTTGGGTTATTAGTCAACAATATTGGAATTTCCTAATTTGCCCTTTTCTCCACTTGTTTCCCTTGTTTTTAGATATGTGAATTCTATATTTGGGGACCATTTAATCTCAACCATTAATCTTGCAAATCAAGGGTCAAACTTATCTCCTATGCTTCGTACACTTATTTCCTCTTGTACAATAACATTTCTCTATATTTATATACTATATTATCTTACAAGTTAAATAACTAGTATAGTAAAGTTGTTAGAGCACCCATAAAGGCAAGAGCCTTACAAATCTCCGCATCATATAAATCCGGCAAAATCCTCGACGGTTTACACACCCCCTCTCATAAAACTATAGTTGAATATTTCATATTTCACGTCAAGTCAATTTTTGAGGTAAACTCGAGATTAGGTTTGGTGTAATAGATGTTCAATATATAATTGAAGGGGTATGGTCACAAATATTACGCCGACTACACGAGGAAAGCTCAGGGCATGCAGAGGACCATACCCAAAAGAGAGGAAAAACAATACTTAGTCCATTTCGCAATAAATTGCGCAACCTTAAGAGGCGCAAGCTTCGTTGCACCAGCAAGATGACTTAAGATAGTACATCAGGTACGAATTCAGACTGGGTGGCCAATAGGCGCACGCCAGGCTGTGTCCAGCAACACCTCACGATGAGCATTCGTGCAGGGAACAAGAAGTACACAAGGACATTGACGTGTCACCAATCACCGTGCGCCGACCACTACTCCATGATTTCCGTTTAGCTGGTGATGCCAGACCTGACAACAAGGACAACTGCCAGGCTACGTGGATCCATTCAATGTGCGCCAACTCCCATCCGCCTGCAAACACTAACGGTCGTGTTTAAGGAGGCAAACAGGATATTCGTTGTTGTCGATGTAAGGCTCAAGGCCTATCAGCCCACCTCCTTCACAATTCTCAAGCTATAAATATGGAACTTCACCTCCAGGTTTAGGGATCGCTTTCTCACTAACTGCACACACTTATTATCCTCAAAGCAAGTTCTTATTCTCACGCCGGATGGTGGTTATAAGGAGAACCCTCATATTCTTCTCCTTGTAACGAGCTTCACGGTGTTGTCTTGTTTTGCAAGATTTCGTAGCAAGCAATGGATGAAGAAAGAAAATTAACCTTAATTTGACGAGACCAAACCAACAAGTTAACCCACGGATTAACTTGGCGTTTCTTCAATAATTTATAACCACATAAAACTATAAATACCCAGTGAGTAATAATTAACATGTATCATATAAGTGATACCATGTATGAGAAACAATCTTATTATAAGATTGATACATAGCGATACCATGCATAAGAAACAAATCTATTATAAGATGCATGGAATAACAAAACCCAACTTTATTTTTCTTTATCCTTATCCTTAGATAAACCCTTAGATAGACTATTAGGTTGTGGGGACACTCCCCAAACCACTCAACGTAGTGACGTACCCACGTTGAACCAACCAATAAGCCGGTGTCACCTCATTTTTGCCTAAGCTGAACCTAGAGTACCAAAATTATTTGCGACGATGTTCCCAAACTGCCTGAAAATATTTTCTTCTGCAGGCAACCTCATTCTTCGATAAATATTTTAGGTTCATGAATCAAATTCCGTTCCCGAATGCCCTGAATCAATTGCAACGGTGTAATAAAGTACCCAAACTACCCGATACTAGCACCTACTCGAGCCTCATTACATGTATTTCATGTTATAAACTTCCATTTTATGTATGCATACCTCTACTTCATGTGATTCTAAAGAAATTTGTTACCCAAGTTTGGTTTGGTTATTTACCCAATCAAAAACCAACAATCTAACCATTTAACTGCAAACCGGTTAGTTAATAAAATATATTTATAACTTTGGTTTCGATTTCGATTAAGGCTAATAAGTAAACCAAAAAAACTGTGCACACCATTGACAATGTCTGTGTTCCCTACCGGATCACACGAACACCTCGTGATCCCGAGTTACAAATTCTAAATTTACAAGGGTCAAAGTTGTAATTAGGTGCAGATAACGTGAAAAGGGGGATCGCCGCTAACGTAACCGTCATAAAACTCTGAATAAACCCTTCAACAAATCCCCCAAACTGAAAAAAAAAAAGGTCAAAACATTCACAATGAATCACATCGATGCAGCAGAAGAACGAATCGTAACAGAGAGATTGAGGCAAAAGCTCAACGAAGTTAATTCCGCTGCTCAATCTCAGCTCGCTGTTGTTCAGGATCACGTGAATTTCACTCTCCAGGTTTCTAATATTGTTTGTTTCATGAAAGGCTATTTGTATGTTAACGATTGTTTGAAGATCGTTATGAACTTTGATTTTGTGAATAATGTTGTGCAGAAAGCGTACTTTAGATGTGCGTATGAGTGCTTTGATAGGAGGAGGAAGCAGGATGATATAAGTATGTGTGTTGAGAATTGTAGTATTCCGGTTCTTCAAGCTCAGAATCTCGTTGAAGGCGAGATGGCTAAGTTTCAGGTATATCTCTTTGTTCATGTTGATTTGGAATATAGATGTGTGAATGAGTCTAGCTCGTCGAGCTCGGTTTGTGAGTAGTTTTCAAGCTCGTTTTTTGGTTTGTTTATATATTTTATAAAAAATATTTATAGTTATATGAATTATAAATTTTAAATATATTTAGTTATTTTTATCATAATTATATATGTACTGATAATTATTGTATAATTTGTATTTTAAATATTTATTATAAAAATAATATAAGTAATAGGCTCGTTTAAGTTCAGATTGATTTGAGCTTTTAGTGAGCTCATCTCGAGTAGCTCATGAGCAGCTTGGCTTGTTTACATCCTGTTAACTATGATACAAAATCATTAGTATCTTATAGCATGAATGCATGATGCTAGCTTGGTATTTTTAATGCAAGTCAAATTAGCTAAAGTTTATTCTCTTAATATCCTAGTAACTATGATACATAATGGTTAGTATCTAATGTCATGATGCTAGTTAGGTAGTTTGTGTGTTCTAATAAAATTGAAAATAGCTAGTTTGCTGTCTTAATTTCAGTGGAGATTTGGTATGATCAGAGTGATAGGTTTTAGGTTTATATCATCAATGTGCCTTTGGTTGAGTTTGTACCTACATTTAGTGTTGCCTCATCTTGTTCAAAGGAAAGTTAATTGATCTCCTATGTTAAGGTGCAATCTAGATCCTTTTTGTTTTTGCCAAATTTTAATCCTCCATTTTTGAAAAAAACATCTGTTTCCGGAAATTATTTCAACAAAGGTAGATCAGTCGCTACTTAGTTCTATGTAATTATGTCTTGTGATGGGCTGTTGAGGAATTGTAGTTAACACCAACCAAACGCACATGTGTCGCCTACATAAAGAACTTCGCCTTGTGTTTACATGAGGCACAATCACCTCTCCTTGCCTATCTTGATTCCTGAGTGCCTAGGCCCATGCAATTTAGACTGTTGACTACTATGCTTTACATTAGAAAGCAAAATTCTTTTTTTTTTGCAACATGCAAATCACAGCACTTCATTAACTTATAGGAATTAATGGTCAGTAACTTAATATATGTAGGCAGTTTCACTTGCTTCATGTGCCTTTGATATTTAGATTTGGTGATTTTCTTCCACTCCACCGCACACACAATTTTGGTTGGTTGAATGGTCCTTATTTGCAAGTTCTCAAAATTTTTCGTTAAATGCTTTTGAGGATTCTTGGTGTGTGGTGGATTCAACATGTTGGTTTTGTTGTTGCCTTTACATCTTTATAACATGTATTTTTTTCGTACATGTTTCTGCAATTGTGGTGCAAGTACATTGTTTAATGATCTTAAAGGCCGATTGTTATGTTAGTTTACAGTTATCATCATTTGTTTATTCATGGTGTATCATCGTTAGAACTCTCTAAACTTCCATTTTCATATTCATTTGGTGAATTGCTTCAAATTCCTTTTTTGTGTTGTCTTAATGTAAATCATCCTCTATATTTACCGAAGTTGAAAGTTGTAAAAACATTGTTGTTGTTTGTCGCTTTGTTGCCTAAATCGTTTAGGCTCCTAACATCTCCAACCCCACTCGCGTTTGCTTATCAAAAACCAACTCTTCATTCGTATGTCTAGTCAACCACTCGTTGCAATCATTAATATGATCCTAATATACAGGACGATAGACAACATCTTTATCAGTGGTTAGTTGTATTTGTAACAAACATCAAGTCTTGTAGCTTCTTGTGCTGACTTGGCTTCTTTTTTAGAATCAATTTATGTACAACAAAAAAAAGTTCTCCAAGTTTTATTGTTGAGCGTACAAACGAAGCCCGTATAATTAAATATACTTCTTACATGCTCAAATGTGCTCCTGTTTATTTTGCAACCTCATGCACTACATGTCAAATAACCACTTCAATTATGAATTGATAATTGTTGCACATTGGGGAACACTTTCACGTACAATTTCCACTAATTCGTCAAATGTGACGCCGTATATTACATATCAATTTATGATAGAGCCCAGGTCTTTTATAGTTTTATACACTTATCACAGAAAGAATTGCAGCCACATTATTTCTTGTCATCAGATGCATAAAAGTAGAAAAGGATTCTAGTTTACCAACTACTAAGTATTTGGGTTGTTAAAGTGGTTCATATCATCTTTAACAACCTCTACATGATTGCAAGAAGTGCTAACTTTTGTTGCTGTTGTTGCATATAGGAACGACTGAATCGGTCACTTATGGTTTGCCAAGACAAATTCGAGTCTGCAAAACTCCAAAATGTTAGGACTGATGCAACAAGGGATATGGAATCGTGTGTTAATCAGTCAGTCGAAGAAAATATCAAGGCGTTACCACATTTGGTTGCAAAGTTGAAGTCTTCTCTTGCCATTGATTCTACAAACGAGTAAAATCCACATCCTTTTGTAACAATTCACAAATCACATTGTTATCGAGATTCAAGACCCATGGAGAGCTAGTTGTCAGACATTCTTTTTTGAACTAATAAATTTCGACTTGATTGGAACTGTTTGCTGTCATACTGTTGTGCAGCAGACTGACGGGTACTAAAATTTTAACTGATCGGAGAATTCAGCAAATTTTAAACATGACTAAATAGCAACTTACTTTCTTTCCATTTTGCTTTGTATTGGCTCTATGTATTGGCTCTACCCTAAAGGAATAGAGAGGCTGCTTCCTGTAAGACCCCTGGCTCAATAGTAGTTTTGTTTCAAGCCTTGGACATAAGGCACATAACACACAACAATCGGGACAAAGGCCGATTAGTGCATGTACCCTTTCGTCTTTCGGCTATCAACGCCACCACATGATGCGTGATTAACCGTCCGCCGCTACGTTAAAATCATATGAAGTAGTCTGAAATCAATAAATCAGATAAATAACATGCTTGTTAGAATGTTGAAGTTTTTTTTGCTTTTAGCATAAGTTGAATTGGAGCATAGTTTATACGGTTAGCTATTTCTTGATCCTAAAATGTATATTATTGAAATTTTGATGACCCAATCCGATAAATAAAATACTTTTTGATTATCTGAAAACTAAAACGCTGTAAATAAGGAGTTTTGGGTCCGTCACTTGTTAAGAATTTGGTGGTGTGCCGTAGCATGGTGATATTCTTACGGTATTTCCGTAAGTATTTTGGTTACTAAAGTTGTGATTGGAACAACATAAATGAATTATATAACCAATTCATATACACAAACATTTTAGAAAACATACTTAAAATCTTTAAATCTTTTTAGATGTTTAATTTTTACTAAATATTTATAACTTTTAGCAGAGACATGTTAACATTTTTATTTGTTTTTATATAAATTAGTTAACCTTGTACTTAATTTCCGCTAACTATTTTTATTTTTTCATTCAAAGAGTAGAAGCTAAGGATTCTAGATTTTATTCAATATCTTACTTTTTATTATACTTGTTTTAATTTATTAAAAGATTAATTCTATAACAAATTCTTGCAAAATAAAGTTTCTAACATGATAGTAATATAAAATATAATGAGTTTAAACTTTTTTACTTATTTAAATTCGAATTAAAAAATATATATGGCTTACAAGAAATGAATTCACTAGACCACATCCAACAAGTGGACCCATGTCACACCCCCAACCAATAAAATAGCTAGGATAGATTCCCACATGAGCTAAACCCACACAACTCTTAAACCCCCGGTCTGACCGGACATCAACCATATTTTTCAAACCACAAACTATATGTGGCTCATGATGCTTCTTCATCTTCAAACCAAAGGTTCTCATATTTACACCAAACCCACACAATAAACCCATTCTCATTAACCAATTCTCATCACCAATCTTGCTTCACATTCATTATTATGGCAGCATCATCGGTTACCGCAACCGGGTTTGCATCTTCCTTTCATGGAAGTTGGGGGACATCCATAGTTGGTGAAGAGTATGGAACCTTGGTGGCTAAGACCACACCCAACGTGGTTCGAGTCGGGGGGCCGTTGAGGTCCGGACCGATGATGGGAAATGTTAATGAAGGGAAAGGGATCTTCGCGCCTTTGGTTGTTATCACGCGTAATATCGTTGGGAAGAAGCGGTTTAATCAGATTAGAGGAAAAGCAATTGCGTTGCACTCGCAGGTATCATCATACACATGTCTTTAACTCTAGTGTTTTTCCTAACGTATCATTTGAAATTTGTGGGTCCACTGAACCCTCAAACCACTGTAATTTGCATAAAAATGAGTATCCGAAGGAAAATCGTTAGTTAAATACTCTTTAAGTTGTTGTCTGCTGAGAAGAAAACGTGATTTTTTTTTATCAAGAAAAACTCATTTAAAAAAATAGTTTTACACATGTAATAAAACATCAAATCCTGCCTTTTTAGGAAAAATTAAGGATTTTTAAGGTTTGTTAGACACTCTGAATTGTCGACCGTTCAGAAGAAACATGAATTTTTACGAAGAAAATCTTTAAAAATATACATGAGTTTTACACATGTAATAAAACATAATAATCATGCCTACCCATTTTAGGAGGAAAATGTGAACTTTCTTACTACATTTAAAAAAAAAATAGTGTTTTTAAGTGACGTTAGTTAAACCTATGAATTGCCATCCATTGAGAAGAAAACATGATTTTTTTTTTTAAATATAAACATAACTTTTTTATATATATATTGAGAAAAAAAAAGTTAGTGCCTACTTTGAAAGGGAAATCTGAGTTTTCTTACTAAATGGTAAAAATCCATGGGCCAAAAGGTTTCTAATTCCACCACTGTTTAGATACATGTATGTGCAAGACCTTTCGAGATGTCCATTACTTGTAAGCGGGTGATTCGAATTGCGTTTTGAAACTGTCATGTGACATAAACTGAAATGAAATGATTATTTAAAGATCTACATGTAAAATGACCCCTAAAAACCACATTATCTACCTTCTGTTTTCATGTAACTGGACAAGTTTGTTATATTTAAATGAATTATCCTTATTAAAATAAAATATATGTTTGCTTCTTGAAAAGGGCATCAACTTTTAAAGCACAATGCCAAACACAACCTAAGGATCGTGAATGTAACCTTATGAATGAACTTGTTTCTAGGTAATCACAGAGTTCTGCAAATCGATAGGGGCGGATGCAAAACAAAGACAAGGGTTGATTCGACTGGCGAAGAAGAACGGCGAAAAACTTGGATTCCTAGCTTAATTAGTAGTGCAATTTGCAGACAAAAGATTGTAAGTTTGACGAGAAAGTTGAATTTTAACTCCATAGTGTGTATGTATGAAGATTGGTGCCCATCAAACATATAAATCAAATTCACTTCATATCTTTTATCTTTAACATTTTGAATGCCATACTAGAAACTTAATATGCCCTTTAGATTCGACACCTCGGTTACTTCACATTACATAAAGTCTATCAAGTACTAACGTTCAAGCGCGGATGTTGAATGTGCCTATCTAAATCAAGCACTAGAAATAGCGAATTTAATGGAACATTGACATGTACTTAAAGAATGTCTTTTATATCAAATATTTTGGGAATGAGTGACAACATGGTCAAGTCTGGTTGTGTAACATGTTGAAATGGGTTCAGGTCAAAACAAGCAGATTTAAAAAGTCATATGGGTGGAGTCAAAACGGGTTGGGTCAAAGTGGGTTCCTCCACTATGTTCGCTTATATAGTAGTGGGCAATGGCGGTGGTGGAGTTTGGGCGGACTACTATGTGGTGATAAACTTAGTGTACACCTCCGCACATTCTAAGCCATTTGCTATTATAATTTGTGTTTTTCAACCTTGTATGGATCGAATCGTGAGAAAACTACATACGGCCATTACAACCTAAAACATTATATTAAAAATGCAAATTATCGTTAAAACCAAAGGCTGATCGCTATACTTGTTAGCTTAGAAGCATTTAAAAGCTACATTACGATGGAGATTTTTGAATGTAAACAAAAAAAATATTAATAAGCTCAAAATAAATACAAAGTGTACGATAGAGCTCAAAATAAATAAATTTACAGCTCATGTATCGAAACAAATGTTGGAGCATGGAAGGCTTTTGCTCACTACTTAAGCCTAAAAGTCTTGGCCAAAGCTCAAACATATTATAGATCCAATACTTAAAACCGGTATAGGACAAAAAAATTCTAACAATTTAATCAGGACGGTCTTAAAAAATTTGGGCCTGGTGCAAGCAAAAAATTTGGCCCCTAAATTACAACTGTGCCGGCTCAAGCTCGGCTCGATGTGGCTTGAATTCTTTCACTAGAGGGAGCCTCCGAATTTCAACTTAATAAGGCTTTGAAAATTCTTCATTGTCTTGATATAGTTTTTCCAACTCCACCAACAAGATTTTGATGTATAATAAACGAATGTATATACATAACATATAATTTAAAAATAATCGGGTCCCCTAGGAGACTCGGACTGGGGCGGTTGCCCACCCTGCCCCCTATTTGGGTCGGGCCTGTATCTAACTTACCGACCAAAACAACGCGGAACCATTTTTCCCTCTTTATGTTTTATGGCCTGGTCCGCACTCACCCAGGGCTGCTAGTTCACAAATTACAACCCGTGATAAGCCCTACTTGACCTATTAATCTATGGAATTATATGCTATATGTTATCAGGGTGTAATAGTGTATTATGTTGTCTTGGAAAACATTTGTATATATGTAACTCAAAATAAGTTTTTGCTAATGGGAAAAAGGGCCTTTGAATATGAGGGTGTTGTGTTTTTACCAGAGGGGTTTATAACTTTATATTAGCCCCTCTCGATCGTATTTCATCTAAGATAAAAGATTTAATGAGATAATTTTTTTTACTATTGCAATAGTAAAATATAAAGTGAAGCCACCTTTCCTATAATAGGACCCCGCTGCTAAGAAACGCATAGAATTCGTAAACAATATACGAGTTGAGAGTTGAGAAAGAAGAGTTGGAAAGGTTAGATAAGACTAGAATAGGCATATGAAATGTATTAATGTGTATCATTCTATTCTATTGTATTCTATTCTATTCTATTTTAAACGACACACAAAGACACAAAGTGTGGTTTGCAATCATTCCAACACACACACATGGATCTGGTAAATTTCAGGTCAAGTTAACCAGTTAGGTGTCTATTTTTTGGGCTTTAACAGACCGATTAGTTTCCACTAGTGGGCTTAGGCCTGAAAATATTATACACCCCGTGGATACATACATATAAATATGAATGGAAATGAACACGTGTAAGGAAAAGGAGGTACACGTGGAAGAGTCACAAAGATAGTAAGCATGTTCTCTAGCGCCACCTCAAAGCGGTGAACTAGTTTTAAGACGTACATCATCAACAATGCAACACTGCAACAACAACAAGAAGAGATGGCCGGAAAAGTGATGGCAAAGGCGGACGGAAATGCGTTGACTCCGGAGGCAGATTGTCAGCCGTTGACTCGCGAGAGGAAAGTCCGCACGGACTTAGAAACTCACCTTCCTAAACCTTGTATGTTCTTTTGGTTGTGTTTCTAGATATTGTTTGCGGATTGACGGCTGTTTTGTGCATGCGTTGTTGATTCGGGTTCGTATTCTGTTTGATGCATGTTGTTATTGTTGATGATGTTAAGTGGGTTCGAAACTTCGTTTGTAATGCGTATGCAGTTAGTGTAATTTAATCGAGTATTTGATGAGTTTCTTATGAACAAATTGATTGATGAAAGTCTAGGCGTGTTATGTTATCTTACCAAAGGTTTGGTTTATAGGTTTTTGAAAGCCTTTTATTTAGGCTCGGTTTTTGGATTTTAGTTTTCACGCGATGGGTTTGGGCTTGAAATGACAAATATCAGGGTTATTTCGGTTCGGTTTTATCGGTTTATTTGTGTGGTTCGGTTCGGTTATGTCAATTATTGTTCCTTTTATCATTAATCCAATTCTTTCCAGATTTGTTGCAACTTTTGTAAACATGTAATGATAATAATAATGATGATTTGGTACAAATGATTTTATGGTTTATTTGTATAGTTGGGTTCAGTTATCCTGAGTTCATTCTTTCCAGATTTGTTACAACTTTTGTAAACCATTCAGATTTGGCGAGGGGATTGGTAGCTCCAGACACCGAACATCCGAACGGGACGCTAGGACACAGGCACTACGACATGACTGTTCTCCAACAGCATGTTTCGTTCTTCGACCATAATGACGACGGAATCATTTACCCCTGGGATACCTATAACGGTGAGCTATCCGCCTTATAAACACAAATCAAACATTCGCTTTTAGCTTCAACTTCACATTCATCACTTGTTGTCATTGATTCTTTACATTGCATTTAACACTAACATATTGTGTAGGTATGCGTGAATTGGGGTTCAATATGCTGATATCCTTTTTGGCTGCTATGTTTATCAATATGGGGATGAGCTATCCCACCCTCCCCGTACGTTGTTGTTCCATCTTTCATCGATTGTGATTACGTCTCATAATCGGTGAACTAGTGAATTTAATCAATTTTGGCTAAATTTTACAGGGGTGGATTCCGTCGCCTTTCTTCCCCATATATGTCTACAACATACACCGGGCAAAGCATGGAAGCGACACGGGGACCTTTGATACTGAAGGAAGGTTTGCTCTGGTCTCCCTCATTTGTTTCCGTTTATGGATGCAAACACCAACCCGCATACACTTAAAAATCTCGTCGGGTTATTGTTTAACATGAAAAGATCCCATTTATCTAAATGTCAAAACGGGGCACGGGTTGGGGATACTAAACAAGAACTAAATGTATCAACCGAGTAGGGGTTAATAAGGGTTTTAAAAAACGGTTTAACGAGTAGTGTCGGATCTAGAAAATAATATAGGGCGACATTTAAAAAAAGAAAATCTATAAGAGTAGCAAAACGAGTAAAGTATAGTGTAAAAAAATCTATTGAGTAACGGGGCTACCCTTGTTATAAGGTTTATATTTGCCACTATAAACACGAGTAAACTATTTAATCATGCAATTTTTAGGGCCCTTATGATTCGTCTTTACATTTTCTTTTCTAGCTAATCTTCATGTTTTTGTAGATACATGCCGGTTCACTTTGAGAACGTGTTTAGCAAGTATGCGAAAACGGTGCCAGACAAGCTCACGCTCGGGGAGATTTGGAACATGACTGAAGGGAACAGACTAGCATTTGATCCGTTTGGATGGTTAGTTTGCTCAAGCAAACCCTCCCTTATAGTACAATAGAAGCAAAGACTGGCTTAGATCGTGTTGAACACTTTCTTGTTGATATGCAGGACTGCAGGGAAGATGGAGTGGGTGATCTTGTACGCGCTTGCTAAGGACGAGGAAGGTATGTTGTCGAAGGAGGCGGTTAGGCGGTGCTTCGATGGCAGCTTGTTCGACTATTGTGCCAAGATGAACAGGACAGCACACGGAAAGAGCTACTGAAAGGTGTTTTGAAAGTGTGTAATTGTGTGTGTTTTGAAGGTGGTTGTATAGTAGCTAAAATAATTGTAGAAATAAGTTTTATAAGCAGAAAATGATATTATACTACTAGTCTACTACAAATCTTATTAATTTTTTTTTAACTAAATTAAACAAAGTTTAAAGCAGAAAACAATATTAATAATCAAGTCTTTGTATTTGATAAGTTAGATTTATTTGAGTTGGATTAAATGTTATGGGTTCTGATTTTTACAGTTTATTATAAAAAAAATCCTTACATAAAATCTGTATATATTATTAGATATATACTTCATTATTAAAATATTATAAATATAAATTATACTCGGAAATTTAGATAATGTACTTGGGGATATGTGGTACAGGATTTTAAACATGTGAGTAGCTCGGATAATATCGCAGACGTACCAACGGTTTTCTATGCTTTAAATTACGATGGTTGAATGTTCTTATTTAAATATTTTTAAAGATTCTATTATCTGATTATACATATCGTTAATGATATATATAACACGAGGAGTATGTTAAAGGGCATGTGTTTTAGTGTATAGGTCATCTCCTATCGTTTCACCTCTCGTCTCATCACTCCATGTCATCTCCTATCTTCTCGTTTCGTCTCTTCACTCCATGTCATCTTCTATCGTTTCACGCCTCGTCTCTTCACTCCTTATCTTCGTCACGTTATTAAGTAACTTCCGTCTCTTCATTTCTTATCTTTGTTACGTTATCTTTGTCACGTCATTAAGTAACTTCCGTCTCTTCACTCCTTATCTTTTTCACTCCTTATCTTTGTCACGTCATTAAGTAACTTCCAACTCACTTACGTATCACCACCTCTTTTTCTTTCTTTTTTTCTAATCCATACTTTAGTTTCACCCTTTACTAACCAATATTCATTAAAATAATATTTATTAAACAAACATAAAAACAATATAAGAAATATAATAATTTTATTGGAACCAATATCCATTAAAATAATATTTATTAAATAAACATAAAAACAATATAAGAAATACAAAATTTTTATTGTTTGAGAAATATGAGGACAACCATCACACACCTCTCCACGCCATTTCCCCTCTATGGTTGCCCCGACCCTGTCTCATTCCTGCCCGTTCTTTGGTGTTCCCTGCTTTCACGCCAAGTCTTTTGTCAAATGGCAAGGGGCGTTAGATGATAGTAGATGGCCTTAAAGGTATGTTAGAAGGGTGTGGTTTTTAATGTGATTCAAGAGTATGTTTATGACTATCTTAGAAGCGTATGTTTTTAATGTCGATTTAGGAGTATGTTAGGGGTGTGAAGTTACCTTTTTACAAAAAGATAATGAATGAACTTTTTTTTTGGAAAAGTTAAAAAAATGTTTGGTAATGATAAAAGTCCTTTTTGTTTTGGTTTTTTGTAAAGTAATTAAAATTTGTTTTTTAAAAGTCACAAACATCTGGATTTTTAAACAACTTTTAGTTTTTTGAACATAAAATTACTAATTTAACCTCATCTTTTAAAACAACAACCAAATATAAAAACTTACCTCATCATTTTTTATTATTTTATTTTTTCCACCACAAAAGCTAATCCAAACACTTTTTTAAAATCTCATTTTGTAAAAATTATAAGTTGAAAAGCACTTTTGAAGTTAAATAAGCAATCCCAAGCACCTTCTTATTGCTCTTTACCTTTTTCGCTCAACCGAGTGTGGTTATTGCACAACCGGTTAAAAATAACGAAGCTCAAGTTGGTATTAAAGGTAGAGTGGCCTTGATGTTATGCGGGTAGGGAAGAAATATGATGTGGTATAGATATGAACATTGTGCGATGTTATGCGGGTAGGGAAGAAAGATGGGATGGTATAGACAAGAACACCACCGCACAGTACCATTACCCTTTGGTAAGCGTCCTTGCGCGATAGTGTTCCAAAGCCCATATTTCATTATCTCCTATTGTTTAACATCAAATTTGATTTTTATTTCTTATTTGGGTTTCACTCCTAGTTTGATCACCAAAGTGCGGGTTTCACCCCTAGTTTGGTGTGATCGTCTCGTGTGTAGTATAAGTGTCTTCAAGTCTTCGGGTGTGTATTTGTGTTAGCCTTAGAAAAGGCAGGTAGCATTTAAGAAAAAAGAATAGATAGGAGTGAGTTTGGAAGAAGTAAGCATTTAATTGAGGAAACAGTCCCTTCGTATGAAGTGTACACTTCGTACGAGGTGACCCACCTTGTGCGAGGTGACTCGCTTCGTGCGAAGTGTCCAGCTCGTACAAAATACTTCAGTTCGCACGTTGAGATCCAGTTTGTACGGAAAGGTCTGATTTGGTGCTTAGACTATAGACTAGGTCGAGCATGACAATTCTACCTAATTCCTTATAGTTATGACTCTGATACCAATTTGTCACACCCCAACCGATAGCGGAGACATCGGGGCGGGACGAAATAGATTGCTCGAGACTTCATAACGCTAAAATATGACAAGTAATTTAAATAACAAGATTCGATTTCATTGATTGAATAGCAAGTACATAGTTTCAAATTTGAATACAACATCACAAAAAACCAAAATACAAATACAACTTTCGAATGCATTCTAGGTGAGTATCTAAGTCGTTACTTGATTCCATGAGTTTTATCATCAATATCAACCTGCAATACTTGTTAAAGTATAGTTCAATATACAAGGCATTGGCGAGCATTCAAGTTTGAATAAATAACATAGTATAAAGTTTTAAACGAATCCTTATGCATCAATGTCAATTCTCGAGGCTAACATGTAATATACGAGCATGTGAATATACTAGTCAACCCAAAGTTTACCGCAAGCGTAATCTAATCATAGCAATGAATAGACCGTATGTGTTTAACTTAACATGACCTCACGAATACGGGCGGTGCATTACTCCTATAGCGCTATACATGTTAAGGGAGGCTTGATCAAAGTCAATGAATGAGTATGAGATTTCAAGTATAAGCATGTGTGATTTCAAGTTTAGCAAAGAGCATGTATAAAGATTGTTCTGTAGTTAATGAATAAGCATGATTGTGTGAGTTGATATAGTACATGTATTGCACCCAAATGTGTAAAAGTAAAATGAGTTCAAGTATACTTACAATTTTGCGAGCTTCCTAGTATTCCGTGCGTAGAGTGTTCAGGTGATGCAACCCGAAGTTACCTGCATGGGGTAAACATGTGTGCATGAGTATACTGAGTTGGACGATAGGTCCAGATTCTGAAGCAGGAGGTACGAAAAGAAAACGGGAAAAATGCCACTTCGTACGAAGTGACAGTCCACTTCGTGCGAAGGGTCTGTTTTGTAACGCTTTAGCTCATTTTGCACCCATTTCGACACTGATTTTCGTGAACAGGGTATTGACAATGAGGCTGAACAGTCTAGGACCATAATACTTAATCAGAAGGCGATTAAGATTCTGTTCTGACTATTTTATTAAGAAAAATATGAAAATAATTTATAGTTTAAGTATATAGTTATTCAAGTTGGTCATAGATGTCAAGCATGGAGATGTCAAATCTCGTTATATGATTCACCAAAGCTCAAGGTTGTAATAACCCGGTTGGTCATGAATGTACGGAAAGTAAAATACAAAAATGTTTAAGTGAGGTGTGGAACTTAATTCGGGTAGCCAAAGCTCCCAACATTCTCACTAGCTAAACACTAATCTAATCCTATGAGGATGATGAACTAGATTTTTAAAACACTTGGTACAAGGAAGAAGATAAGTTCTAAAGTGTTAGTGAGTTAGACTCACTTAGAAGAAGATGGTTCTGTCGAGAACCAAGAAATTCGGGAGTGAGAGTGAATGGAAGGTTGGATGTGGTGAAGTGCATCTGTATGTATAGGAAAAACGGCTGCCAACTCCGCTTCGTGCGAAGTGTGCCACTTCATGCGAAGCGGGCTCCACTTCGTGCGAGGTGGATCCAACTCGTACGAAGGGGTCAGTTGTGCTGGTTTCACGTGTTTTAGTTGGTTTTAAGTATTTTGAGCATGCATGAATGATGTATAAGTGTAATCGCATGTAAAACTGAGTATTTGAATACTCTAAGCATGAATCCCTTGCATAAAATCACGTTCAAGATTGTAATGTATAGTTTAAGTATGTAGCATGTGTAAGTATCAAATAAGTTTCCATTATGATCATAATCTCAGATTGCCAAGGTTGAGAATGAAAGATACGATTACGATACAAGTTTTCAAATATAGAAATACGAATACACTTTCTAAATAGGGAAAGTCCAAATATACGGAGCGTTACAAATTTCCACTACGATGAAGTAATGGGGGTGTTTTTTTCACGGTGGTCATATTGCCAGAGATGATGGTGGGATGGTGGTGCCTGATTGTGATGATGGAGGTGGAGGTGGATGTGGTGATGCTACCACATAAACAACCACGTATGCAAATAATTATGATTTGTATCACATAAGTTGTCACCTCAGAAAAAAAAAAACTAGAAATCAATTAGAAAATGCTCGATGGAGAAAATAGTTTGTGGGACTGTCCTGGAAAATTTCTTACGTTAGGATTAATGTCGGCGAACAGATAAAAGTTAAGATTATTAAAATCCAATTTCTTTTTTTTAATAAAGTACATTTCTAAACAAACAGAAAAAATAAATTGAAAATGTAGAATAATATTTTGTGTAAAGAACATAGAAATAAAAATTTTAAAACTTGTAAAACATATGTGTGGTATTTAAGAAAAATAACCTACAAGGTTATCATGCTAAGATTGGGTTATCATGTCAAGTATCTAATTTCGTCTTTTTATGTTAATTAATACAAATTTTACTAAGATATGGGAATTTACGGTATCCCTAATGTTACTAATAGAAGTAAAAGAGTAGGTTGATTTCTAAAGTGTTTTTGTAATTTGGTTTTAGTACCTATCTTGCTTGATTTTGTGGTCATGGTTTTTTCAGCCTTGTCACTAAGTTGGATCACATTGTAAATCCGAATCATGTCATCATGTTTTAGGTTTTTTTGTAAAATAGATTAGAAACTAGCACTTACTGCCTGTCACACTCGACAGAAGGCGGAAAATATCGGGGCACAACGATATTGAATCACAACACAAGGTATAAAGACAACGTATGGAAATATTACTATTTATTGAGTTATTTAATTACATCCGTTTTCAAATCGAAGACAAGATTTAGAGTTCCAGCAAACTTTCAAAATCGTGAAGTACCCTCACTTTTTTCAAGAGTTTATAACTTCTACTAGTTGAATTTCAAGACGAAACATGTATTTATCAGTATTTTCACACAATTCACCATAACAATGTTGCAAATCTTGTTCCTACATTTTCGTGCATTTTAATTATACCAACCTTAATTAATAATCTAGGGCATCTATTATTATGTTATAGATCAAGGAAGTGAGAGGTAAAGGGTACGTTCTTATGGGTAAAGGAAGTTAGAGGTAAATCAATCTTCAAAAAGTTTGAAATGACCATTGACATTGGTGTAGAATTAAGCGTTGATTAGATTGTTGTTAAAAAAATAAAAATAAAGTAACAAGTTTGATCCATCATCAAAGTAACCTTAGAACTTTATGGAATTTTGTAATATGCCTCTTCAGGCTTACTATGATTCTGCATATCATGCTTATGTAATACTTAATGAGGTAGTTAATATGTGTCTTTAGGTGTTCATACTCAAAAGGAGGGATTTCTTGATTGTGTAATGTAGTTGTTTATGAATTTTGTATGACATTTTGTTTTCACAATCCATTTTGGTTGTGTATGTACACTATTATGTGATTGTGTCATATCTTCTATGGATGGTGTGCAATAAACATGGTTAGATGGTGTGCAAATAAAGATCTGATCGGGTCCTCTATTATGGAATTTTAGGTAGTGTTTGTATCACATAATGGAATGGGTTTTGGATGGAATTAAAATGGAGATTTCATTCCTTATGTTTTTTTTCAACAAGGATTTGAAGCTAAATCCTTTAAAGTTATTAAGATTCTTATGACACCTATACTATGTAAGACAATAAACAATTGGGAGACACTTGTCATTATATTAGGTCATGTTTTATGGATAATTATTAGTTTAGTTTAATCTCTTCTAATTAATTATAGATAACCCTCTTACTAAATATTATTTAGTTTAATATCTTATGGATAATTATTATTTAGTTAATCTCTTTTTCAATTAACTATAGATAAATCTCCTACTAAATATTATTTTTTTAATCTTTTCTACTTAGCTATAGATAATTATTATTTAGTATAAATTTAATGTATACTTCTCATTTATAATAACATATATTTGAATTAATTATTACTTTTATATTTATCTATTTACTTCAAATTCAAACTTAATTATCTAATTTAATATCTATCTACTATAAAAAATAATACATTTTAGCCGGATGGCATATTTTTAGTCCACTATTTTGATGATGCGTACATAGAGAAATAAACTTTGGGCGGCGATTCGTTTCTTCTTTGTTATCTTCACACACGCGCTCTCTCTCTTTCTCTAATCAAAAACCCTAATTCTCCTTCTCCTTCAATCATCGCCCCTCTTCTCATCACAAACCCTAATATTCTCTACTGTCCGATCAATGGCGATTTTCTGAAAATCCTAAATCTCAACCGATCGAGCCATGAAACGGCATTCTTCCCAATTCCATCATCCTTACCGAAACCCTAATTGCGTGCGATGAGATGAAGATCATAATCAAATCCAACCAATCGATCTTCTGATACAAGGTTTGTTTATCTTTGTGAATATTGCGTTTATTTTGGTTATTTAAAACAATTTGATCTAAATCCCTTTCCTTTATATGATGTTTTTGTGTTATATGATTTCCTTTTTATACTTTATTTGTTAGATTTTTTAGATGATTGTGTGTTTATATTTTGTTGTTGAAGATGAAATTGTAGATCGTGATCAGTGTGATCTAATTGTGATCTGACCCGATTTACGAAGTATGTCTTTCAGTTGGTTTATGGCGTATTGGTCTCACTCTCCACACATCGCTGGTCTTTGCTCTACAGCCATCTCCATTATTGAGCAAGAAAAGTATGGTTGTTTTTTCATGTACTCAATGTTTTTCTTTTGTTTATAAGAGTTTATCTCAACTCTTATAGAAGCATTTCTTTGTACTTTTAAAGGGACCAACCTGAAGCTAAAAAGGTTGATTTTAGTATATTAATGATGTTCTAAAAGTAGTTAATTAAAAACAAATCAAATTGCTTTAATTCTAGACTCAAATTGAACTCTAGACTCTAAAATTATACTAAACTACTAACCGTCAAGTGGACCGATTAATTGTAGAATAGCTTAAGCAAGTCCGGATTATCGAACCCACAAGACTCTCTAATTACTATGACTACTTAACTTAGACTCGATTAAAATAACTTTATATATTTTAAGGGGGATTTTCTAACTTATTCTAAATTATTAATTAAACTAAAACTATTTAATTGAAACAAATCAAACTTTGAACTTTTTAGAAAATTGGGAATTAAATCAAGAATAATGAACTGGTTACCTAGGTTTGATTTTTAGATCACGACTCATTTGATTTAATAATAACTTTATTAGGTTGAATGATTTACCGGGATCTTAAAATATTCAACTCTAGATTTACCGAACAGGACCCCCGACCCTTCTCAGGAAGACACCTATGATAACCTACAATTAGTATTTGTTTACCGGTTTTAAAGATTCATTTTCAGTTATCTTTTAATTTAGTAAAGTGTCTAATTAGTTAACTACTTCTCAATAATTAACTTAGACCAACTACAACTTCTAGTTTAGCTTAACCGACTTAATTATGACAAGTAAATTATATTTGAGAATTTCTCAAAAACCTAAACCTAACAATTTATCTAATTAATTCAGTCAACTAA
The DNA here is from genome assembly GCA_947069175.1 of Scalesia atractyloides. Classification (NCBI taxonomy): domain Eukaryota; kingdom Viridiplantae; phylum Streptophyta; class Magnoliopsida; order Asterales; family Asteraceae; genus Scalesia; species Scalesia atractyloides. The sequence continues at coordinate 75,208,488 of CAMTDV010000022.1, read as the reverse complement.
TTATTATTTCTGAATAATTAATTTAGGTATAATGACAAAATTGATTTTATATTTCAAGTAATTGTTTTCCCGGTTTTATTGGCCAATTTACGAGTTTCCCAAATCCCTAAAGACACGAAAAAGCAACACAAACCTATTCTATGGAAGACATCCACCTAGATTCATTTAAAACAATTAAACAATCACAAATCAATTTAGATCATGCAAATACACTAAACTAAAAATTGAAGTTGTGAACTTTACCCAATTATACATTCAAACCATAATTAAACTAAAACAAACCAAACTTTCATAAAATCAATCATCCAAACCTAGGTAACTGAAATAACTCTAGCCAAGTATCATGTTTGTAAAACTAAATAAACCAGGGTTAAAACAGGAATGCATAATCAAGTTAAAGAAGGAAGTATAAGGATCAAGAATGTCGCAATAAAACCGTTAATGCTCCTGCCTCGAAACTCCTTGATAGCCCGAATGATTCCTGCAGCCTAGATCCCCTTCTTCCGGCTCAGATTCTCCAGAAAATCTCCTCCAAAGGTCTAAGTTCGTCCAAGTTGATCCAAGATGTGTTTCAATCATAATATGATTCCAATAAATAACAAAACAATCCTCAATCAGCCGAGTTTCGAAACTTTCTGGATAAAACACCCTCTCGCCGGCCGCGAGAGGGATAAGGGCTTCCGTCGCGCCCTGCAGCCGAGTGAGAAGTTCCGGAGATAATTATCAACCTCTCGCGCCCCGCGAGAGTATATAGCATGGCGGTCGCGGCCCGCCAGAAGGCTAAATCTTTCGTTTTTCGATTCGTTTCCTCTTTTTCGTTCCAATCACGTTCCGCTCGGTTCTATTTACCATTTTAGCTCGTTTTTCCCATCCTTCCAACCGTTTTCACGAACCAAGACCTGCCAAATGCATTTGGATTAAAAGTAGATAAATTCTTGACAAACCAAAACGAAAATCAGTTAAAACTTTACAAACTCTACATGATAGATGCATGTATTATTCAATACATCAATTAACATGGCTCCTACACTTGCTGTGAATATATGATTTTTTTTTGTTTATGTGAGTTTGATGAGGTTGAATTGGAAGAAGAGTTCTAGGGCTAGGCATAGGAGAAAGAGATCTGTGTCTGTGAGAGAGTCGGATGATTCTGTTGATTATTTTGTAGAAGAAGACAAGAAGAATTCGAGGTCCAAGGCTTGAAGAAAGAATCTGTATCTTTCAGTGAGAGTTAGTCGGACTATTCAACTCATGATTCTTCTAAAGAAGATGTCAAAAAGATCTACCAGACGAAAGAATATCGGAAGAAGAAACAGTAAGAGAAACAGATAGCTTAAGAAATGGTATAGATAGGTATGTTTTAGTTGAAGACCGTTTAAACATGTGTGAATTTGATTAAAAAATTGGACACTGTTAGTCTAGGGGGTGAGCAAATAATAGACATAAGTAACTTGAACAGTTAACAGATGGTTGGTTAAACCTGAACTAGTTAAGAGGGTTCAGTTTCGTGTGTCATAACATAATTAACCAAATCTATCTGATCTGGTCCAATCATATACATTTTACATATATTATAACTATTAAAAATAAGTGATGTTCTTTGGTCATTTTAGTTTCTGAACTATAGTTTTGGTTTTGATAGTTTATCCCATATTGGTCATGCAAGAAATTGAGGATTCTCTTTCTCTCTACGGGCATTCATAGTTCATTAGGCTATGATTTCTATTGTTTACCTTAATTAAGTGAATATAATATTTAGCTCAGTATTTGGGTTTGATTCTTTGGTACTTTTTTGAGCAGTCAAGTTGTGCAAGGTTCGTTCAATCCAAGTTGGTTCAAAGGGGATTCCATACATTAACACTTATGAGGACGAACAATTCGCTACCCAGATCCACTCATCAAAGCTAATGACACCACCAAACTTGACTTGGAGTCAAACAAGATTTGTTAATTTCATCAAGTTTAATGCAGTGCATAGTTGCAACTACAGGATTGTGGATTCTTTCATTTACCATTGTTACACCCCACGTAAACACTCAACCACAATAATTCTTCAGCGACCGTTTGTAAAAATTTCGGGTTTGAAATTTCCTTCAACTTGGGGATGATGTGACAACCTGTAATTCTCGAGGTAAAAACCATTAGTTCGCTTTATAAATCAATTTATAGACTCATCTTATTCGACGAATTAAAGTTATACTTATTTAGTTTATAACGTGCAAACGAGTATACGAAGCAAATCTATATCATGGTTGAACCAACTCGAACCATTTGAACCATGGCATAACTCGTGTAACTCGAAACGTTTGAGGCCCGAACCATAACTTGATTAGGAACTTTATATTGGTTGAGTTGATTAATTATAATTTTATAAGTTAAGTGGTTATGTGTTAAAAAAAATACATAAACAGCATTTCGCTGCCACCCACCCGCCTCCACACCTTACGTTTTATTTAGCAGCCCACTTTGTTTCTTTCTTTTTTTTAGTCAGCCCAAACATCCTCACTAATTGTTGTGAGCAGCCCAAACCCTTTTATATGTGGCCCAAAAGTCAAGTCCATAACCGCCCCCAAGACCCCCTTAATTTAGATGTTACGTATATGCAAACTCACAAAAACCCTAACTCAAAATTTGTTCCCTCCTTCCCTCCTCTACTGTCGACGCTGGTCAAAAGCGTAAGGACTTCAAGTAATCTAGGTTTCAAGGCTAATCGAATTCCTTCATCGCTAGGTATCCTAATCTTGTGTTTCGTGTTAATTATAAATGTTCATGCTTGATAATATTATGTTATCTTGGCTGTGTTTTTCTGATTTCTTGATGTTCTTAACGTTTATGATATTTCATGTAGTCTAGGGTTGTTAGAATTCATACTTGATTGGTGATTGATGGCTTATGGGTTGGTTAGTCAATAGGGTTTCGATTATTGCATGATCTTGGTTTGAACCTTGTTAGTTCTTGATGAATTAGTTGATGTATAACTTGATTTATAATGATTACATGTTGTATATGATGCATATGGGTCGTTTTGTTTGCTAAGTAATCGTTTTTGGAAGTCGGGTAACAAAACAAGTTCTGTCCAGAAAGTTACAGCCGACCTTAATCGCTGCAATGGGGTCCAAACTTAACAAAAACGTGCAATTTTCTGAACCTTTGATGTTCTTCCAGGAATACCTTTCAAACCTCATCGGAATTGAATTTTTCAATGAAATGGAATGTTCTATAATTTTTCCGTATCGAAGGTTCAGGCTGCGTTTCCAGGCAAAATTTGCAGCCCATTACGAATATTATAACTCAATGTAGGAATTGAGTTATGACCTGAAATTTTTACAGTAGGTATTTCCAGGAGGTCATGAAAATCTCCAACTGGAATTACATCAATCGGATAACCGAGGATTTTTAAGTGAATTTTTCCGTAAGTTGTAGTCAGAAAGTGACAAATCTCATCACTTCTTAGTAAATGATTTTTATTAATTTTTTTTGTAAAGAATTAGACTCTAAAAGTTTAACACAAGGCCAACCCCTCTAAGGGGCATGTCACATAAAAATATCATAACTTTTACAACCTCGTAAGTTTGGTAAACAGATATCCCAAAACAGCCTATTTTCAGTGAATTTAGTTATGCATGATTATAAGTTTATAAAGCGTCGAATTTGCTACTTTAGTTGCCGCACATGCTTAATGATTGTAAACTGATGTATGACGTGTCGTAGGTTTTCTTGTGAACATGTGCATGAAAACTATATGGTAATATTTATGGCAACTTGTAAGCATGCTATTTGCTAGATACATGTAGGATTTGTGTGAATTACATGAACAACCCCTAATATTCCTGGTAACCATAATAGGACGTGGTTGACCACATCAACTTATAAAGCATTTAAGTCTTACCGAGCAAAACTAATGTGAGTTCACAATTATTTTCCAAAAGCATGTGTTCCTGGTTGGAACAACTCTTTTTACGATAACCCTGTTTGGGGCTACCGCGCGTTCATTGTGTGAATCACTAAAACATGTTGTCACTATAGGTGGATAGTACACTTAGACTAAACGAAAAACTCTATCATGAAAGTCCCTGTATTTTACCAATTAGATTGTCGGGTTGGCATACGCGAGGTATTGGTTGATACCGCTATTAGGTTTGACAGACCTCACATTGTACCTGGGAGGACAGGCGTGAACTTTTATGACTTGGCAATTGGTCAATGATGATAGACATTGACCTGGGGCACAAACAACTTAAATAGTCAAAGTTTCGGTACCACCCAGTTTATTAGCTTAAAGAGGGGGTAGCTCCCCACGATATGTTTTACAAATTAAGTAATTTAACAACCTAAGTTTTTTTTTTGAAAACAATACGAAAAACCGTGAACTCGCCAACTTAATGTTGACACACTCCTGCATGCTTTGCATGTCGTTAGGTACAGCTATGGATGGACATTGCAACGGCTGGAGTGTGTGGTTCGTAAAGCCTTATGTTTCGTACATTTATTAAACTTGTGGTTTTAAGTTTATGATGGGTTTACTTTATTTTTCCGCTACTAACTTAAACTTTGTTTTTGGACTTTTAAACATTGATCACTAATTGTGTTGATTGTGATGATTTTACAATTTAAATAATTGGTTCAACATGATTAGTTGCTGGATTCTTGTCATTCGCATGCCTCGCGATAAAACCATGCCTATAGATTTTCAGGGTGTGACAACCATGGTCATAAGAAGAAAAAAAAGAAATTGGAAAATTAGGCTAAAGTTACCTGATCTTTTTACTTCAACCTTTGCGACATAATCCAGGTTCAATTTTAATTTCTTAGATATTGTGATTGAAATTATCTCTTCTAAATGTTTTTCACTAAGTCCATAGTTCACTAATATAGATATACCATAAGCATTGAATGATCTTGAAAGTTTTTTGAAGCTATACACATGACCATAAGCATTGCTTTAAATACTGGGGAATAAAAAGTTACTATATCTAACAAAAACTAACACTTTTATTCCACCAAACACTCATAAGCTTTTGATAGGAATTTGTGGCGGAGCTTGAAAGGAAACTCGATGGGGGCCGAACTGTCAAAATTCAAATCGGTGGGGTCGGACTCTTAAAAATTCAATATTTTTACGCTATAATTTTTTTTGAAAATTTCAGTAAATACCACCGCTTTGTCGCTTTTATCATCTTCTTCCCCAACTGGATTTATAAAAGTAAAAGCCTTTTTTTTGCAAAATTTGGATATATGTGTTTTATCTTCACCTCAAAGCATCCATTTGGTTTTTGACATCAATTTCTGGTAAGATCTTTGTGCAAGCTACTTTGGATGAATATAGAGAATAGCCATTTGAGTAGAAGGTCATTGGGTGTTGTCAAACTATGATTAGGATTTTTATTTATCTACTTTTGACTAGGACGATCAATACCATTTTTACTATATTTAGTGTTTTGTATCTGCTGTTTGCCACCAATTTATTTGCACCTTAATGCTTTAGTATACATATTTTGAGGCTTATAATCAATTATTCACTCAGGTTTTCTTAGGCAACATGCTTGAGTGGTTCATGGCTGCAAAAACATATCATAAACTTCATTCGTCTGGTTACGGCGACATTCTGCGGCTAAGGATTCTAAGATTCTGGTGAGTTCACTTTTTATTGGGGCATACCCTTTCGTTTAGTCTTAATGATAGGAAAGTTTGCTAATCTTCATTTTTTTCATGGTAATTAGGAGCTTAAGAGGGGCTTGTGTCAGATCACAATCTGAGTGATGCTGCTAAAAATTGGAGTAACGCACTAACCTTGTGTTGCATAACTTGCATTGTATCAAATGTGATCAGAATCAATCAAACAGTTAAAAGGTCCCAAGTTAATCATAAATCATAGCTTAGTGGGATTTGGAATTATAACATGGTTTGATTCAGTTTTTGCTTTTTATTTGTATTTAGTATATGCAGGGATCGGCATTTCTTACTGAGTACCGGTACTGTACTGAATACTGATACCATATCGGTATCTCGCTGCCACACCCGACCCGCTGAGTTTGATCATTTATTTTTTTGCAGATTTTGGATTTCAGTGTTATAAGGACTGATTTCGTAACTTATTAACTATAAGCAAGCGAATAGAATTTTACCCAGGTCAAAAGATACCTGCTTATTTATCTTATTTTGAATATATGTATTAAACAATGAGTACATTAAGGGGGCACCAATTGCATTATTGTCATTGTTATGATTGGTCATTTGATATATGTATTAATGCTCTTTTATGTTGTTTGAATTTTGAGGTCAATCCTACAAAATCCTTTTTTTTCAAATTCATCTTCATCCATTAAATACACAACATTAAGACCTTAATATATATATATAGCAAATAGCTCATGGCAAACCGGGTTGTAAAAAAAAGGTTTGGAAATTTTCGTCACTCTTGGTCTAATTTGGAGTTATAATTTAGTCTTTTTGACCTCATAAGTCAACATTTACCTTTTTTAATCATTCAGTGTAAACTAAGAATTATCTAAATTTGGAACTATTATATAGACGGATAGTGCTTCGATGTTGGATGAAGTGATAGATTATTTAAAGAAGCTACAAACACAAGTGAAGTTAATGAAAAGAAGCTTCGATGTTGGATGAAATGATAGATTATTAATGTGTGACATCAGTCATTCATTGTATATTTTATGATTTTCTTATTTTATTATCAAACTTATCTTATATTAATTAAATAAATGAATGAATAATGAGCTAATATTAATTTTATCCAACTTTAAATTTCGAATACATTCTTTTATTTTTCTAATAAAATATTATCCTAAAATTTAAATTGTTAATTTAAAATATTTTTAAATAAAACAAATTATTTATCATGAAAACCAAATTTTGTATTAATATATTAAATATTTTATTTTCATTACAAAAAAGTATTATATTAATTTTATTACATAATTTATAAATCAATTTGTCGGAATTGGTACCAACATTTTATCACTCAAATTGTCACACCCCAACCGATGGCGGAAACATCAGAGTGAGACGAAACGAGATTGCTCATTGCTCACAACGCTAATAATGACAATATTTAATTAAAGTCGGATTTCATTTCATAATAATTGTCAAGTACAACATTGAAGCAAATACAATAAACATAATACAACAAAATTGATACGACACCATTAACCTAAACGTCTATATGTGTGTATCTAAATCCTTGCTACTTGATTTCATAGCGTCCTTCTTGTCAACGTGTAACATGTTTTAAAATACAATTCAATGCAAAAGCAAAGGCGAGTACACAAGTTTTAGCATACGTATACGTATACGATTAACGTTTAACGAATCCTCATGGCAACTATGATTTTACGAGAGCATATACAAGGCATGCAATACTACTAGCCAAACCCTTAACGCAAACACGTTGTTTTAACATGGCCTCAAGTTTATGCGATGGAGGGGGATGCGTGACTTCTTATAGCGCTATACATGTTAAACGAAGGCTTAAAACAAGTTAATGACTAAAGTATCACATAAAGAATGTCCAAGATATAAGCATCACGTAATCGTATCAAGTATTCATGTGTATAGGATTGTTTGTGCATTTCATAAAGTTTAAGTGTTGTAGTTTTGGTATAAGTAAACATGTTACACCCAAAAGTGTTGTAAACAAAAAGTGGGTCGAGTGTACTCACGGTTTTGCGTAGTCTTCAACTTGACGAGTTCGCGAAGTGGATCGACGGGTGGGATGAGCGCCGAGTTATCCTACAAGAGGAGAACTTAGGTTGGTAAGTATTCGAACAATAACGGAGGATTTAGGAATTAAAAGCAATAAAGTAGTTTATACGAGAAAGTAATCACTTAGACTTAATATTCGTTTTTGACACTATAGGACTCATTCGGGTTGATATGTTTTCATGGGTTAGGATACCCATTAGAGATTAAGTACTTAGGTGATGGAACCTAGTACCATGACGAATAATCATTTGATTACCATCAAGAGTTCGGTTAGTATTCATATATATATATATATATATATATATATTATATATATATATATATATATATATATATATATATATATATATATATTTTTATAACAATTGGTAATTCATAAACATCATGTAATTTCATAGAAGTCATGCATGGAGGTAGGAGGAGAACCTTCCTTTTAAAACCTCTCGTATAGTTTACCAATGCACAAGTCGTCACAAGGACGACAAGGATGGTCATGAGTACGTTTGAACATATAAGTAAAAGACAAAAAGTAAATGAAAACATCAAGTGAGGTGGTGGATCGTAGTTTAGGATAGCAAGGCTTCCATGTGATCACACTCTACCAACTCAAGTCTTGTTTCGAGAACGATCTTGGAGGATACAACACTTGTGGGTAAAACCCTAATAAAACAAAAAGGTTCCTTACACTTGGGTCCTTTAAAATGGTGATGTTCCAAGTTAGTCTTCCATGGAAGACTTATGAAAACATTCCAAAGGCACTCCAAGTAATAAGAAAGAAGAAGGAAATAGGGAGGTGAGTTAGAACTCACTTGATTTAGAGAGAAGAGAGCTCCTTGAGTCTTTAGAGAAGAGAAGTGAGGTGTGAGTTGAAAGTGAAATGGGATGGGGTATTTATAGGTAAAGTTTGGGAGGGTGTTAGTTGAGTGTAATAAATGCAAGAAAACCAAACTTGACCAATCCATGAGCTTAAAACGAGTTTTTCCGGATCGCGCCTCTCTGATGGGCCGCGAGAAGTAGAGAGATCTCGGTCGCGGGCCACGAGGGGCCTGGCGGGGCGCGAGAGTGAAGAAGGTGATCGGTCACGGGGCGCGAGAAGGGTTATTCCAGAATGTTCTTTGGCTTTTATCACTTTTAGCCTTTTAACTTGATTATTTAGCCAATTTTTGCATGTTTTAAGTGTATAATGAATAAGTGTCGTGTGTGAATGCGCATATAAGTATAAGTTTGCATGTAATCAACGTTTAGATGCATATAAGACAAGTAAGTATCAAATATAAGTTTCATTATGATTCAAGTCTCGGATTACAAGAAAAGGAAATACGAATAAAAGATCAAAATACGTCAAAACTTTCTAAATTAAGAAAAGGGTCTCTTTAGAAGCGGTCTCTCAGTTCTTTGGATAGAGGTAAGACTTGCCTATATCCACCCCCCAGACCCTACCAATAGTTTGACTATAGGTGGGAGTATACAGGGTAAGATTGTTGTTGTTATTGTTGATTGTTTATAGATATGTAACACAATTCCAAACATAGAGTAAGGATTTCCGAAGCAGAAAGGTTTGTCCCAGACTAAGAAAAAGAATCCAACAACATTTCATATCAGGAAGTCAATAAGAATCCATTGAAGTCAACAGTTACGAGGACCTGAAATATAGGCAAACCGCTCCATTCAACTGATTCGGAACCTAAAAACCAAAAAATAGAGTTGTAAGCAATATCGGTCCAGAAGTTAAATGTTAAAAACAAACATAAACAAAGGATTTACAAAAGGCAAATTGTGCAAAATATTAAACTATATAAAATGTAGAAACCAGATGTAGCAGTTGTTGGCAATATAAGAAGTACCAAAACTGTAACGAATGGTCACAAATTGGTTTTCCAGACGTGTAACAGTATCAAACAACCAAAATGACAAGATACTTGACTAGTCTGGTTATGCAAAAACCTAAAAAAAACTAAAAAATAATTAAAAAATCTACATAATAATACTTAATTGAAGCTTAAAATAAAATAATGTAAACATATGACGTATATGAACACCAAACAGAATTATATGTAAATGTGAGTGTTAAGTGTTTTGTAGAACCTAAATGGAACAAATGTGAGCAAAAAAAGCATAATCACATCTGTAACGATAGGTTCAGTTTATATTCCAAACAAGTAACGATATCAACTGCGTAAAACAAGTAAATATCTGACTAATGTTTGGTTATTCAAACTCACTTAACAAGTGCTAACTAATTCACCAAACAAAAGTAATTAAAATTCTAAAACAATAGAGTTTATGTAGAATCTAAATGGAACAAATGCGAGCACGATAAACAAAGTCGCATCTGTAACGATAGGTTCAATTAATCTCCCAAACAAGTAACGGCATCAGCTGTGGCGATTAAGCAAATGCCTGACTAATGTCTGGTTACAGAAATTCGTTAACAAAAAACTGTTGCAAATCATACACAAAGATAAATGTAATTATAGAGCCAAAACATAGGGTTTATGTGAAGATCATTTGTGAAAATTAATTAAATAAATGAAATACAGAAGTTTAATGATGCGGATTCACAAAAGCATCGTACCGATGGTTCAGGAAAACGATGAAACTAATGGAGTAGATCCTCATCGCCGATTATTGTAGCTCCGATCAATGTTTCCGGTATCGTGTTGAATCGCCGGTTGATGCCGTACAGGCTACCGATTTTACCGATGGAAATTAGTGTTTAGAGTGCTGGTGAATATATAGCCGTTTGTTGTGTTCTAGGGTTTGTGATTCGGAGTTGACCCTTTTTTGTTTACAGTGGGCTTGATGGATGTTTGGGCTAATGGAATGGGTTTAGTTTTGGGCTCGTTGCTAGCTGGGTTAGGCGGCGCTTGATGTAAGCATAGAGGTGTAAAAAAACCGGTTTGGGCCTAAACCGAACCTTTTCTATATGGACCAAACCAGTTCGGTTGTAAACATATTCAGGTTTAAAATCCCAAAACCCATTCAAACAGATTTGGATCGGGTTCAGACCAGTTTGGAGCTATAAAACCGATTTTTTTTATCGGGCCCAGATCGATTCGGTTGGAACTAGTTCTTAACACAAAAGTCCAAAACTGCCAAACCAGTTTTTTTTAGGATAGGCCCAAGCTTTTTTTTGTACACCCCTGTAGTAGTAGTATAATTTTTGTTTGTAGCAGTAAATATTATATTAGTGACTAAGGAAGGGTTTATTGTGGAACACTAAAAAAGTGCCCAAGCTCAAGGATATACCCAAAACCCAAAACATAAGGGTCGGGTATACCGATGCCCAATGGGTATGGGCTTAAAAGGGAAAAAATCGGGTACGGGTATGAGATTTAGTGATACCCGGCCTGATACCCTGCCCATTTATCCGAATAATACTCGAAAGTATCATATTATGAATTTCCATAGATATAAACTTAGTATATATACTTATTACCTTCTCTATAGTACTAAGCCTAGTCTTTTCCTTACCGGTAGTCATATGCGGATATGTATTTGGCATGTGCTTAGTGAACATATAACTTATTTTTTAGCATGTATACTGGATATGGAAGTTATAACCCTTTATTATGTGCATGTTTATGCAATTAGATGGTCCTGATACAATTACTTAACTAAGTAATCGTTTGATTTAGTTTGGTATATGTGATCTTGAATATAATATGTAAGTTATTAATCATATTTTTATTTGTTATAGTCATTAGAATGGTAAATTATATAAACATCAAAGTAAAAATTACACATTTATCCCAACGGGTACTTTTAAGAAATTAACGGGTATACCCGATACCGGCGGCTATGCCCGATACCCGACGGGTAATTACCCGAAAATATTCGATGGGTAACGGGTCGGGTATGGGACAAAGAATTACAACCGGTATGGGCCTGGGATTACCAGTACCCGACCCATTGCCATTCCTAAGAACCATGCATTTAACATATTAAAAATTAAACTTAACATGTTAAAAATCATTTTTTTTATTTTTCGTCGTTTTTCTTTATAAATACATGTAGAACCATTTTCCTAAAAAAATCACAAACTAAAAATGTAAAAAAAAAAGTTTAAAAAATAGTTAAAAAGGTTTTTGTTTTTACAAAAAATGATTTTCTATTGGAATAGCTTCTACACATTTTTACAAGGAAAAACGCCGGATTTAAAAAAATGATTTTTAACATGTTAAGCCGAATTTTTAAGATGTATTAAACATGTTAAAAATTTACATTATTTCCTGGTTTCTCATTTTTTTAGTATTCCCAAATGAACCTCATACTAGTGACTTAACAACTAAAAAATATTTGTAGATAAACACACAATGTCGCTTTGATAGTTTAAAATTGAATTATAATATCCAACGATTCTTACTTAGGGTAGACGTGGGGAAGGGATTGGTGAACCCCGCCCCCGTCCGGAAACACACACCCCCACACACACACCAATCCAGCGTAAATAAAAACCCAGTGAGTGGGGTCTCCTCACCGAATAGCAAGGAGAGTTGGAAATGAATTACAACGGTCACTTGATCATTAAATTCAGAAAAAAATCAATTCACGTAAATACTTTTGAGTAAATTGCACAAAACATCTTTTATATTTCCTTAAACTTGCAGGTTCCAGCCTTAATGTTTAAAAGTTGCTAAAAACAGCCTTTAAGTTTATTTTTGTTGCGGGTTCAATCCTTTACAGCTAACCACGTTATTTTCTTCAGTTAAGTTCCCTCACATGCATAATATGTGAGGGTATATTCATCATTTTGGTTGATCTTCTACCCACTTCAATTATAAAAAAAAGAATATTTAAGTTTTAACCTAGTTTAAACAAAGTTTGGTAAAACGTACGCGACTACAGAGGAGCACGATTACCGTATGATAGTGTTTAAGTCTAACTTGCGGCGTCCTAAGCGTCACCAGTTGCTGGATCCGACTACTAAACACGGTGTTATGAAGTTCTCTGATTTGACGGCATCGGAGTTCCGTGAGAGGTATCTAGGGTTGAAGAGTCATTTGTCGTTTCCGTCTGATGCGAATAAGACGCCGATTCTTCCAACTGATGATAATCCTAAAGAGTTTGATTGGCATGATCAAAATCTGTGTTAATCAACAAGATTCCTATCTTAATTCCGGGTTCGCCGGAATCCGGCGAAATCGCCGGAGAAGAAGACCGGGAACGAAGGTGTTTGGTTTTAAAAAGTTTGGTTTTATTGCACATTAGTCCCTGCGGTTAGAATTTTTTTAAAATAGGTTAAACCTTAAATATTCTTTTTTCTTATGATTGACGTGGGTGGAAGATCAACCAAAATGACGAATATACCCTCACATGTTATGCATGTGAGGGAACTTAACTGAAGAAAATAACGTGGTTAGCTGTAAAGGATTGAACCCGCAACAAAAATAAACTTAAAGGCTGTTTTTAGCAACTTTTAAACATTAAGGTTGAAACCTGCAAGTTTGAGAAAACATAAAGGATGTTTTGTGCAATTTACTCAAATACTTTTCTCCAATTCAACCATTTTTCACATGATTCTACTACTCTCTGTTCTTCAAAAATTTATTTCCCACATTCGATCCACACAAAAAAATAAAAGGCAGGGTGGTTCTTCATCAAAGAAAATCAACCCAAGATTCCGCAAGCCTCGTCAAAACTCGTCATCCCATTGTTCGAGTCTACAACCAAATAACCAATCGAAGCCCCGGCATATCATCTTATTCGAGCCTACATCGCTCTACAAATAACCTCCACAAATGGAGTTCAATACGCAACCTCAAACAATATCGTACACTAACATGCCGATGTCACATCTCCTCTACACCTATGATGCGCAATCACAAAACATGGCTAAAAACTATAATGATTGTCACATTGATTGTAAAATCTGCCGAAAAACGGGTTCTAAAACCCGCTCCGTTTTGTAATAAAGTTTTAATGAAATCTTTTCATTTCGAAATTATGATTTAAAACGTTTAAGAGTTATATTAAAAAAATATATAATAATAACGAATATAAAAATAATAATATTAAATATTATATATATATATATATATATATATATATATATAAAAGAATAGTGTAAAAATTAAAAAAAAAAGAATTAAAGGGTAGAGAAGGGGATCGAACCCGGGTCTTAACCCAAACCAAACACGCAACAAACCGCTACACCACTGCCTCAATATTTGAAATAACCTAACCGCATAATCATTTATATTTCCGTTTCTTTGAACTGGTTTAAAGAAAGTCAGTAACGGCCATAATCACCGGCAATCATCAAATTGTAGTTTTTCTTTACAATTAACTGATGAACCCGACTCTAAAGTGCAACTAGACTCAATCACTGAGTCAACACATCCAAATCAGTTATGCAATCATCTCGCCATTTATGGTTTTGACCGAAACCAAAAAAAAATTAACTCATATGATCAACCTCGGCTATAAATAGTGAGTTCTATACTCGTTTAAGATGCACATACACACTCTAAACTCTCTGCAACTTCTGTTCATCTAAAACTCTTCGCCAGAATCACCTTCAGTGGCCGGAATCTTCGCCGGAGATCAGAAGAAACCCCATGTTTGGTATATCACCCTTCTAAACACCTTTCATTTTATTATATATCTTGAAAAGTTAATAAGGATTTATAAAAGCATCATCAAATTAAAAAATTTAATCGGGTTTATCAAATCTGTGTTTTTGAAATGTAGAAGACGAGTTGGTCTGTGTTTAAAATAAATAAAAATTGTGTTTAAACCGGGTTAGAGTCCAATGGTTGGACTGTGTGCATTCAAAGCCAAGGTCCCGAGTTCGAGTTATACACGCTTCCGATTCGTTAAATTATACAAAACTTTTTATAAAACCCAATTATGAAACATCACTGTAAGCTATAAGATTAATTAAAATCTTATATCCTTCGGGTTAGACACACAGCCCAATTGGTCGGGTTGTGTGCACACGAAGCAACAGACGCGGGTTCGATACCGGTTCCATCACGATACCTATAATATACAAAACCTTCTTAATAAATCAGAATATAGTTTGACTCAATAAGTGTATAAATATAATTAAAATTCAATATATTCCGGGTTAGACACGCAGCTCAGTTGGTCGAGTTGCGTGCACGTAAACGAGAGGTCACGAGTTCGATCCCCACACGCTGCCTAGACTGACTGGTTGAATTCGATTTAATTCGGGAAAAACATACTTTTTTTAATTAAACTTTTAATTATTTTCCATAAAAACTATAATATTATATAATCAAATAATATTATTTTTAGTAATAAATACACTAAAAAATTATCTAAAATATCTAATAAGATGTGTAAATAAAAATATAAGTAAAAATATTAAGTTTAACCAAAAGAATATAATTATCTGAATTATTATGTGAATTTTTAGGTTAGCCATTCTCGTCGTTGGTATCTTAGCCACTCAGTCGTGCGCAATCTTCGTCGAATCGTAATTGCACCCACTGTGAGTTAATCTTACAACTTCCCCTTTTTATTCACGTTTTGGGGTGTATCACGTGTCGCTATTATTATCTCGTTATTATTAATCTCGTGTCATTACCATTATGTGATCTAACGTGCTATGTGATATTGTTGTTATTGTCATTTGGTGTTTATATTTCTCATTTCAGTCAATGTCTCACATTAGGCCCATTTGTTCCCCGTTACATACGGGTGGAGCGTCGCGTTGCCTAATATACTAGATCAGCTCCGTTTGATTGAGCCTTGATCTCGCAGCACATCGCTTATCGTGCTCACATGTACATTATTAGTTGAAGATGTGGTTTGTGATTTAGATTACATACACGGTGTTTCTCATATTTGGTTAATGCACATTTTATTAAAATAATAAACGTATCATTTTTCTTAATGATTAAATGAGATTCACTCGCCAACTTATGTTGACCCAAAACTTTATTTTTACACATGATACAGGTGAACATGTTAGAAGCGTGGATCACATAGGACCCGGGCCTTAGAAGAAAATAAAATTGTTGTTTGCAAGTTTGTTCGGAACATTATTGTGTTTGTATGAATTATGTGTTGGTTGGAATGTTTTATTGAAATTCGAAATAATAAATATGAAACTTTTATAATAGTAAATGTCATGAGCTTTGATGAAAACTCAATCATGCCCCGACTACCTTATCCGTTGCGGGTCAGGGTGTGACTTTGATTGGTGATAACCTTGCTGCATGGAAGGACACTCTAATGGTTACTCTCGCCTTACTAGATTTCGACTATGCATTTAGAGAGGATGAATCTACACCACTTCATATGAAAGTATTGTAGCTGAGCAGATAGACATTTAGAAGTGGGGGGACCTAAAGCTTGATGCCAACGATATAACTTGTTGTTCACATTTTGATGTTCAAGAGTAATCGCGTATGTGCTTCGAAGACTACTACAACACTCAAAATACCTAAGAGTGGTATGGTGACGTATGTGGCAATGGTGATTTGTGAAGGTGTTCACGGTGTGGTGGTGGTGGTGGTGGTGGCTGGGAGAGAGATAGCAGATAGATATATAAAGGGTAGGGTGGGTGGATTTAATATGTTTTCTAAAAACAATTATGCATTAAAATATACAACAATAACATCATGTAACACCTCGTAAAATCGTGTTCAATAGTATAGTGACACGTGTTGCATTTTAATTTAGTCTATTAAAGGCTAATAGGGACTAAATGTGTCAACATGCTTAAATTGAGCCTCTGAGTGACTGTCTGATGTCAACATGCATAAACGTAAACCTCTAAGTGACTGATATGTCAACATGCTTAAACAACAGCCTCTGAGTGACAGATATGTCAACATGCTTAATCATTAGCCTCTAAGTGACTGATATGTCAACATGCTTAAACTTGTCCTCTGAGTGACTGATTTGTCAACATGCCCAGCCTCTGAGTGACATCGAAGTTAACATGCTTATAGTAGGCCTCTGAGTGATCCTTTACGAAGTCCTAACTCTCATATGTCCCATTTGTTGGACGAGGGGGATTAAATCCGTAAATATGTGAAAGTTGGATAATGGAGGGGTTAAAAGTGTCAACATGTTAATTTATACCTCTGAGTGACCTTTTAACGAATGAGAGCTCAACAATGTCCGGGCATACTCCCGGGTACGCCAAATATTGGTTACGGAGGGCTAAATATGCTATAAAGGTGTTTTATAAGGTTTTATAAGTTGAGGGCTAAAAGTGTCAAACTTCAAAACTGACCATGGGTCGCTCGTGGGGCGCGAGAGGCAAGGCTTTGGCCTCTCGCGGGCGCGAGGGCTGTGTCTGTAGAAAATTTGCTTGGCCTCCACACAAATTGCCAAAAACCATTTAATTCGAAACAAGGGACTTTTAAACAGCTATGCCACGTTTTAGAACACTTGTAAGCTCCCTCTTACACCCCTTAGCACCTGGCATCACCTCCTTCAAGCTCTCCAACTATAAATCGGTGCAAAGGTTCATCCTTTGAACTTGCACCTTTCTCATTCACAACTCTATCTCCCTCCTCTGGAAATTCCTAACTGAAAGGAGCATCCAACTTAGTTCTATTGCATCCTAAGAACCACTTGTAAGTGTTCCTTCCTCTTGCATTTTCGTTTATAGGCTTTTATAGCCAAAAGTCAAGCGTTTTACGGAAAACGCCTTGACTTTCGGTCAAGACCATTATGGCCCAGCCATTGTTCGTAAAGAACATGGCTAAGTGATCGTAATAAGGTAGGTGTTAGTCCCTATAAAGGGCACCTCCTAAAGATCACGTTTGCTAGACCAATTGACGGGTCAAAGTTATTATATTAAAAAGTCAAACAGACCATTTTTCGGAAATATTATAACTTGAGCTTATATATGTTATGAAACCTATTTTTACACTTAAACAAGTTGGTAATGATTATTAGAACATGTAAGAAATGTTCGGTTCGTCAATTTCAGTTCTAGGGTCGGTTCGCAACCGAAAGTCGTGAAGTTTGACTTCTGCTTTAACTTTCGATTCTGACCCGATTTGGATTAGTTAGCTACTGATCTAATGTTGCATTATGATCGTAATATAATGTAGCATAACCCTCTGTGGTTATATTACATGATCATAATCAGAATATGAGTTTATCACAAGTTCCGTAATTATGCCATTTTGACTAAAATGCCCTTTTTTGCATAAAAAGAGGTTTAAATGATAATGAACTTGAAAATGAATTTCCTACTGATGTAATATTATAAGTAGGATTATTTGGGATCTTAAATCAGAACATAAACTGAGTTTATGACCAAGTCCTTGTATTATGTCGATAAATGACGATAAGGCCCTTGTGGCTCATAAATGGTTTTAATCACATCCTTTTAAAGTAAATCTTTTATCTATTGATATGTTATATAAAATAACATATAAAACATATAACCGATTTTAACCTCAGTTTTCAGTAAACATTGCAAAAATCGTCATTTTACGACAAAAGCGTCATTTTGGCGCATAATATGGTTTTAAACCATATTTACCAACCAAATCTTGTTACCTACTGATTTTAAAAAATTTTAAATATTTTTACATTAGGTATATGATATGAACTCATAATCCCAAATAATTTATAAAACTGTGTGTAAAATGACCAAAATGCCCTTCCGGTTTGGTCATAAAAGATAAATAACACATATAACTAATATCCTACTGATATTATATCATAAATAAGTTATTTTTTTATTTTTATTTTATTTTTATTTTTTTCAGTATACTTATAGTTATAACATCAAATTATATTCAAGTTCCTTATATAAGGTATGAAATTACCAAAATGCCCATATGAGGCATAGTTTCACTTTAAAACCATAACGGGCATAAAAGTTGATATCCTGCTGATATTACAACTTAATTGAAGTATAATGACATATAGAACTTGTCCATGACTTATCCGGTTACCTGGGTATCGCTGATATGCGTACGGTTAAGTATATGTAACTAATTTACAAAGATTAACTGAAACGGTCTAACCTTGTCATCTAAGTCTCAAAATCTAGAATGTATATAGTCTATCCATATCATACAAGTCAAAGTACTTGTTGGAATTAAACTACATTCTATCTGATCATCGTTTTATCTAGCGTTATACGTTTTGATCATGTATGCTAATCGGTCTAAGTCTATGACTTAAATAAGACCGTTGGCATTTAATTGGTTAGCTTATGCCATAATCCAGACTAGAGACATTCCGTAAAATGCTATCTGCACTTAGTACTTTTTGTGTATGACTGAGTTAATAAATCTCGCATTTAAACGAAGACTAGCTCAGGTAAATACTCTTGACTTATTTCCCCTATACGGGCTTGGGTTACGGTAAACTATTACCGCTTGGTCGGAAATGGGATCAATCGAATTGCCGGATTGTGGCTAGTAAATCCCATATTTTGTTTTAATCAGTTTTGTTTGATAACCTTAAACATCAGGGGTTAATTACCGTGTCCTGGATATCCCTGGCTCAATACATTAGATAATGGCCACGACCTTAGCGCGGGGTGTAGGCATACACCCGACACACGCTCAAATGCAACTACCCACAACGTTGGGGATAACTCCTTTGTGAGCTCGTAAGTGGTGTGTAGTTAATCATGTCTTGGTTTTCGCACTGGGCCCTGTATGTATGAACAAACATGTGAATCTGTTAACAAGGTTGCAACGTCAACTTTCCCAAGTTATAAAAGATTTTGTGCTGATACGCACTCAAAACGTATTTTTAAATGTTTTCAAAATGAGTCAGTTGGGTGTATTAAGCTGACATATTTTCAAAAGACTAAGCTTGCAGGTACAATACGAAAATAGGCTGGAAGTGCTCGTTAGTGATAAGAGGATCTTGCAAATCCTAGATCTGCCCAAAGTCTATTTTACATTCTTTCTTTTTTGTACAATTTATGATCCGCATGTGGATATTCTATTACGAGCCGTCTATATATTATTTTAGTATTTTAAACATTTGGTCTGTAATAGTAATTTCACTCAAAGACTTCCGCTGTGTTGTGTTTAATTGTCTATGATGTTATCAACTTACGTCACGATATTCTCCGCCGGGGCCCACCGGTGTTTGGATTGGCTGTGGAAAGCCAGGGTGTGACACATCACATAGGGTTCACTCGAGTTGATTATTATAATTTAACCCTTGATAGTATAATTTAGTTATTAAAGAGAAATGACTACAATCAAGATATGAAGAAAAATAAAGAAAAGAAAAAAATAAAGAAAGAAAAAAAGACAAGTGTAGGGATGAAAGATACCCATGCTACAAAAAGATGGAAAAAGAAAGAAAACTTGAAAGATTGTCAGAAGTTGAAGAGTTGTTAAAAGGTTGAATTTGTAGTGTTATTAAGGTGTTTTGTTACCCAATTTCATTTGTTCATTCACTACCTTCTTACCCTAAACCAAAAACCCAATAAAGACCTTATGATTTGCTTAATGTTATTTGTTGAAACAGTCTATTGTTTTTTTGTACAAGCCTATGAAAATGGTAGTTATACCTAGGTTGTGAGGATATGTAGTATTTCTAGCACATTATATGCTAGTTTCAGAAAAAATAACCGAGAGAAGTGAAAAATTGTAAGGGTATGAACTATGTAATTGTTCTATAAGGTGGACAATATGAGTTTGGGAAAATTCTTGTTTTAAAATGTAACACCGAAATCACTTGTATAGGATGTCAACCTCTTACCTTTGTAAGTCTTGGGAGCGTATTTTGAGGATTAAGATAGAAATAACATGGTTTTGAAATTTGAAGGTTGTGTTGATTGTCATAGTTGTTTCAAAATCAATTGTATTGCTTAGGGACAAGCAATGCTTAAGTGTGGGGATAATTGATGCATTCGTAGGATACATAATATTCTAGTGTTAAAAGACTTGTTTTAAAGGGCAATTGTCGCAATGCTGGTAAGAAAAGGTCGTTATTGATGTTTTGTTGAGATACGCAGGTAAATACTAAAAAGAGGGTCATTTGGATGTGAAAGGGTGTAAATGAAGCAATGTGCAAAAGATTGAGGACTGATGTGGATACTAGAGGAAAGTACGACCCGTACCCGACACAAAGGATACGACTCGTAACTATCTCCATCTGCACAAAATACATAATCTGCATTGGGAATTGGGGCAAAGTGGGTCTAATCAAACTCGTACGACCCAAGAGTACGACCTGTACCGAAGACAAAGTTAGGGTTCGGTCCACAATATAAAAGGAATGTGATGGAATCCCTTATAGAACAGTTGGAGTTCGAGAAAATGTGAAAAAAGGCTGTAGAAAAAAGGTGAAGACGATTCAGAAGATAAAGAGGACGAGCCTTGAAGATTTAAAGCATGGGAAGCATTAACTGATTCCATGGGTTATTCTTTACAGTTTCCAATCTTTAAACTTATGTCATGATGATGAATTTGACATTTGCTTTGAATTTTTTTGTCATGTTTGGCTAAACTTTTATATAATAGTTTGAATAAGATGATACGTTGATTTGTTTATGATTGATGATAAATTTCTTGCCTGTATGATTTTTGTAGTGTAGAATGATTAGTTCCTATGATGCATATGCGTGTATGTTGATATTGATTATGATGTTAGTTGTGTGGTTAAACATAACTGGTTAAACATATATTGTACTTAAAGGAAGGATCTGATTATATGGGTCTAGAAACTAATTAGGGTTTTCTAAATGTCTTACATTGGAAATCGTAATCGTTGTGTTCGTCGTGCACCTTGGCACTGGGAAAGAAACCTGATGAGAGGCTGTTTAACCATGTTCTAATAGGTTTAACAATAAGCTTTTATGTGTTTTTATGTGTGAAATCGATTTACTTTGAGTATTATATGATTTGCAGGTGTTTGAAGCTTCGTTAATGTAATTCGGATGCCAATTGAAGGCTTTAGGAAGGTTGTGGACGCTAGAAGTTGTATGGTTAGAAAGGAAATTGACTTATGAAGAAGATAGAGAAAACCTCATTGAGGGCACCACACTTGAGGGCGTACAGCAGGGGCAACGATAGTGTAACAACTACACATAAGGCGCCACTATCTCAGTCTGAGGGCGCCAGCAACCTAGTATAGGTATGTCGATTTAATTACAGAAGTTGGGAATTTCAGGCCCTGTTTAAATGGAAGCTTTAGGGTTACAAATTTATTCATTCTCCAGCCGTTTTTTAGTGATCCTAAAGGCATTCCATAGCTTCCGAAACACCTTCAATTGCAGTTTTGATGCAAGAATAATCCAAGAACATGTCTTTCGGTTTGATTAAGAACATGCGTAGCTAATCCACTCGTGATTTCCTTTGGGTGTAGGGTTTGTGATAAACACTTTGATTGATTTTTCTTAGTTTTGGGATTAAATTCTCAAACCCTTTAAGTTTTTAAGTGAATCTAACTGTGGTTTTACCTTTAAATTGTTCGGTTGTTTTGAGTATTAAATTGATGAACTTTTTGTCTATGATTTGTTTATTGGTTTATATTGTCACATCTTGACCTGCAGCGGAATTGGTAGTCGGGGCATGATTGGGTTTTCATCAAAGCTCATGACATTTACTATAAAGTTTCATATTTATTATTTCCAATTTAAAAGAGAAATTACAATAAACATACAAGCACAACATGTTCTAAACACAACATTCATGAACTCTTTTTCTTCTAAGGCAAATTCCTATGTGTTCCTTGCTTCAACTTGTCCACCTGTATCATGTGTAAAAAAATAGGGTTTTTGGTCAACAGAAGTTGGTGAGTGAATCTTATTTAAACATTTAAACGAATTAGTTATATTGGTTATTTAAATAAAAATGTGCATAAACCAAATATGAGTATACGCATATGTAAATTTAACCACAAACCACATAATATCAGTTAATGCACACACACGCATATCAAATGATGAACAATGAGATCAAGGCTCAATCAAACGGAGCCGATCGAATGAGGACACCTGATGCTCAACTCGTAACCCACGAGGAACTGATGGGCCTAATGAATGATTGCACGCAACTGACAAAAATGTAAGCAAACAATACAACAAGTAATCTTTACATCACACGTTAGATCATATAATGGTAATAGCACAAGTGTTTGAATAAACGAAATAAATGAAACGACACATGATACACCCCAAAACATGAATAAAAAGGGGAATTTGTAAAGATTCACTCAAAGTGGGTGCGTTTCTTTGGATTGATGACGAAGGCGCAGAATTTAGGATTTAACCACGAAGGAAACTAACCTAAATAATAACGCAATAATTCAATAAATAAATAAGAGTTAATATTTTAATTAATGCTTTTTATTAGATTTTTAGGTTATTTTTGTGATAGTTTAATGGAGTTTTTTTTTAAACCTAAGAAATCTTGTTTTTAAGTGTGTGCAAATGATTTTTAATTAAAATATTAAAGTAAAAATAATAAAAAAAAATTGGGATCTTGTCAGACCTGACAGGTCTGACGGGCAGCGTGAGAGGTTCGAACTCGTGACCTCCCGTATACGTGCACGCAACTCTACTAACTGAGCTACGTATCTAACCCGAAATAATCCTTATTTTAATTATTCTTATATACTAGTTAGAATATTTCAGAAATTTATTTAATTAAAAAGATTTATTTTCTTCAAAATTGCACTCAGCCGCTGCCCTATACCCGTTTCGAACTCGTGACCTTCGACATACGTTGCGCCCAGCCCTACCAACTGGGTTGGGTGGCTAACGCGGTTTGAACTATATTTTTATTATTTTTATACTACCAAGCTTGTTATTTTATTTATTAAAAAAAATTGTTTAACGGATCGGGACCGCCACATGTAAAGGGACTCGAACCCGGGTATCTCTGTTCGTGTTGCACACAGTCACCACTGAACTGTGTGTCTAACACGGTATAAACTTAAATTTTAATTATACATATATACTATTCCAACTTCATCTTCTACATTGTAGTGACCCAGTACAACAACCCTCTTGTTTTAATCAACGATTTTTAGAATTAAAACGATCTATTACTACTAATCGAGACAATTAAACAAAAAAAGATTCAAGAATGTATTACCGAACATGGGTGATCTCCGGCGAGATTCCGGCGACGAAACCTGTTTTCCGGCGGTGACTTTTGAAGGCGTTGATTGCATGAGTTTGAGATGAGTGTTGGTGTGTACTAACTGAGCTCTAAAGGTCCTATTTATAGTGCAAGACGAGGCTCGATTTCAGTTTCGGTTTCAATCAAGGATCTTAAATGTCTCGGTGGTTACGGCAGTTGCAAGTTATTGATTCTAATTGAATTCGTGTACATGATTTGGGTCAGTTACGAAGAGATAATTCAAAAAGAAAAACGGATTTGGTGTCTTGATGGATCTGGGCGGTTATCTTTTGAATTAGAAGTACATCGAGCATATAACAATTTTCTTTATAGAGTTTAGCAAGTGTTATGGGTGTGGTGTAATGGTGTTTTTGGTGTATTGTTTCGGTGGAGACCCGAGTTCGATACCGCGGTCTTCAATTTTTTTATGATTTATTTTTATAATTTCATATTTATTTATTAGCATTATTAATTTAGCTTTATTACCTTAATTATTATTAAATACTAATGTTAATATAGTAAGTTTAAAACTCCCAACATAAATGTGCAATGAATATCATACGCATATTTGAATTACAAAATGGAGTGGGTTTTAGACCCGTTTTATGACAAATGTTACATATATATTCATATGATTGAATGGATGTGTTGTGTATAAACCCATTAAGTTAATTACATAGCCATCACTTGTTTAACTCACGCATGGGTCACCATAATGGCTTCTCACTGAGTTAACTAGATCGAGTGTTTTGTTCAAATCTAAACCTGGAGGGGATTACCTTTTTCTTATAATTGTTTTCTCAAATCAATCAACTTCGTCTTCAAAACATCTCTCTCAAATAGCAAAAACCAATAGTTTTAGAAATAGATAACTATAAAAAGCAATGAACTTAACACTTTCCACTAGTTCCCATGGATTTGACACCCTACTTGCTCTTTACTAGTAAAGGTGAATAGGACATTTTTTAATTATATTTTTGACCGGCCTTACGACATCGATCAAAATGGCGTCTTGCCAGGGAAATCATGTGTGACCGAGCAACTATTGGTCGTTTCCCTTTGAAATCATTTTACAATCACCAGATTGTAAAATGGGAACTTCAATTAATTGTTGTAAAATGGTGATTGATTTGAGCGACCTTACGATAAAATATGACACTTTTTAAGCATAGGAATTTGTGTATCATTATCTTTATAAAATAGGTCTAAAGGTGTGTCTATAGCCTTAACCATAGTTTGATAAAATTAACCTTACGCAGTATTAGTCCATTTAGCACTTCATACGCCACAATCAAGTTAGGTTTGGGTGGTTTAACAAGTTCATATATCATCATCTATACAGTTTCGTTGATTCAAGTCTATGATGTTATATTTCTTAACTTTTGGTAGTAATTCTTAGTAATTCAAGTTGGTAGATCTTAAGTGTTGACTACAGTATTTCATTAGATTGCATATTCAGTAATGGGTTCGGTACTAGTAGATCTTGTGTCCTGGTACTGATACTTGGGTACTTACCTTAACTATATTATATCCCGATATGTACGTTTGCCTAGAACGCGTATAGATAGTATTAGTGTTTGTACCTTAAAACTTATATATATTTACGTTCAATTTAATTTTTACTTTCTAAGCACGTCAGTGGTGAGTGGTGTGGAGTCGGCTGGGTGTGGGGTTGAGTGATTCTAGTTTTTAACAAAGATGTGGTACTTGTTTGTTGAGCCAAAATATACTTGTTTAACTTTTAGCCACAAACAAATATTCATTATGTTATTGTTATTGGGATTTACTTTTAGTTTAAATAATATAAGAGATCATGTATAAGAAAACAATTATGTGCGAAGTGTAGGAGAGAGTTATGGTCTCACACGTGTCTTTCTCAAATTAATGGGTAATGGTATGAGGTCTTTTCTCCTTTGAACTAGTTTTCATCCTTGATTTTCAAACGGCTATAACTTTATTCATACGTTAATACTTAAAAAAATAACCGTATTAACCAGCATTTCATTCTCCTTAATTCGTACAGACTATTGCTATTGTTTTCTTTTTTTACATGATACGTGAGTATACATTCAATATAAATCATTATGTAATTACACATTCAACATAAATCTTTATGTGATTACACATTTAATATAAAACCATTACGTGATTACGCATTGAATATCATATGTTATAATCAATGTTATTACAATTATGTTTGATACGTGATTACACATTCAATAATAAGAACTTAATTGTTTATGCTTTATTACGTGATTAAATCTCTAATATATGACATTATGTGGTTATTATAGGTTGATTGGTTAATGTTTTGTATTACATTTATACTTAATACGTTATTAGACCTGAGATAATAGGTATTTCATGAAATATTATGTGTTACATGTTTTGTTTTTTACTATAGTTATGGTTAGTATGTAATTTGGTAATCACTCGGTGGGGTTTCACTTAAATACTATAATGAAATCATGTAATAAATATTCAAAAATCACGTAATAATACATAGTCAACTATTGTTACATAATTACGTAATCACTCAATGAGGTTCTTATAAAATGCGATAATGAAATAACGTAATGGGTGTTTGTAACACCCTAATACATTTTCACCAAAATAAACGCAGCGGGGATACCGACTTAAAAATTCTTTCTTTATTGACTTTGTACATACTTAAAGGTTCATTTATAAATTTTAGACACTTTCTGAAAGTGTTTATTACGTTCGTTTTGATTGACTTGCTAAATATAATACATATTGCAAGTTATGAACCGCTCTTCCCGTACAATCCTTCTCTTCGACTCGATCCTCGTTGGTTGGTCCATCATGTTAGTCCGACTATCTGCAGTCACCATATAAACATAACCAACGTGTTAGTAAATGGTGACATTACATATTTTTAATTAAAAACATAAACATGAATCGTCTACATATCCATCAAACATTATATAAAACTCCAATAGGATATTCTTCGAACTTATTCCTTTTATGTCGAGCCTCAAACCTTCGAGAGCCCAACCCTTACTTACCTGCATTCCTAATTTCATCCTCCACATCAAACAGTTAGCCTCTTTACATAAACACATAACACCGAACGACATTCATTGGGCTACATCACGTATAAGCATTTTCATATATACACATACTTACATACAGGTTCCATATATATATATATATAAAACATTGACATCTATCTCTTTCATTCTACAACTATCTACTTTTATATGCGCGTTCAATTCATATTCACTTATCCGTGTTCAATCGTCGAACTTTAATTATGCCTAATAATTTATTTATAAACAACTTAAGAACAAGTTTCTTCTCCCCATTTGTGTAATACATCTAACACTTTCATTCCCACGAGATTCGAATCTCGTACGTATATTTTATATTTATCCCTTACGAGGCCGAAAGTCATTATTTGTATTAGTATCACATAATTAAGACATTTTCGAACTTTTCATAGATTATACTATCTTTCGGAAGTTTACCGAAGCCTTTGTATGAGCCTTAAAAGATACGAAAGTCCAAGACGCAATAAAAACACAACAATAAAATTCAACATTTTGGTACTCATTCCCGCTGTAAGCTACGGTTCACTCACCGTAGCTTACGGTGAGGACTTTCTGCCAACCAGATACTCCCTGCCGTAAGCTGTACCGTAGCTTACTGTCATCTGTTGTTGCTACTAATCCGCAGCTTGTTTTTCACCCAATTCGATTCTCTTGCTCACTTAGGCCAGCCTCGGCCTTCCAAACACACCGTCCCTAATAACTTAGCTATTTTATCTCTTTACAAAACCTTTCGTTACTTTATCCAATTCCCACCCTTTCCATCTAATAGCCTTTCTACAAAATTATACCCTTTACTTCTATATTGAGATTTCACGGTTTAATGACATACCACTCCCTTTCAAGAGGTCTTATTATAACATTTCTTATTCATTCGCACACTCTACTTTAGTCTCGATTATTTGAACACATATAGTCTTCATGTACTTAAATACGAATGAGTTCAAGAATTCACTTACCTTAGCATCCGTATTTACATCGTTACCTTGCTCTTTTTGACCCGATTAGCCTTCCATGCTTTCATCCACTATGACATGATTCCTACATTTTCATGTCATCGCAATCATATTCTTGTTAGCATACACGATTGTGCATATTAACGATTATACCAAATGCATATCTCGCATTTGACTTTCATTAATCAATTCTAACAAGCATAAGGCATATGCTCAAAATCACATCCTTTCAAACTTATATAATTCATCATATCGTCCATATAAAACATATTGATGTAACACGTACCATATAACTTTCTATAGTCTCACCATTGTAACAAGAAGTCTAACATGCATTCTTATGCGCAGTTGACTTTCAGAAGTCAACGGTTCAACATATGAACTTTCGACTTAACCTCATACATACGTGTCATATAGTAGATTATGCAACTGACATTATATACATTTCATACCTTGATGTAATATGCTTACAACCACATGATCACCTACTTATTTACACATACAAGGTTGGTCTATTTAACATGATAACATATCATTCAAGCATAGAGTACAAATTTCCTAATGCATAATTCTACTCAATCATACCATTGACTACACATTCTTACGAAATCCTTCTACAATATATCTTCTCATGTTTGATTATTGCCAATCATGTCTTTATCAAAATCAACACATGATCATCCATTATTTAGCATATAATTTCACATACTAACTTATACTAGACATTTTATCAAACACTTGGTGTGTGTACACCATCTAATGCACAATGTACAACTAATTCATGCAACAATCTTCCAAGTTCATAAAATTTATCATCAAATTCCTCTTCTACAAGACACATCATTCTTTCCATATTATCAAACATGGCTAAACACCACATCTCTTTCAATCAATCCATATTTACTCAAAATCCCAATTTCTTGAACATGAGTTTGCAAATTCAAAACTCTAACTAAGATGTTAACATCAGTTATTTGTTAGATAAGAGCATCTAAGTATAATTTCAACCATCCCATCCTTGCAATTTACCCGATTAAGGGTAATTCATCAAAACCCATCTAGTATTCTAATCAAGAAGGTTTGAAGGATGAATTTGGTACTAATTTGATGCTTAGGAGGTGATGAACACTCCAAGATTCATAGATTATCCATGCAATTTCATACTTCTTCTCTCATTTTCTTCCTTTGGATCACACCAAGAACACACACACACACTGTGTGTGTGTCGACATATGCTCTGCCCAAAAATGGGCTTTTCCATTTTCTTCCACCTTTTATTAAATGAACTTTCCAACTTGACCTCTTTTGGCCCCTATAGTTTTGTTGGTTATTTTTATTTAGTCATAATTGTTATTCCTACTTATGAACTCTTTTTAAGTTAACTAACTTATGTAACTTAGTTACCTCCAAGGATCAAGTCACATTACTTTACGTTATATCATACGGAACATATAGCAAATATAGATATTTTAGTTTTGGGGCGTTACAAATCTACCCCCTTTAAAAGAGGTTTCGTCCCCGAAACCTTTCTCATTCCTGTTAGACCAATTCTACTCTAACTTTTCATCTATTCATGATGCTTACTACAACATGAATACATTTGGGATCTTGGCAAAAGTTTTATTCATGCATACGCGTAATGTACGCATTGTTCCTACGTTCTTGAATCAAGCGAAAATTACTTTCATAATCACATAAAGTCGGAAATCTTAACCAGAGCTCTTATTAGTGTCTTCTTCACTTTATAATGCTGGTTCCTAGCACATATCATCACTAGCGGTTCATTCGTTGAATTTATTTCAAATGTATGCTATTGCTCGTACAAGCCTAAGTTATGGCTTGTTCTATCTTTCTAATTAAGTCTAATACATTCATACACTTATTAATCAAAATAAATCGATTTATTTCATTCTATTCATATATATATCATATATGATATTTTCACTTTATTTACTATGAGTAAACCCCAACATCTCATTACTAACGTTCTTTCCAATTACTTTCATATTCGTATGCGAGGTCAACATATCATTATACGCATACTATAAACATTCACTGACTTGTTAATACTTCAACGAAACTACCCATTATAATATATATACTTATTCGTACTTGACAAGGATAAATCATCATTCTACAATTACTATTGTTACTTACACCATGCATACCTTTAAGTTAGCCTCGACTTATCTTATTCATGTCGCTTCACAATTTACCTCCTTCACGCACTACTTACCCTATTAAGCAAATGCATATTTTGAGCTCTCCGTGCGAGCGTTTAAACATACTCTACATTTTTACTTAAAAAAAATTTTGGAGTTATCCTCCTGGTGACATAGTTTCCTTCTTACATTACTCATTGAAGCAAATAATTTAATATACCAATTCTTACTTATAGTTGTGTGCTAAACTTTTCACTAACCTTGATTCCATTGCATAACCAACGGTCTGTGGTCCGAAACTGCCTGATTCTTCGTGACTTTATGCGATACTCTGATTAATTGCATCTATCATTTGTTGAGCTTTCGCCTATGCACATCCTTTCAATAATGCCTTGTTCAGATGAACATGGCCAACAAGCCTAGCATTAAAGTTAGTATTTTCTGACGGTACTTACTATTAATACATTCCTTTCAAATACTTATTCTTCTTGATGCTTATGCACCTACCAGTCTTCGTAAATTTCTTACATGTATGCACAACATATCACACATACCATTTCTACATATAATTCTTACATTTTGTTAATTTAATTCACCACTTTTTGTAGTTTGACTTTACATGGTCAAACTGGCACTTTTACTTATCGTACATGTCTTAAAGTACCCGTTTGCACTCTTTCAAATTTCAAGCATACTTACAAGATATTATTTTAACTCTTCATGCGAAAGTTTCATTTCCTTGTAATTTACATCAGTCGTTCATCCGAATTCTAACCCATCATTCATTTTGACTCGCATGGGTCGGCAAATAACAGTCCTCACATATAACATATTCAAACTTATTTCTTTCAATTAGGTTTCTTGCTACTACGATAGCTTTCTTCGGTTATACTTACTTAATGAATCAATTATGTCATATTACTTTACTATTATTTGCTTAATAATTATTTACTTAACTTCGTTTGGCTCTTCGAAGATCCAACTGTAAATACATTCTTATCTATGTTTTACCAATTACCCAACCGACCGTTAGGAGGCGTTCCGCATTCAAACTTGGGTCTCATACTTTTCGTCAAAACTTTTATTACATATTTCAACACAACGTCCTTTATAGTGGTTTATGCTAGAAAACTTTTATATTTCAATTTTTCCCTCCGGTATGACATTAGACCAAGATGACTGTCAACCTAAGTTACTAGATGCATTTCTCTTGGGTTAATCTATTACCCAAATTTGACACATCCTTCTCTAGTCTAGCCATAAGCTCCTACCGGAAGCATAATCTTTTATACATACCTGACGCAAGTCCAAAACCATTGATTCGTTATCCACACCTTGCAATGGTTATTTCTTTCCAATTTGTGGCAAGCCATGCCCATTCATTACGCTTACCTATAAGCATAAAACTTGACAACCAAAACATTTAATACCGGGATCAAATGGCGAGCACCATTTGACCCGCATGACTTGTTTATCCTTTTTAAACCATTCTTGCATACAAACAATTTGCATATATACATATGTAGATTTAAAACATAACTTAATATCATCTTCTTTAAGGAACGTTTACTTGTTTGTTCGAGCTTACAGTTCCAAACTTTTCCATTTTTATCCTATGTTCTTACCAGTTTGGTCTGAACTTACTTACGGATTCGAACATTTTCATTCTTATTATACATTCTTACTTGTTTGATCCGTACTTACTTACGGATTCAAACATTTTCATTCTCATTATACATTCTTACTTGTTTGATCCGTACTTGCTTACGGATTCAAACATTCTCATTATACATTTTTACTTGTTTGATCCGTACTTACTTACGGATTCAAACATTTTTATTCTTATACATTGCTCTCCTCTTATTGAGAGTCTAATAACTCTTTTCACCCACACGTCAAACTTATTCCCATCTCTATCGGACATACATGCGTTGATTATCATGCTTTCACGATTGTCGTATGCTTCTTGCGTACTGGCCAGGTGCGCAATCCACATGCTAGCTTCGTGCCTTCATGATAGTCACCGCCTTATGTCCGAAGAAGTGGGTTTTTAGTTCACGCAACATCTTTAAAAATCTTAACAATACAATATTATTGTCTTTTGTTTAATATTTACCCTCCCCAAGGAGATTCTTCCATTTTCCTTCAAAACCGGTACCCATATATACATTAATATTGTGTACATGGGGTCCATCTGTCTAATTACATGCCTTGGCATTCATCCTAGATCGCATTCTCGGATCATTCTCCTCAATCCTTTGAGCTTACCTTGCATACACAATGCAGTTAGTTTCTTTATATGAATGCATATATATATGCTTACATTCATTTACACATTTGAATCTTGATCGAGTCTTGGATTGTACGGGTCCTTTATCACAAGAGCACACAGGTTTGAGTTCAATTACTTACCTTCTTATACTTGATTTCACCAAAACCATGGCTCTGATACCAACTTGTAACACCTTGAATACGTTTTCACCAAAATAAACGCAGCGGGGATACCGACTTAAAAATTCTTTCTTTATTGACTTTGTAACATACTTAAAAGTTCATTTATAAATATTTAGACACTTTCCTGAAAGTGTTTATTACATTCGTTTTGATTGATTTGCTAAATGTAATACATATTGCAAGTTATGAACCGCTCTTCCCGTACAATCCTTGCTCTTCGACTCGATCCTCGTTGGTTGGTCCATCATGTTAGTCCGACTATCTGCAGTCACCATATAAACATAACCAACGTGTTAGTAAATGGTGACATTACATATTTTTAATTAAAAACATAAACATGAATCGTCTACATATCCATAAAACATTATATAAAATTCCAATAGGATATTCTTCGAACTTATTCTTTATGTCGAGCCTCAAACCTTCGAGAGCCCAACCCTTACTTACCTGCATTCCTAATTTCATCCTCCACATCAAACAGTTAGCCTCTTTACATAAACACATAACACCGAACGACATTCATTGGGCTACATCACGTATAAGCATTTTCATATATACACATACTTACATATAGGTTCCATATATATATATATATAATAACATTGACATCTAACTCTTTCATTCTACAACTATCTACTTTTATATGCGCGTGCAAGTCATATTCACTTATCCGTGTTCAATCGTCGAACTTTAATTATGCCTAATAATTTATTTATAAACACACTTAAGAACAAGTTTCTTCTCCTCATTCGTGTAATACATTCTAACACTTTCATTCCCACGAGATTCGAATCTCGTACGTATATATTTATGTTTATCCCTTACGAGCCCGAAAGTCATTATTTGTATTCGTATCACATAATTAAGACCTTTTCGAACTTTTCATAGATTATACTATCTTTCGAAAGTTTACCGAAGACTTTGTATGAGCCTAAAAAGATACGAAGTCCAAGACGCAATAAAATGCACAACAATCAAAATTCAACATTTTGGTACTCATTCCCGCCGTAAGATACGGTTCACTCACCGTAGCTTACGATGACGACTTTCTGCCAACCAGATACTCCCTGCCATAAGCTACGGTCGGATACCGTAGCTTACGGTCATGACCTTTTTTGCCAAACAGATAATCCTTACCGTAAGCTACGGTCGGGTACCATAGCTTACGGTCATCTGCTTTTGCTACTAATCTGTAGCTTGTTTTTCACCCAATTCGATTCTCTTGCTCACTTAGGCCAGCTTCGGCCTTCCAAACACACCGTCCCTAATAACTTAGCTATTTTATCTCTTTACAAAACCTTTCGATTACTTTATCCAGTTCCCACCCTTTCCATCTAATAGCCTTTCTACAAAATTCACGACCCGTTTACTTCTATATTGAGATTTTACGGTTTAATGACATACCACTCCATTTCAAGAGGTCTTACTATAACATTTCTTATTCATTCGCACACTCTACTTTAGTCTCGATTATTCAACACATATAGTCTTCATGTACTTAAATACGAAGTGAGTTCAAGAATTCACTTACCATAGCGTCCGTATTTGCATCCGTTACCTTGCCTCTTTTTGACCCGTTAGCCTTCCATGCTTTCATCCACTATGACATGATTCCTACATTTTCATGTCATCGCAATCACATTCTTGTTAGCATACACGATTGTGCATATTAACAATTATACCAAATGCATATCTCGCATTTGACTTTCATTAATCAATTCTAACAAGCATAAGGCATATGCTCAAAATCACATCCTTTCAAACTTATATAATTCATCATATCGTCCATATAAAACATATTGATGTAACACGTACCATATAACTTTCTAAAGTCTCACCATTGTAACAAGAAGTCTAACATGCATTCTTATGCGCAATTGACTTTCAGAAGTCAACGGTTCAACATATGAACTTTCGACTTAACCTCATACATACGTGTTATATAGTAGATTATGCAACTGACATTATATACATTTCATACCCTGATGTAATATGCTTACAACCACATGATCACCTACTTATTTACACATACAAGGTTGGTCTATTTAACATGATAACACATCATTCAAGCATATAGTACATATTTCCTAATGCATAATTCTACTCAATCATACCGTTGACTACACATTCTTACGAAATCCTTCTACAATATATCTTCTCATGTTTGATTATTGCCAATCATGTCTTTATCAAAATCTACACATGATCATCCATTGTTTAGCATATAATTTCACATACTAACTTTTACTAGACATTTTATCAAACACTTGGTGTGCTACACCATCTAATGCACAATGTACAACTAATTCATGAACAATCTTCCAAGTTCATAAAATTTACCATCAAATTCATCTTCTACAAGACACATCATTCTTTTCATATTATCAAACATGGCTAAACACCACATCTCTTTCAATCAATCCATATTTACTCAAAATCCCAATTTCTTGAACATGAGTTTGCAAATTCAAAACTCTAACTAAGATGTTAACATCAGTTATTTGTTAGATAAGAGCATCTAAGTATAATTTCAACCATCCCATCCTTGCAATTTACCCGATTAAGGGTAATTCATCAAAACCCACCTAGTACTCTAATCAAAAGGTTTGCGAGGATGAATTTGGTACTTACTTGATGCTTAGGAGGTGATGAACACTCCAAGATTCATAGATTATCCATGCAATTTCATACTTCTCCTCTCATTTTCTTCCTTTGGATTACACCAAGAACACACACACACACAACTGTGTGTGTGTCGACATATGCTCTGCCCAATCTTTTCATTTACTCTTCCACCTTGTTTTTATGATTATTTAATCATGAACCTTGTTTGTCCTCTTATAAATTTTTTAGTTATTTTTATTATCATAACTTGTTATTCCTAATGGATGAACACATTATTTAAGTTATAACGGAACTATAGAAATTAGTTATCTTAGTTTTGGCAATCACATTATTACATTATCATTCCTACGAACATATAGGAACATAATCAGTAAGTTTCACAATACATAATTTATGTCCCTTAACAAAAATTTAAGAAAATACATACATAGCTTTAAAAAATTAAGAGAATGAAATGTTCGTTAATACGGTGTATTTAAAAAAAATATATTAATGTATGAAAAAAGTTATACTGTTTGAAAATCAAGGGGGAAGAAGTTCATGTGAGAAAAGACGAGAATACTCATTCTTTATATGTTTTTTCAATTGTTTGAACATGATATTTACCAAAAATCATTGCTTTATTTGTAGCTATTGATTTTGAGAGATCAACAAATGAAATCCTCTCATACACTTCATAAAAGAACTTTGTCTTGTACAAAATCTCTACTTTATAAAATATATCTTGTTAAACCAATAATTTAAACTATAAGTATAGGTCATGAATGATTGTATAGGGTATTTCAAAACAATTCAATAGTTTGTCAACATACACACATAGATTTATAAATCAAAATATATGATATGTTTAAATTTAATATGACTAACATGGAGATTTAATATGACTAACATGGAGATGATGTGCTTTTTTATTGTGTTTATGTGTACCTAATTGTCTGAGAATCATGATCAGATGACTTTGAAAATTTCTAACCGTATTATCTAATGTTTGGTACTTGTTTTTTATTTTTCGTGTGTAAAGTATTCAAGATGCGGTGCTGGTAAAATAATTTACGGTTTCAGTGCTTATTGTTATGTATATAACCTAGTGAATCAAGTAAACATAAAGACCACAAAAAAAGGGTTTTACAAGGCAATATATCGGTTTCTAAGTTTTCGAGTTGTTGGGATTATTATAACGCAAAAGCACTAAAATAGACACATACAAGACTCGTATGCGTACTAGAAAAGGATAACTTTAAATTATTTAAGATATAATATGTTAATAGGACATAACCTGATATGTAGTTAAACTGATTCGGTTGGATCTGACCAGATCCGACGAATATGATCAAAAAAGTTTTTATATATTGATAAACAAACGACCTTTATAAATTTTCGCTCCCCCATAAAAAATAATTTGGGCCCGCCATTCTGACAACATACAATCATATATAAAAGCAATGTTATATATCGTTTATTAGACTTACACGTAACACCCGAGAAATGAAGACTTAAAAGGGATTAGGAATAGGGAAAGATGAGTGAGGGAAAAATTGGTAGAAGAGAAGGAGAAGGTGTATCCAAACTCCAAATGTGTATTTAAGATGCTTTAAAGACAATACTATAACAACCAAAGCTTTACTACATCACAATGCCAATCCTATAAAACAGTTACACGTTTAATCCAACTCCACTCATACTTCAAGGATCTAAAATAGCCTTAACTTACTGTCTAACACGATTTTATTGTAGTTGAATATAGAAAAAAGTGATCTGGCATGTGGTGTTTCAAACATAACCCAAGTTAACTTATTCTCAAGTCTCAATTAAACCAGTAGAAATTAATCAAATTAATATTAGTAACTAATAATTAATATTAATATCTTAATAAAAAAAAATAAAACAAACCCAACTAAATAATTATTTTATTCCACAAACTTAAAAACTTAAAATTTCCTATGTTACAGTCGATTCAAAATTTATTTTTTTGCTATTTTTAGGGTTTATGATTTCATTAAAAAATAAAAAATAAATAAAAAATGAAAATAAAAATAAAAATTTGTATTTAGGGTTTCTATCTTCTGTGTTTCCCACAAGTGATTGGGTTTGATTTTTTTCCAGTCGGAAACACATCCCGATCCATTCCAACTTCCCGCTCCTCTTCTCCACCGTTCGACTTTGAAACCCTAGCTCTCATTCCACCATGATTTGTTCAAGTAAGCATCTATCTCCATACATACACTTCTACATATACATACACATCACTTATTATCGCTTCATTATCATTTCAGTTGCTGTTTACCTTATCTGTTTCACCTTTTTGTTGCTCTGTGTTGTGATTACAGTTTCTGGCGAGGTGCCGGAAGAACCTGTTGTTTCTAAGTCATCCGGACTGCTTTTCGAGAAGCGGTTGATCGAACGACACATTCTGGTGAGTTGTTCTACTGTTTCTAGGGTTTATGTTTTCAGTTTTGTTGAATATAGGTTAAGTTTGTTTTTGTGTGCCCTAGAGTTAGAACAAAGTGTAGGAGTTTGAGAATTTTTACTGCATAGATCTAGAATTGGACTGGTTGAACTAAAATGTGGATATCAATTGATGTTTTATGCTAAATTTTGTTTTAGATAGTCCCAAATTTGCAACTGTTATGGAACATAGGGAGTTAGTTTCTGATAGGGGCGTAACCTAGCCAAGCCATGAGATCGGCTTGCTACAATCTTGAATCAAGCCGAGATTAAATGAGCTGGAGCCTAAAAATAAGCTTGTTTAATAAACGGCCCTGAGCACGAGCTTTACTTTCACTTATTGAGCTTGAAAAACTACTCACGAGCTTAGCTCGAGTTTTAGAAATAGAGCGTGAAGCGAACCGAGCTCGAGCTTAGTCGTTAAGGTCTGGCTCAGCTCGGCTACACCCCTAGTTTCTGGAAAAAGTAGTTTGAATGATGGATTGTGACAAAATTCATTTTTAAAGATTAAGTGTTGTTGGTATTACTGGTCCTAATCCCTTTTGACGTCTTTTACTTTGTTTGACTAGGACTATGGAAAATGTCCGGTAACTGGGGAAACTTTAACAATGGATGATCTTGTTCCAATAAAAACTGGAAAGGTTCGTTTCTCTTGGACTTTTATGCTCAACCCTTATTATTTAAAGCTGGTTTTAATCATTAGTTTCACGTGGAATCTTGTAATTTAATAGTTTTAATGGATATGCATGCAGGTAGTGAAACCTAGACCGGTGCAGGCTGCAAGTATTCCTGGGATGCTTGGAATGTTCCAGAATGTACGTGTTTGTTGTTTTTTTGCTTTATTACTTGGGCTTGCAGTATTTTTAAAAAATTTATGAATGGTGCATGATTGTTTTTTATTTCTGCCTTGTTTTATTGGGCTAACACGGACTGTTATTCAGAATTTTTATATTAACTGGTTATAAATGTAGCTCTTTTATCTTCTGTTGTTCTTTTTACTTGATGATAGGAATGGGATGCCTTGGTGTTATCCGCTTTTGCATCAGAGCAACAGCTACATACAACAAGGCAAGAGCTCAGTCATTGTTTATACCAGGTACTGTTGATAATCATTCCACCCTGGATCTTATATTCTGTTCAAATGTTCAGATTTTTTGCATTTTGCAAGCTTTATTTTTTATAATGTATCCTTTTCAGTACTCATTCAATAACATGTTTGCTGCATAAATATATTGATAAGTCTAAAAATTTTTATTGCCGTTATAAAGGTTTGTGGACATCAGAGTCTTGACGATCTCGGGGGTGTTTAGTTTGTTCCATGTTGTTCTTGTTTAGCAGACGCTTGGTTTACGTTATGGGTACTCCTTGAGTGAAGAGCGAGAGAACAAGATTGGTTTTACAGAACACTGTTTTTTAGATGAGTTTACACCTTTGTTTTGTAGGGTTTTTTTCAAGCCAAACACCTTAAAAAAACGTCTTATCACTTTCATCTTCATCCTCCCATTCTTAAACCCTCACACCAAGCACACTCTTTAAGTTCAAGAACCCAAAAACACGTATAAGTTCACTCTCCCATTCTTAAACCCTCACACCAAACACACTCTTTAAGTGCAAGAACCCAAAAACACGCATAACAATAATTACTAACCCTAATGTTCTATTTATACTAGAAGTCTAGAGCTAACATTATGCTTGTAGGAGTAGTAAACTTAGAGTCTGACGTTACTTTGCCCTCCAAGAATTACTTCTAACTAATTGCTAAGAGATATTAGTAATTTTTAGAATAAATTTGTGCTAAAGACAAATAAGCTTGCACGGCTATGCAATAGCTAGAAAGCATCAGATCCAATCAGACTCCATCCATGTTTATTTGTTGTTAGCTAGTTTGGTTTTTCAATTGTTTATATATAAATTAAACCACACCATGTATTGAAAAGAAGAGTCAAAGTCTTGCACATAGGCACATGGTTCGCGATACGCTGAACGAAAACGGGCACACGGTTCGTGCATTTTTAAAATTTGGTACGAGTGGGGGTAGGTTCATTCGGAACGCCAATGCGGTATGCAGTACGAATCGTTCAAAAATATCCCAAAACCAAATTGTTCAAACTTGAAAACAAATAAAGTTCAAAAGTAAATTAAATCATAAATAATTATATGAAGCAATGAGAATGGTGGAATATACTGCATAATCCTCATAAGGTCAAAATATGCCTGATGCCTGTAGTATTGTATGTTTTGCCAGCCAAAAAAAAGAGCAGAAGATTATTTATGAACGTTGGTTTATCAGATTAGGTTCTTATTTGAATACATAAGATTTGATTTGATTGAGACATGATTTCCAGAAAATGGATAAATATTATCTGGAAGATATATAAGATGGGATTTAAAAAAAAAATCACGTGGCTTTTTTTTACCTAGGAGGGAGAAGCGCATACACGTCGACTCGCCCAGAAAAATCGCCTAGGCTGGAAAAGCGTTTTGATAACTATGAGTACGATGTACCATATAGTTTGGTACGTCATATCATATACAAAACATTTTACAACGAATTTTTTGCAAAAAATTCCAATTCAATATACATAACATTGCCACCCTATTAACTCTTTCTTCAATGTATCATATACAAAACATTTGTGAACAATCCGATACGTGGGAACAACCTGATCACATACCGTAGGAACCGAAGAGTCTGCAATTAATTTGCGTCAAAGTCCAATTTCAGGTTTGAATCTGCCTTTCTGTTTCCGGTACGCGTATCGGATCGTTCCCAAACACCGAATTAATCAACCGGGTAAATGATTTTCAGTGATTTGGGTCGCATTTGTTGAAAATCGGATACACCCTAATTTCCTGATTCAGATTGCTACCCATGGCGTTCGGGTCGCTTTTTTACGCGATTCCGGTACGTGCGATCTGATTTGCGGAACGCAGGGTGCAGCAAATCCTGTGACTCTGGTCTTGCACTTTGCAAGAAAAGACGAGTTACTTGTAGAGGTTATATTTATATCACACACATGTCACGAGTTTATTTTAGTTTTGATGTAGGACTGCTAAAGCCATAATTAGCCTCCTTACTTTTTCTCCCTAAAAAGTCTTATAAAACAAACTGCTAAACTTAACCTAAGTGTTCGATGCAGTTTGCGGTGTTCCGTTCTGTCAGTTTTTGGTTTATGCCTTTTGGGTTCACCCACAGTTCATTTTTTTATGACAGCATGATTCAGCTTGCCGTGTAATTGCAAGATTAAAGAAAGAACTTGATGAAGCCAAAACAATGCTTGCTAATTTAGAACGGCAAGCACCAATGGCAGCATCAACAGCAGTGGCTGCAAGTGCTTCTGTTTTGAGCAACGGGAAAAGAGGTTATTTATTTACTGTGCTTCCGAGCTTTGCAATTTTTTTTATTTCATATGACTCATTTAATAAAGTATTTGGTGGGATAGCTGCTGAGGATGATACGTTGGGGCCTGACAGTAAGAAGATCCGGCCCGGAATATCAGCCAGTATAATTACTGAATTAACGGATTGCAATGCTGCACTTTCACAGCTAAGAAAGAAACGACAGGTATTCATTTCTATACTGGAAAAAGTTGCAGTTATCCAGCATATGAGGGTAGTTGAGGCTAGGGGTGAGCAAAAAACCGAAAAAACCCCGAATCGAAACTGAAAAAACCAATTTACTCGAACTGAAAAAAAAGAAAAAACGAACTGCACAAATAACTGAAAAAAACTTCATCAAAATTTGCGGTTCGGTTGCGGTTTAAAACTTTATGAAAACAGAAAAACCAAACTGAACTGAATAACCTAAAATTATTTTTTAATGTTTGTTATATGTTAATATAGGAATTATTAATTTTATTTTTCAATGTTAAGTATTCATAATAAGAACATTAACATTTTTATTTTTCTTTGAAATTGAAATGATCATTGCCTACGAGAAATAAGAAAATTTAACATGAATTTTAAATGATTTTCAAAGTATTATAAAAGCAAATATCTTCATAAAAACTTTGGAGAAGCAAAAAAATAGATTAGAAGGTTAGTTTTACGTGAACTATATTAATTAAAAAGGTTAAGTATTTTAACTAAAATGTAAACATTTAAAAAAGATTTCTATTTTTGGATTATACTATTGAATTTTACGTAATTTGTTCCAAAAATCGAAAAAACCGAGCCCAACCATTACTAAAACCGAAAACCGAACATTTTGGTTTTTACCCTAAACCGAACTAAACCGAACATTTTGGTTTTACCGTAAAACCGAACCAAACCGAACATTTTGGTTTAACCTTAAAACGAACCAAACCGAACTGTGCACACTCCTAGTTGAGCCACCGGAATGAAATGTTAAAACTTGATTTTTTGTTTTGGTGTTTTTGATTTTCTTTTACAGATTCCTCCGACACTAGCTTCTGTGGATGCTGTTGAGAGGTATACGCAGCTCAGCAGTTACCCGCTTCACAAAACAAACAAAGCTGGCATTTTATCTATTGATATCCATCAATCCAAGGTATACTTCGTACTGCAGTTATTGCGTTAGTGATTTCGTTCTTTATCTTTCTATTTCGAAGTGTACACTTGGTTTTTGGGCATAACTTGACTTGCATAAATACGTTCGTTCATGTCATCTTGTTCAGTCTTGATTTGATTTTGATGGATAATAAATACCTGAAGCTTTGCAATTCTTGGCTGGTTTTAGTTTTGCATAAATCTTAACTTTGTTAGAAAATATTATAATTAGTATTATTATACTAAGACTAGTAGTTTATTGTAAGCAAAAACAAAAAAAACTCAGATAAATATGTTGCAGTTTTAAAATTTTAATATAGTTTCGATTTATATATGTTGCATCAATCCACATCAAATTATAAACCGATAAGCGTAATAAATGGCAAATTATCTCACAGTGTTAAACAATAGTGCGTTTCCTTTATTTGTTTGGTAATTAAGTGATTATGAAAGAGGATAATATAGAAAGTTGGATTGTAAAATAATTTTCATTTATTGTTATTATATTTCATTGTAAAAAAGTAAGCCATAGGATATAAGAAAATCAATCTTAGGGGTTCATTTTGAAAACATTAAACAAATCTTTCTAGTGATGTAAATTGTAATTGTTTGAAAGAACACTATATTTTGTTAATTAATATTGAAAAAAACTTAAAAATATAGGAAACAGTTAATATGAAAAACGACATGGGTATATAATTGGATGGTTTTGATATTATAGTTCTTAACGTTTGTTCCAAACGCCTGGATATTAGAATAATGTATTTTTTATTTTGTTACATGAAGAATAATCTGTTATGCACATCAGGATCTTATTGCTACTGGTGGAGTTGATACGAACGCTGTAGTCTTCAACCGATCTTCAGGGGAGATCCTATCTACACTTAGTGGCCACTCTAAGAAGGTGTTGTCTCTATTTTGTACACACTTTATATTTATTTCTTTTTTTGTGGCTGTTGAGTTAACTTTTTAAACTTCCATTTTTTTCTCTGTCAGGTGTCCAGTGTCAAGTTTGTGGCTGATGGAGAGCTGGTTGTTACTGGATCAGCTGATAAAGTAACTTTCTTCACCATTCTTCAAATTTCTATGAACTAGTTTACCAGTGTTCAGTTAATTTTCTTAACTT
Source organism: Scalesia atractyloides (assembly GCA_947069175.1). Taxonomy (NCBI): domain Eukaryota; kingdom Viridiplantae; phylum Streptophyta; class Magnoliopsida; order Asterales; family Asteraceae; genus Scalesia; species Scalesia atractyloides. The sequence continues at coordinate 75,165,378 of CAMTDV010000022.1, read as the reverse complement.
CCAAAATAAAGCTTATTCTATATACAATGAAAATTGATGACTTTAATTGTGAGAACAGTTATAACTGGAAGCCGTCAAGCAAACGCGTCTTTGAGTTTTCATGCTGACCAAAATTGAGATGCTTAGTGGATCCTGTTATTCCTATGATTATCTTTTGTGTTAAAGTTTTTACTGCTTTGTGCGTGCAGACAGTGCGGGTCTGGCAAGGATCTGAAAATGGAAGTTATGATTGTAAGCATGTTCTAAGGGATCACACGGCTGAGGTAATTATGTCATTTTTCTTCAAGTGCTCAAAGTATTGATTTTAATATATTAGTCAAATGTATTATGATTGGATGCTTGAATAGAGTGAAGTTGCATAATAACTATACGAATTCTTATATTGTGTAACACTACATAATATCACGAAAACTTTTGTGCATAGGATTATATGACTACACGAGAAGGTATATGACGGCAATAGTTTTTAACCTTATGATATGTTACAACGTGATACGCTATGCAGACTATGCTATAAATTTATCTGATGTTTTAGGAATAATATTTAACCTCAGATTTTTATTAAACTTACAACCTTTAAAATTTGTATGATTCTAATCTCTCTTTTTAACCCACATATAGTGTTTATCGTTTCTGGATACAGTGCTTTTCAGTTCTGTCTTTTTTTCAAAGTTTTATTTAAGAAGGTATTCTAAATGAAAACGTACATGGTTTACGTATCTAATTGATGATTGATGAGATACAGTATTCTAAATCTGAAAACATCGACTGTTTGCATGCTTGTAGCTCAAATTTTCTTTTACACATTTTAAAATTTTAATAATAATGATGCATTTATTTGTTTGCCAGGTGCAAGCTGTGACTGTTCATGCTACAAATAACTACTTTGTTACAGCTTCTCTTGACAATTCATGGTGCTTTTACGATTTATCATCCACCTTATGCCTCGCACAGGTTTCTTTTCTACATGGAAACTTATAGCACGTTTCGATAATTACGGTTTCTTAACTAAGATTATCATTATATATTTGCGCATCTTCACAGGTAGAAGATACATCTGCATCTGACGGTTATACATCCGCAGCATTTCATCCTGACGGTCTCATTCTTGGAACTGGCACCTCTGGAGCTGTTGTTAAAATCTGGGATGTGAAGAGTCAGGTATGCATACCGTTACCCAAAGCTTTTTGTGCGTAAATTAATTTTTGTAAGTAGAGTAAAATGCCATTATTGTCCCTGAGGTTTGGCCACTTTTGCAACTTTCGTCCTATGCAGTTATAGCGGTCCAAAATTAAATAGCGGTCAAGGTCCGCTATATGATATGTATAGGTTTTAGCGGTGATATACCTGTGGTATAGGGATAACTTTTATATCATGTATAATTTACGCTTTTTATATGTATAAATATATATTTCGAAAATATTAATAATAATATCAAAATTCATACCAATATCATGCAAAATATGAGTAGTCATATCAAAATCCAAAACACGAACTGAGGAAGTCCAGCGATTTAGAGATTTAGGTTTAATTTTGTTGAACGATGAACTGATGAAGAACCAGCGAATCCAGCGAATGAAGACTTTTGGCCTCGATTTAGGTTTAATTTTGGGTTTGGGCCTTCACTTTTGGTTTTATTTCAAACAACAAGTTGATTAATGTGGGTTTTACCTTACTTTTGGGCTGAAATAAAAAACCACTAAAAGCAGTGCTACGACCGCTATACGGGTTTCAAAATAGAGTCCAACAGCGGGATTTAGCACCGCTAATTGCGGAACCGCTATAGGGGACCGCTATTCTATGATGCACTGGGACGGGTACGGGGACGGGCACGGGAAACGGCAAAACTAAAAAATTTAAGAAGCGGGGACGGGACGGGTACGGGAATAAAAACATATAAAAAAATAAATATATATCAAAGATAATGTAACACAAAAACTCAAATTAGTTATTTATCATTTTATTGAATAAATGATAAACTTGAAATGCCCAACACACAGAAAAATTATAAATTTGAAAGAGCAGGGGTATTATAACTTTGATCAGCAACCCGACCCAAACCTGATAAACCTGTCAGTGTCCTACGGTTTCATATTTTCTTACCTTTTATACCGAGCAAGTGTGCTCTAACTCTTGAATACGATCCTTGTCGATTTTCACCACAAACTTTGCACTTGAATTATTAAAAAAAAATAAAAAAAATCTGGATCTTGTTCTACCAATCCTAATCTCAACAACCCAAATCAATTTTCACAAAATCAAGTGAAATATTCCAACAATGTGCACTTAAACTCAAAAAATTAACTTAAAAATCAAACCTTTTTAACACAATTGCTTCTTCAAGAGCACAACGGAGGCTGTACTCCTGATGACCGAGACCTTCGCACGACTCACAGTGTTTTCCGGGACAGTCAATTCGGTTTCCCCAATACAAAAACTTCTCTGAATCACTGTGATGAATGCGATTATTGTGATTGTTGAACTGTAAAATGGGGGTTTGAAGTGGGTTTGATCCGGTGGTTGAGAGTAGAGATGAGAAGAGGTAGAGGAGTGCGATTGCGGAGATGGTGACTGTAAGGAGCCAAATTGGGGATCTGGATTTGGGTTTGGTTCTTGAGAGTTTGGGGATCGCCATTGGGGTTGTCGATTTTCACCACAAACACGCAGGAAACGTTTCGGTTGGACGTTTCTTCGCCGTCCCCTTCGCCTGCCCGTTTCCTCCACGTTTCCTAACCGCCGGGGACGTTTCCCGGCCGTACCCGTCGCGTTTCCGTCCCCTTGCAGTCCCCGGGACGGGAGGCGGCTGCTCCAGGACGTTTCTGTGCTTCAGAGCCGCTATTTGGACTGCTATGGGTTCGTATGTCCGCTAAGCGCTATAGCATCGCTATTGCACGCTGTTGACTGCATAGCTTTCGTCCAAAGGTTTGTTTTTCCGCATCTGGATCCAAAAGGTTTGAAATCTTACCGTTTTCATTTGGCATGTTAACTCCATCCATTTTTCTCTGTTAAGTCAGGGTATTTTCATTTATTTTGAATACTTGTACGTTATGCAAAATGCTTGTGCATAAAGTGAAAAAGACCAAATTGTCTTTTACGTTAACAAAGAAAGACGGAAATACCCTCGACTTAACAGAGAAAAATGGATAGAGTTAACAAGCCGGATGAAATTAGCAAGATTTCAAACCTTTTGGATGCGGAAAAACAAACCTTTGGACGGAAATTGCAAAACCGGCCAAACCTCAGGGACGGAAATGACATTTTACTCTTGTAAACATGTACATCAATTTTGATAACCAAGCTTGTATTATTTCAGTGGTAATCTAGGTTTTTTAAATATACACTTTGGGTGGCTGTTGACTATTTTTTAGCCAATTATATCTGGTTTGACCTGGATCATAATTGTTACATCTACCCATGAGTTTGCAGGCAAATGTGGCAAGATTTGATGGGCATGTTGGGGCAGTTACTGCAATATCTTTTTCAGAGAATGGTTACTTTCTTGCTGTAAGTGTCCGTTTTTGCAGAAGCATCATGAAAACCGTTGTTTAGTTTTATATGTACCGACATTTTTGTTTCTATTATTCAGACTGCTGCTCAAGACGGTGTTAAGCTGTGGGATCTTCGTAAATTAAGAAACTTCCGGACTCTTTCCCCATATGACGAGAACACCCCTACTCAGTCTGGTACATTTTAGCCTCCTTTAGTTTTTGTTTGATGTTTTGTAGGGGTGTTTATTTAGCTTGTTTGTGTGAAAACGGGTCAAAAGGGTTTGAATGACATAGTTAAGTCGTTACAACATTCTTTTCTGTCTTTTATTGTAACAATAGTGATTTTACTCATATTTATTATATTAATTGTTCATGATATTCAAACAAAATAGAAAGCAAAATGATAGGCGGTTAACCCGACCTGACCCGTTTGTTGGATTCTTTCGAAGTTTGTTGTTCTTTTAACCCGCGAGCCTTAAGGTTTGGAGACGTTTTAATGTATCTGATGTTCTTGTTTTTCTGCAGTGGAATTTGATCATAGTGGAAGTTACATAGCAATCGGAGGTTCAGACATAAGGTAATTCTCGGTTACAACTATCACTTAGTTTTTGTTTGTGTTAAAGGTGGCAATTCGTACCCATTTACCTACAAATGGGTCAATTTGGGTTTTGTTTTATATCAAGCGAGTCAATCGAGTTGAAAGCTGTCCAAAGTTTCTAATGCAGTTAATCTTCTAAACTATTTTATTCAACTATCTATATGTCTACATATGTATTGTAGCAAAATGTAGTTTCATTCTATGTGCATTACTGCAGGGTTTATCAAGTCGCAAGTGTGAAGTCTGAATGGAACTGTATTAAAACATTCCCGGATTTGTCTGGCACAGGTTTGGTTCATTCATTCGCTCACAACTCTTTGTATAGATTGATCTCATCAACGAACACGTTTTATTTTGACTTTAATTTTGATCCGGGATTGCAGGTAAGATAAACTCTGTACGATTTGGTCCCGATGCAAAATACATAGCGGTTGGGTCAATGGATCGAAACCTTCGGTTGTTTGGTTTGCCTGGAGAGGATGGTGTGATGGAGCAAGAGTCTTGAAGACATCCTATTCTCATGTTGTTTTGGGTTGTGGATTATTTTATGAGTTAGAATAACATATTTCAACATTTTATGTTCATGAGATATTTCTATTTTAATTGTGCAAGAATTGAGTTGATAGATAGACCCATTTCGGGTGTCTTTTTTTTTTTAATTTATATTGTATTTTTGCAACGTTTTCAATTGTACTACGTCAATGCATACTAGTGGTGAGCAATAACCAATTAACCAAACCGAAACCAAATTAAAATCACCAATCCAAACTGATAACCGAAAATTATGACGGTTGCTTGTATAGGCATAACCATGTCGGAGGTTGAGCTGCTGGTCTTTGAAGGAGAGTTGTTGGATGAGACGTTTCGTTGGAATGCTTATGCCTCCAGTTGATTGAATAACACAATGGTATGCCAAAGTCGCTATCAGGTAAATTCCTATATGAGGAGTAGCTTAAAAAAGTTATATCACCGGGTACCTATTATATGTATCAACGTGACACTAGGTGACACCACCTTGTAGGGTTTAGCTTGGGCGATGACGTTAGAATTTTCATTTGTATGTCGCTTTTCTTTGTTACCAAAAACATTTTTACCCGATTGATCTAGATAATTAATTAGTGGCATAAGCGTCACATAATTAATTTTAGAGTAAATTACAGAAAGTGTCCTTTATGCTTATATTAGATTGCAAAGTATATCTTTTTACTTTAAAATATTACAGAAAACACACTTTATGTTTGAAAACCATTGTATGGTCTGTCATTTGCTTAAACTCAATTTATATTAATGGTTAATCTAACCAAAAGAACCTCATGTGAGGGCAAATTAAACTTTTTACCCCATAAATCGGATATTTGTTGGTTGATGTTCCTTTAGGAATCTGAAATGATTAGTTGTAATTCACTTTTCTTAATTAAGAATCATGTATATCTAAGCAAAAAATGACCGAACCGAAACGAGAACGTATACACTAACCAAAGAAAACGAATCAATTAACTGATCCCCCATTAGTTCATAAAGTTGATTAATTTGATGATTTCGGTTTCGGTTTTAGTTGAGGCTAATAACCGAACAGAAATGTGTACATTCCCCTTCTCTCACCACTTCTTTTGTTATTTGATAGCTTTCTATATCTATGAATTTAGTGTCATTTGTTTGTCTATCATTTATTTTGGAGTTGAGTGTCTCTCTACCTTTTCTATCACCAAGATTCATGTATATTGTTGTTGCAGTAGTTTTTATCATGTATTATAATATTTTATTGTAGTCTCGTTCTTTGATAGGTTTGAACATTTCCCTCGTACGCCGGTTTGTAACCCTCTTTAATTAGGTTTGGGCCAAACCAAACCCGCAAGTTTGGCACGGTTCATAGTCTCATTCTTTGATAGACTTAAACATTTCTCTCCTAAACCGGTTAGGGCCAAACCCAACCCACAAGTTTGACACCGGTTCATAGTCTCATTCTTTGATAGACTTAAACATTTCTCTCCTAAACCGGTTAGGGCCAAACCCAACCCACAAGTTTGACACCGGTTCATAGTCTCATTCTTTGATAGACTTAAACATTTCTCTCCTAAACCGGTTAGGGCCAAACCCAACCCACAAGTTTGACACCGGTTCGTAGTCTCGTAACCATAGGTTCAAACATTTCTCTGTTGAACCTATTTATAACCCCAACCAGCTTGGGTATGAAAAAACCGGTTCGGTTTAGGAAACAAATTTGCAAGGTAAGTTACCTCAAGTCTGGAACCGGGAGGGGAGAAGACCGAAATGGAGGAGGAGAAGGAAAGCAGAAGCAGCTTCTAGAAATGGGGTTTTCCGACGACTTAGTTTCTCAGGCCCTCTCCGCCACCACCGGCGATTCCGTTTTAACTGCTATTGAATGGATCCTCAACCATAAACAATCTCCCCCAAACACCACCACCATAAACAACTTGTTCCGTTTCAATCCCTCAAAAAAACCACAACCTTCACCTCATCAACACCAACCACCCGAACAAATGCCAAAACAACCACAGCAATCACAGAAGCATCAACCAGAACAACAACAAACGCCAAAACAACCACAAAAGCATGGAAACGAACAGCCCTTAGCCGAACGAATGCGGCCGCAAACCATTAATGAAATAGTGGGACAAGACCAGCTGCTCGCCGCTAAATCATCTGTACTTCGGTCGGCTATGGAGTGCAACCGCTTGCCCTCGTTCATCCTGTGGGGCCCACCTGGTACTGGTAAAACCTCTATAGCTCGAGCCATTGTTAACTCATGCTCCACTTCATCGTCTTATCGTTTTGTTAGTTTGTCTGCTGTGACGGCTGGTGTTAAAGATGTTAGGGATGTTGTAGATGATGCTAGAAAACGCAAAAGGAATAGAATTAGTGCTACTGCTACAAAAACTGTGTTGTTTGTAGATGAGGTACATAGGTTTAACAAGTCACAGTTGGATACTTTTTTGCCTGTGATCGAGGACGGGAGCATCGTCTTTATTGGTGCTACTACTGAAAACCCTTCGTTTCATTTGATTACGCCGTTGCTCTCGCGGTGTAGAGTTCTCACTTTAAATCCGTTGAAACCAGATGATATTGCCACCATTCTTACGCGAGCTTGTGACGATCCTGTTAAAGGTTTGGTGAGGAGTGTAAACAGAGGAGTTGCACATGCTGTACAAGTGAGTGGTGAAGTCGTTGAGTATTTATCGCGTAATTGCGATGGAGATGCGAGGGTTGCGCTTAATGCGCTTGAGGTTGCAGCCATTAGTGCTGCTGCACGTGTAAATGATGATGATGGAGCTTTGGATGTTACTTTGGATGATGCAAAGGAAGCTTTACAAAGTAAACACGTTCTTTACGACAAGGATGGGGAACAACACTACAATCTTATAAGCGCACTCCACAAGTCCATGAGAGGAAGTGATGCAGACGCATCGATATACTGGCTCGCAAGGATGTTGGAGGGGGGTGAACAACCTCTCTACATTGCGCGTCGACTTATACAGTTTTCCAGTGAGGATGTCGGATTGGCCGACCCGTTAGCTCTTACTCAAGCCGTTTCATGCTATCAGGCATGCCATTTTCTTGGTATGCCGGAGTGTAGCATCAACCTAGCCCAGTGTGTTGTCTATTTGGCGCTTGCTCCGAAATCGGTAGCTGGTATATAGAGCACTAGAGGCTGCTAGGAAGGTCGTGAGAGACTCGGTTGGTCAGAATGAGGGTGTGCCTTTGCACTTGAGAAACGCACCAACCAAATTGATGAAAGAACTTGGATACGCCAAAGGTTATATTTATCCTCCTGATAACCCTTCTTCGTCCCAGTCGTATCTCCCAGATTCTCTTCAAGGTTCTAAGTTCTTGGACTGGCCGGACACCAGTGCCACTGATAGATAAGATAATGATGATGAAGATAGGATAGGTTGTTACTAAAGTAACATGTGTGTTTGAAGCTGTTAATGACTAATCTGGAAAGCTGCACGATGGTTTTGAACTAATCTGTTTGGTATTTTTGTGGCTTATCAAGTATGTAGTATCAAAGTTACTAAGCGTTTATCAATATTGAGTTTCAAAACTGTGCTTTTGTCAGTATCATTGCATAACAAGATGATCTTTATCCTGCTAACCACGCGTGTTGGTAGGATTTGTAATCCTATTCTATGCAGTTAATGCGGTAAAATATCGGATATCGGTCGAGGACCGATATTTGAGATATGGGTTATCTTGGTGAGACATCGGTGATTTTAATACAATGCAGAATTTATATTTATAGCAATTTAACACTAATAATTCGGTGATATATCGATTATATCGGTCAAATATCGGTGATATATCGGTTATACCGGTCAAATATTGGTGATATATCGGTTATATCGGTCAATATTACCGATAATATCGGTACCGATATTTGAGACCGATATTTTACTAGGGGACCGATATGGCCGATATAACCGAGATTAGCATAATATTTCATACAAAATATTGAACATTAAAATATGTATTGTGGGGTTTTTGGGTAATTATTAAAAAAAACGGGGTTAGGAGTCTTTTATTTAGTAAATAATAAGTTTTTCTATTTGAAAGAAAGAGGGGAATTTTTAAATCTCAGCCATTGGATCAAGATCAAATCCAATCTCAGCCTTTGAAAATAGCAACTCAAAAAGTTGTTAGGAGTTTGGGGGGAAAAGATAATTAACATGTTTCCGGGTGAGTTTTCTTAGTTGAATTTTATGAATGGTGCAGCATTTCTATCTCTGTCTGGTTTTATTGGATTAACTCGGACCTGTAATTACGAATCTTGTTATTAACTGGTTACAAATGTAGCTCTTTTTTGTTCTGTTGTTCTTTATACTTGACAACAAGAATGGGATGCCTTGGTGTTATCCGTGTTTGCATCAGAGCAACAGCTACATGCCGGGTACTTTTAATAACCAGTAGTGTGTGTATATTGTATTGTTAAGCAGTTGAGTTAGTTACAGTTAGTTATTTCCATTTCTATCTCATTGTATTGGATTATGATCTTACAGTTTATCGACTACATTTGACACACCTCAGTTCTTATATTCTGTTCAAATTTCGTGCATTTCACAAGCCTTCTTTTCTAATGTATCCCGAGCTTCCGAAACTAGGATGTATCTCATATCTCAAGATAGCGCAGCCGCATCGTGTTCTTTCTAGTCATCCCAGTCAATGATACGCAAATATGCTATTATATTGCATTCACGCACCAATGTATATCTTGTACGACAGAGATATTTTGTATGATATAGTTAGGTCTAATGACCATATAGTTTTGTGTGGTCAGTATGGTTTCGGGACATTTTATTGTATCTGATGTTTTTGTTTTTTCTGCAGTGGAATTTGACCATAGTGGAAGTTACGATATAGTTTTTTTTGGTTTTGTTTTATATCAATCGGGTCAATAGAGCTGAAAGCTGCCAAGAGCATGTTCTAAAGTAGATAATCTCTTTTAAATTGTTTTATTCCATGAGTTATACAACTGTTGTAGTAATATCAGATAGCGATCATGATTAACGCTCATTGAATGAGTTATTTTGACTCATGTTAACATGACTTGTTGATATTAGTTAAATCAAGTCATTTTTAATATTGGTACCGGTATTATCGGCGGAACATTTGAGATATCAGTCTAATATCAGTCACTATCGCCGATAATATGGGTACCGATATTCTAACCGATATTTGATACCGATATTTTACATGGGGATCGATAACTGATTTATCGGTGATATATCACCGATATTAACTGTACAGGTTACTGCGGAGTTTATCTAGTTGCGAGTATGAAGTCTGAATGGAACTGCAGTAAAACATTCCCAGATTTGTCTGGCACAGGTTTGATTCACTCACTTTCTTTGTATAGACCGATCTCATCAACCAACGTGTTTTTATCAAAAAAAATTATTTTGGTTCAGGAATGCAGATAAGATAAACTCGTGCTTATGTCACATATTCGCCTTGTCAGTTGTCTCTTTAGTGTGAAGGTCCATAGAACACACTTGAAACAAGGTTGCTAAACATCTTACATTTTGTATAGGCTTCATTCAAGTATGTAGGGTGTTTGACCATTGTGCTAGTTAATATACATACTTGAGTAATTCACAATTTTTTAATCTCAGTATTCACTCAAGTAAGATGTCAAGTTATCAAATCACTTCAAACAAGATCAAAAGTAAAACTTTGAGGACTAGAAGTCTTACTGAGTGGCACCAGACCACAATGGTGCGGGTTCGAGTCCAACGAAGTGGGCAATAGGTGGATTTTAGGAGTAGATTTAGGGTTTTTGGGTTTAAGAAAAGATTTACATGTTTGTGAGAGTTTTGGTCATGAGTTTGAGGAGTTTTGCAATGTCGATCTTTAGCAAGATAATATACAGTTAACCATGAACAGTAAATTAAACCAGGAATAGTAAATTATTTTTTAATTCAAATTTGACCTATGTAATTAAAAATTTGTATGTTTCTTCATTTAATTATATTTAGTTCAAGTGAATCTTAAAAAAGTATATATAAATGTGTGTTTTGTAAAAGTTACATTTCTGTGATCGAAGTAAATGTATAGTTGTATAATTCATATTATTCTTTCTCAAATTTATTGGTACAAGATAACATATGAGATAGTAGCCTAGTGTCCTAGTTAAATAATATACATACTTTGAGTAAATTACATTTTTTTAATCTTGGTATTGAAGTCAGTAAGTTGTTAAGCGATATCAGTTCTTACCTGGCATGCATTATTATTAGATAACCAGATACTGGTTTTATTTTCGATTATAAGGTTTAAGGCTGCAATCATGAATTTCTCGGAGAGTGTTGCTATGCATCCGGATAGGTATGTGTCGCAGTCAGTTGATAGTGGTCGAACATTTAATGTCATTCGATTATTGCTTTGTAACTGATCATTAGGGTTGGTGTTCTTATATGCGATACTTTATATAACTTCTAACTTTATACAATTTATTAGCGTCAAGCTACGTATCAAATGAAGCTCCTGCGGCTGAAAGCGTCTTGAAAACTTTAATGTTGTGCAGACAAATGATACAGTGCAAAGTTCTGTGAATGCAGTACATGACAATGTGGCTCCAGCCGAGGAACTTGTAGGCGAGCCTCCAAAGCATACTTATGCTTTCATTGTATGTGCTTCTTTTTTGAATGCTGTAGTTTACAGTTAAACAACTCACATATGTAATTGTTCTTAAACTGATTTTTATTATCATTCCTGTTTTGGATAATCAGTTGATACCAGCTGCAACGAGTTTGAATGTTTAATCTAATTGGAGAGATTTTGACTCTTGTTTCAACAGACGTCTCTCATTTTTGACACCCGAGCGTTCTTTTTGGTCATTTATGTATTAGTTTGTTAAATAATTGCAATTTTCTAAACACTCAACTCTCAAGTGACTGATTATTTGATAAGTACAGCTTCAAACATAAAAACACATCTAGAAACAATAATCTTTGGTTCCTTTTGTTAGTTGTTGCAGCTAATGTTGTGAACTGTGGTTATAGTTATTCAGTAACACATAAAACCTTTGAAACAAACATCCAAACACCCACTTATTTTTTATGCATATTAACCCTTGATTACTACGATGTTGTAATTGATGCAATTATCTAGTTTCTTTGGCGTTTCCCGTGTATGTAGATATAGAGTGCATCTAGCCCCTTCTTTTTTTTATTACATAAATATATCTGCTATTTTGAAACAGTTTTGCTTGTATATTGGCTTTACCAGCTAAGTGAAGTCTATTTATGTGAAAAAATGTGCCATCCACTGCAAATGTTTCTTTACGTCTTTTTTGACATCTTGAACAATATAGTTCTTTTTTTAGCTATAACGGATTGTAATTACGAGTAATATATCTGAAATCAGGATCTTGATGTGTGCTAGCATTCGTTGAGTTTGAAGACATCACCGGTATTCACAATGCCATTAAGGTTTGACTTAGTTTATTTAACTGATATATGCTTTAGGAAGGTTTGATGGTTGGTATTAATGAAATTTCAAACTTGATATATTGCCTGACAAAATACCTTCAATCGTGTAGGCAGCATCTACTGCGGAGATTGGCGGCAGCAGGTGTACATTGAAGGAAGGCGAGCAAATAGAAGCATTGCTCCTCTAGGTGGAAGTATGTGTCTATATCTATTTTTTTAGTAATCAAACGACCAGTTTATAAGAAGCTTTCGTTCAGTTGTCATTAAATCATTGAGTTCATAGTCATTTTGACGATATATCGACGATCACTTCGTATGTTAGTGGGGTAAATGTGAAAACGGGAGTTGGCAATTTCACATATACCTCTGAAAACTTACTTAAGTATCATATATATCCAACAAAAAGACGTAATGATTACACCAGACCAAGAGGCAATGGCTACTCTCGTCGTCAAGACTCAAGGCCGGACTTATTCCAATCCCCACCAGGTTTCTAAAAAAGGTCACATCTCATCTGATTGCAATTCAGTTATGATATTACTGGTTCATCCCTAACATTAATGAGGCGTTTTTTTTTAAAAGTGTATGTTGGGTCTATGCATCTCGAAATATTTTCATTCGGTTGCCATTCCCAGTTAAAATTTTGACGTACAGAAATAGTATTCAGATACTAGACAGTAGACACAGCGGAAGTGACCTTACAACAACAATTTTGATTAATCTAGTGTTACTCGTTAACAATAGTTGGATTGTAAACATTGGTGTCCGGAGATAACACGTAGTTTTTCAATGTGATATAATGGCGATATAGTAAATTCTTAGCGTTTGTTAAGCAAGCGAGACCATGAGGAGTAAGCTGATCTCTAGCAATTAAAGAAGCGCAAACCAGTGTTTCGACTTTGTTTCGTTAGTTGTATAACTGACTGGAAACCAGGAAATATCATTTTGGCAAGTTTCTTATGATCAAACTTTAACTTTAAAAGATTTTAAGTGTAATTTGTGACACGATCCGAAAGATGACATGATAATAATCAAGTTTGGGGTTGCTTAACATAACATTTCTTTTTTATTAAAGCTTGTAAACATGAATACAACATGTTTAATAAATAAGTTTACATGAAACTGCCCATTTAATAAATGCGTTGGTATGTTACCTCTATAAACTTATGAGGTGTTTGGGGGCTATTATAAAAATGTAAAAAAAGTAAACTTTAATAAAATTTTATTTAAATTTTCACACTTACAATTTATTTCCAAAAGTTAATTAGACTTTTCTTTTGAACATTTATTTGTTCTAACTATTCATTCTTAGATATTTTCCATCAAATTTCTTTAGTCTCGAGCTAAAGATATAATACCTATGTTGTTACCAGGATGCCAATTAAAAGACATAGGTTACAAAAAATGTTCATCTGAGCTGGAGTCATTACTCGTTAGTTGTTTAAAATGTTACCAAGTCTCTCAAGGTATAACTAATATTCACATATGAATATTAACTAGGCCAACCCAAAACACAACACTGACACAAATAAACGTGTGGATTGTGTTCGGGTTCACCTCCTCTAACCCGCCAACCTGATATGATTGGTACCCTTGGTGTTAAGGTTGTAAGCTAAGGTTAATTTAAGTGTATGATTCTCGGATGGTGAGTACATACTTTCATGTATACCTTTAGATAAAAAAAAAACCAAAGTAAGGCTCGGGTATGGATCGTAGGGGACTTGGTAGTTTAAAAACTATTGTAAGCAACTATGTTGTCTTTTGAACCAAGTTTGATCTAACTTGTATCGCACCTTGTTTGTAAAATAGTATTTTGTAAACCTTTTGGAAACTCTTTGCAGTGAAATAATATTCTAAAAGTTTTGGAACCATTTGCGGTAATTACAAAAGATGCGAGGCCTTTCGGTAATTTTTTATTTTTTTGTTTTATTTTGTTTATAAAATAAACGGGTAATATGCTCGTTTAAAAAACTAACGGTGAATAAACAGTCAAGTACAAAGAATAATTTCTCAGAAGTTGAAAACAATTAAACTCATTGTGTGAAACATAAAAGTTAAAAGGAGTTGATTTGCACAACAAGTCTTTTCAAGCCCATATATATATATATGATAAGTCTCTTCACAGATGGTAAATACACGCTCAACCGGAGTCGAACCCCCCCAACCTCCACCTGGCCTAAGCTCTAGCTTCCCCGGTTTTACCAATTGAGCTAGGCCTCATTGGTCATGTGAAACATTACCTACCATAGTTACCTTCGTTGTAATTTACTTCATCTACCTTAGGTACATGTACTCTAATTTTATATATACCAATATTTGTTAATAGAATGATATATCTATTATATAAAATAATAAAAAAAAATTATTCTAAATAAACGTTCATTTAGAGTTACGAATCTAGCAAATTCGGCATGTTAAGCTCGGGCTCGAGTGAGGTAAATAAATGAGCTCCGGTTTAGCCCTAATATGTTTCAGTTCGGTTCATCCTGAGTTTGTAGTAAGTTGATCTCAAGTAACTCACGAGCGCCTCAACTCGTTTACATCCCGAGTGCCTATGTTGGTGTTTGTATGAGTATACTCTATTAATTGTTTTTTTACATATACATATGGAATTTTTTTTAAAATAACGTGTCCTTCGAAATATCAGACTCTGACCGGTTGTCCTCTGCGCCCACCCTTAGGGCCGGCCATGCGAACCCACACGCCTAAGATCTTGTCAAATGAACCTGTACCATAAAATTTGAAACATGACAGAATAGCGCAAGAATATTAACGCAACCAATGGATCTCCATAAAAATATATGACTATTCAAGAACGTTACGGCCACATTCATAAAAAATACTCAATTACTCGGCCGTCAAAAAGAAAAATCAAATACTAAACTCAACGCCATTATGTTTGTTTATATTCAGATTATGTATGCATATGGGTTAGATTTAATTCAATCGTATTGAATATCGACACCAATGTATAAATAATTAAATATACCAATAAATAGATATATTAATAAGTTTCTAATATCAACATATTTATTATTTCTCTCTACAAAATGAGCAAATTGGTAAAGCTAGCAAAGTAATATAGATTGTATTTCCCACAAATTGATTTGTGTAATGAAATCAAATTATTAAATTTAGACATCATTATTACTTTTATTA
Source organism: Scalesia atractyloides (assembly GCA_947069175.1). Classification (NCBI taxonomy): domain Eukaryota; kingdom Viridiplantae; phylum Streptophyta; class Magnoliopsida; order Asterales; family Asteraceae; genus Scalesia; species Scalesia atractyloides. Next base: position 75,150,187 of record CAMTDV010000022.1, on the reverse strand, counting down.
TCTTTGACTTATTAACTATATAATAAATTAAAAATAATTAAACAAGTGACATGTTCGAGCGAGTTGTATTTCCCCTCTAATAAAAACTATGTCAAGATAAATTATGAACCATTATTAAAGTAAATAATGGTGTGTTTATACGTGCCTTTTAAGTGATTATTTAAACTAAGAGAAGAAACAAAATCATGTATTCAAATACTTTTATATTAATCTTCAATAATCCATTTTAATATAGGAATCTCTACCAGAAATCCTAATTATAACTAGTTTTGCGAGGGGAAATTGCCATAAAGGGTATTTCGTACTAGATTTGTTAATATGTTGTATTTTAGTTGGATTTTTTTTTCTTAAAAGCTTGAAAGTTCAGTTCGTAAAACTGAAAGAAAATATGGATGAAATAAAACATCACTTGTATATTTATTGAAAATGGTTTTTTTTGGTTAAATTTACAAAGAGCTCTATCCACTATATAGTTATTTTTCTTTTTTGGTTAAATTTACAAATAGCTCTATATACTATATAGTTTTTTCTTTAAAAGTTATACCATAAATTCATTAATTTTATTACCATTAAATTTAATATATTACTGCTATATTAAAAAATAGTTTTTCAACATTAGTAAAGGTATGTCTAACTAATTATAACGATCCGTCTAAATGGTCAGTTTACCACGTTTTGTTTATACTAGTTACAATTTACAAATTGAGGCGTACAAATGTCTTTAAAAAAAAGGTGCAATTATAAACCGAATCGAGTTGGTAAACAAAAAATAAAAATTAGTTTGTAAAACCGGTTCAAGTATAAACCAATTTAAGAGAGAAAATGTTCGAACCTATCAAATTGATTGGGGTCGGGTTTAAACCGGCTTGGGACAAAATAAACTGGGTTTTTTTACATGTTTTTCAAAATGGGTCGGGTCTAAACCGCTTTCAGGGAATAAGACTACAAATTGTCGCGTTGGGTTGGGTCAAATCCGGTTCAGGCCAAACCGATTTGTTGGGCCCAAGCTGGTTTTTTATACACCTCAAGTTACAAAGGTACGTCTAAACCCTTACATTTACAATGATATATCTAAACTACTATAACGATGCATAAAAACATTTTTGGTTATATAGATGCATATACCCTCGTTTAAAATACAAATTTTCACGTCCATGAAACTTTGCACAAAAAAACTGTAAGTCCAGAGATCTTCATAGGATACCACAAACACAATCAAAGATGCGAAAAATAATTTAAAGTGTAAAGAACAAGAAATGATATTGATTGCACACCAGATAAACTCGTCTGGTACAATGAACTAGGTTACGAAATTCTGATCCACCAGCAACCCCCAAAATGACCTAGGAATCCCTATTTATAACAAATAGGGGAACCCTATTACAACCCGGGCCTAAACCCAAACCGCACACTATTCTAAACAAGCCCACACTTTATTAGAGATGGGCATAATCGGGTTTTATTATTACCCGGAACCGGTTCCAACCCGGAACCGGTTCTGCTTGGATGTCATTGGAACCGGGTATGGTGTGGAACCGGGTCCGGTTCCTACCCGGGTTCACAGCCAAGAATATGGAACCGTGTAGAACCGGGTACGGGTATTATGGAACCGGGTATGGTGCGGAACCGGTTCCTGATAGTGTTCAGAACCGGTTCTTGACAGTAAAAAGCTGACTTTTACTGTTCAGAACCGGTTCTGAACAGTAAAAACATGACTTTTACTGTTCAGAACCGGTTCCTGACAGTAAAAGCTGACTTTTACTGTTCAGAACCGGTTCCTAATAAAATGTTACCGGTGGAACCGGTTCCTGATTAAAAAATCATTTTTTTTTTGTATATAAACCCCTTCCTACTTACCGGTTCCTGATAAATGTTATCGTTGGTGTTTTAATAAAGTTTGTGTAATGTTTCTTTCTATTGTGTTTGTTATGTTTGATTTTTATTCTTAGTTACATTGATAAATAAAAATAGTAACAATAATCGATTAAAATTAAAAAACAAATTAATCGGTTACAATATATAAAAAAAATTAACCGGTTACAAAAAAAAATAAAAAATTACTCAGAACCGGTTCTAGTAAGATTTTATTTCTTTGATCGTTAACTAGCGGCAGGTGCAACACTTTCCGACGAGTTTCTCTTAGGTGCGGGTACCTCGGTACAATCGTCATCCGAATCGTTAGTCTCCACTTCTTCGTCCTCCTCTTCGTCAACAATTTTATGCTCTAACTCAACTTCATCTTCTAGACTAGTTTTATGTTGAACACGATCAACGGCATCCAAATGGTCCTTTAAGCATATTGTCATCTCTAGCGATTCCGGAGTTAGTCTTGTTCTTCTAATTGACAAAACCCTGCCACTAAGAGAAAACACACTTTCCGAAGCTACCGTGGAAGCTTGGACCGTTAGTATATCACGAGCCATGGTGTCTAGATTCGGGTATTCGGATTCTTTCGATTTCCACCATGCCAAAACATCAAATTTCCTATACTCCTCGGTGGTCATAGTAAGCGAATACTGATTTTTTTTATATCTCCCAAGTTCACTTGTTGGTTCACTACCCCTTTGTTGTCTAGCGGTCTCGTCTCTAATGACATTCAACATGGTTATAAGTGGATCCCCGCTTGTTTCATCGTTAGAGGCCGTGGACCGAGACTCAAACAAATTTGTATGATTTTTTTCACCATATTTTTTTAAATAATGATCATAAAGTTTGGCCATACACTCATTGAATATTTTTTAAATTTTTGAATCATTGGTCTCGTCATATTCCTTAACATGTCACTAGAATTTTCAAACTTTTTAAAATTAGTTGTTATCAAATACAATTGGTCCACAACTTTAGAACTAGTAGGATAATAAACACCGGAAATCAAAGTCGTTGTAGTTTTAAAAACTTGTAAAAAAGTACTTAGGTTATTAATATTTTCCCAATCCGTGTCGGGAAAGGGGACGACAAGGTACTCATCACTTAAAGTTGTATGAAAAGATTTTAAAGTGCCCATTTGCTTTATAGCCATTTCAAACATATGACAAGTTGAATTCCAACGAGTCGGTATATCCCAATTCGGTCCAACAATTTTTTGGTTGACATCTTTACAAAGTTTTTTATATTCTTGATATCTTTCTTTTCCACTTCTGAAAACATCTTGGAGCATAGCTCTAAATGCTATAATAAAATCCGATACAAATTGATCTTTTAAACCGGTTTGCACTACTAAGTTAATAATATGTGCAACACATCGTGTGTGAAAAAAAAACACCATCAAGTATTGGTTTGTACTTCAACTTTAATTTTTCAATCGCCGTTGTGTTGTTTGAAGCGTTATCAAAGGATATTAAAAAATTTTTATCTTCTAAACCATATTTAATTACTGTGCCATTTATAATTTTATAAATATTTTCTCCCGTATGAGGAGAAGGAAACTCGTCAAACGCAATCGTACGCTTCATCATTTGCCATGTATCGGGATCAACCCAATGAGCGGTGACACATATGTACGATTCCGGTAAACCATGTGGATCCGACCATACATCACTAGTTAGGTTTACACTAGTTTTTAAATTCTTAAAAAAAACAATTAAATCTTTTTTGCATTTTCCCATAAACTTAAACAAAGACGTTTTAAAGTGCGACGACTTACATGTTTATAGCGAGGTTGTAGAGTCTCCCGAATAAGATTTGTAAGATCGGGGTCGTCAAAGTGTCCAAACGGCAACGCTTTTTGTATCACCAACTTCGTCATCCGATCGCAAGCTAATTTTTGCTCATAACGAAAAATGGTACCATCTTTGGATAGTGGAACTTGACCGGATGTCATTTCCTTTAAAACTTTGCAATACTTATTAATATGCTTCGTTAACGTTGAGTTTGATTCCTTGGCTAATAACGATCCACAATGTTTACATTGAGCTTTTTGCGAGCCGTCACTCATCTCGACCAACTCCCAATTGCTCCAAACTTCCTTACTGCGATTATGAGACAATGTTCCAGCCACATATGGAACCGATTGATCTTGAGGAACATTGTTAACGGATTGGGAATTTGCGTTTTTGGAACTCTTTGAGGCCATTTGTTGATTAGAATGTGAAAAAGAACAAGAAAGAAATGTAACAAGAAGAATAGATATGAGAAATTGAGTGCTAAACAATAGATTTCAAAAAAAAATATATAGAATCGGTTCTAACGGTCAGGAACCGGTTCCAACGGTAACATTTTTAACGGCTATAACCGGTTCCAACGGTAACATTTTTAACGGCTATAACCGGTTCCAACGGTAATATTATAACGGTCAGGAACCGGTTCCACGTAGGAACCGGGTACGGGTAGGAACCGGGTACGGTTAGGAACCGGTTCCTACCCGATTCAAATGGTAAAATTGTGGAACCGGGTTGGAACCAACGGGTATTTTGAACCCGGAACCGGTTCTACTTACTGTCGGGTAGAAACTGGAACCGGTTCCAGTTCGGTTCCACCGGTTCGGGTTCGGAACCGGTTTTATGCCCATCTCTACACATTATCACTAGCTAGTCCAATATGAAGTCTACTACCTTACAATAAGTCGGCCCACTTGACCTAATCTAAATCACTAGAAAAGCTAGATCCAATAACTTATAGAAGTGTTTGATAAAGACAAGCGTAAACATACTCAATTTTATGGCCTTATAAAAACCACTTTAAAAGTCAAAATAACAAATTAAAATATGTTAAAGGTTAAAAGTAAATATTATAATATTAAAATAATAAAATTATTTAAAAAAACTATATATTGTTAAAGAAAATTGAAAACCTTAGACGGTATCGGTTATTAAAAAATGAAAATCACTAAAAGGTATAATCAAAAGTCAAAATTTATTTAAAGTTAAAAGTAAATAAAATAATAAACATTCTATTCGAAATTGTATAAAATGCTAAATAATATTAATAGAAAACAAAAATGATAATCAACGTTATTCTATAAAAAAACTGATGTTTTATGGTACTTATATTGATGTTGTTTGAACGGTATCGAGCAACAATTTGATTATGAGAAATAAATATAAGAAACAGTGATTATGTGGAAATGTTAATATTTGCACGAATGTTTGTAGGGCCTGAGAGTGTCTTGAATGATGAGTATAAATATAATGTTTCAAGCTGATTAGACGCATCTTGTGGGTGTTGTTGAGGGTTTGCATTAGCTTTATTCTAATATTATAAACTAGTTACAACTGGGTGTTCAAAGGATCCAATTACAATGGTGCATCTTAGATAGTTACAACGGTGCATCTAAACCATTGCAATAATGTGTAAAAATATGATTACAAACCTTAAAAGGGTGGGAATGGTGTTATTGTTAAAGCTAAACCATTATAATAATGTGTAAAAATGTGATTACAAACCTTAAAGGGGTGGTATTGTTGTTAGTGTTAGTGTGTGTGATCTCCTCATTGAGAGGTCTCAATTTCGAATCTTGCTTCCATTACAATCTTACCATAACCTCTCAAAGACCACCTCCCCAGCGTAAGACTTGAACTCCTTTAGTAGGGTACTGATAGGGCCATGTGAGTTTTTCGATAACAGGTTCCCATAATTTTAAGAATGTGATAACCATGATGCAATACAACTATTATATGGGTGTGTAAAAAGAAATTGTAGTTGTAAGGATGCATATAACCCTTTCCTAAAACACGTGTTGCGCGGAGGATACTTTGTACCCTTCACATGAAAAACTATTTTACAGTACAAAGAAATTTGACATCATACAAAGTTATTCGAATCAACCCGATTTTGAGTTCTTGAACCTGAATCGGTTTTCTGAATTCTAACTCAAATTCGGTTCGAATTCGAATTAAGTTTAAATCTTTTCAAATAATCCGAAAATCGACATGATAAACACCTCAAGTTTGGAATAAATATTTATTAACTAGAAATTTAAATTATTAGGATTATAAGAAGGTATTTTGCTATTTTTTTTTCCAACACGTCAAGGGAAATTGGGAATGCATGCCATGTAGTTATTTCAAATGAGTAGTGATTGTGATGATGCCCATGGTGTGATGCTTGGAAATCCCATGGCATTATGTTTTCTGTAAGCTACTGTTAATTATCATTTAACATGGGTTAGACTAATAAAGATTGTACTAAGATGCAATTAATAGAAAACAACATGCTATCTTGTTTGATACTTGGTTAAAACATATCATTAGAACCTCTTATTGTTGTTTAATAAATTGGTAAAGTAAGTCATCCATTATTTTTTGTTGTACTATAGATGTTTAAAGATATGATTAAAAAGAATGTTATATGCAATGTTTTCATGACTGGATCCGACCTACACTTCGACCGTGTCACCAAAGATCAATATGTGAACTAACAATCACCAGCGGTCGGCATTGATTCACATGAGAACTAATGTTAATTAAATTTATAAATTCATGTGTATAAATATGATTAGAAATTTAAAATTGCAAACAAATAAGTTCACATGTCAGTTTTATATATTTTCAACCAAATACAAATATAAAATTCCTAATTGAATTTGTAGTGTTGATTGACGAACCCAGTGCATGTGAACTAGTAGTGTTTGCTCATATGTAAACCATTTTTAAATAGTTTAGTTCGTTCATTTTTATAATGCAAATTGTGTAATTTGTCTCATTTAACTATTAAGCATATATTTAACCGGTTTAAGCTTGAACACTAGAATTGGATTAAATAAATATTAGTTTTAAGAATAAAACTCTTCATGAATTTCATGAGCTGTCATTTTACGGTGCGAAAGGTTAATTATTAGTCTTCATTAATTTATTTACCAAACCATCCTTTATAATTATAACATTAATTTAATTACGAACTAAATTTTCTAATTAATAGAAGAGTTTTATTGTTCCCTATTTTCTTTTCTTCCAAATAATCCTACTCATGTTTTAAAAACCGGTTTTATGCTGTACCGGGCTGGGCTTAAAAACGTTTCAACTGGTTATGCCGGGTTGTACTAGATGTTTCAACCGGGTGACTAGTCAACCCTATAATTCTATAAAAATACAATTTCAACTCAAAAAACAATCCAAAACTATATAATCTATAATCAAAAATAAATTTTCTAGTAAAGTTTTTTTAAATAAAAGTTTACAATAAGTCTATGTCATTAGAGTGTTGAGTGCATCAAACTCATGAATCACAATTGCTTAAAAGACAGAATTCATTATTACCACCATCCTTATTAATAAGATAACTATTTTCGTTTCCTACGATATAGAATAAGAAGTTTTAGTACACTAGGCTAATGTGGAGTTTAAAACTCAAAATTGAACATGAGTACAAACTGGTTCATTGGTATACACATGTAATACCAGATTTTCCGACCAATGAAAACTAAACCAATATCTTAATTAGACAGAGTTCTACCGCACCCCCAGGTCTTCGGTAGCCAATTTAATCAGTAATAATGACCGATTTAGAGCAGTTTTTAAAATATTAATTCTACGTTCTTACTTTCTGTCTCTCCTATATATGTTATATTATATGTATATATTGGTGGGGTTCATAAAGGATGTTATCGATTGAGACAGTTGTTAAGGAATGAGTAGGAGTCTCCTTTCCCAAGCAGAGATTTATGGTGAATGTCTTGAGAATGCTGGACAAAACAAAATAAATTAAAAGTGCTTTTTCAACCCCTCATTTCCTAAATACAAGACCAAATACAATGTCCGTCTAATTCATCGTTCAACAAAATTATTTGCTTCACCAAATTATAAAATCATCAACATATATTAACTTCCTTATTTACATTTACATTATTATACATTATTGAAGGACATATAAATAGTGTTAGATCATAGTTTATCAATAACAAAAACATTAATTTTTATGTTATTAAAGTTAATTTGATTATAGGTCATCTTTAATGTTTTAATCCTACTTAAGAAGCATAGATTATGAACAATAATGTAGAAAATAGATTATGAATAATGATGTAGAAAAGTAAAGTGTGTTATTGATTAGAGAAGGTAATGCGGGCCTTTTCTTGTAAAGAATAACATGAAAAAACAAAACACCAAAACGTATTTCATCTTAAAATATGTTTACATTATGTATGAACAACAAAATAAAATAAAATAAAATGAAACTGAAAACAAAATGTAGACCGGGAGGAAGAATGATATTTTATAAAAGTTATATGTCTATAAAATAGTAATTAGGGAGATTCTTTATTTTTTCTTTTATAAATACCCATATCAGTACCGATATTTATACCAATTTTGCTATCCAGTACATGTATCGATACCAAGTTATTAGTATTTTGGTATTATGTAGTTACGGGTTCGCGTGCTGATATTTTTTTGGTAATATATGGTATTGCTACCGATTTAAGCATGAAAATTGAAGATTGAATTTTGGGAGTAAATGTCTCTTTTATTGTTATAGGTATTTATGGAAATTGAAGAGTTTTAATAGATCACAAATATCTTAAATTTATTGAATTTTGGGAGTAAATGTCTCTTTTATTGTTATAGGTATTTATGGAAATTGAAGACTTTAAATAGATCACAAATTTCTTAAATTTATTGAATTTTGGGAGTAAATGTCTCTTTTATTGTTATAGATTAAAAAAAAAATAAAGTTGTACAAAAGCAAGTACCGTATCAACCCATACTGGTACTATACCAATATGTTAGGTACCTAGTATTTATTTAAATTCAATACCAGTACAAATACGTACCCATCTCATCCCTAATACTAATGTAATACAAGTTAAATAAAAATAATTATATCACTGATACTTGATCTACTTGGCATAACATATGGTAATGGTAAGAGAATAGTTTTATTCAAGAACTTCAAAATAAAATACTATAATAACTAAAAATATTTTAGACCAAAATTTTTTTAATCTAATTACATTTTATTAAAAAACATAAAATGATATACTGTTATCACTCAAAATATTCTTTATACATATTGGATGATTATATGAGACACACAATTATTGCTTCAAAATACAAGTGACCATTATCTTCTTTGTTCCCCTTTCTTATAAATCTTAATATCTAACCAAGTTGAGATTCTTAACATTCATCCCATCATCATATTATGTAACATGAGAATAAGCTAAATGACTAGAAAACTAGAAGGTGAAAAATGTAACTTTGAAACTTGAAGGGGTCAAATATGCAAACAAGTTCATTTGTAGAAAAGTAGTAATACCAAGAGCACTACCAGCAGACACATGGGTCCCCTGGCTATAACCACACACTCCTGCTCTGTTTCCTCTTAGGTGACCACTTTTGCCCTTTTCTTCTTCCCTTTTGAGTTGTTCAAAACAATCCATTTTCACCTGAAAAACATCCCCATTTCTCCCTCTGATCCCCCCCCCCCCACCCCACTTTCTACTTGTACTGCACAACCCATTTCTTCTTCTTCCTCCTATGGACACAACTTTCAGGCTTGGTGCTGGTGGTGAGGAGGAGGAGGAGCTTGAGCTGGGGTTAGGCTTGGGCCTTTCTTCTGGTGCTTATGCTTCCTCATCTAATGGTGCTCACAGGTGTGTGTGTGTGTGTTTGTTTTTGTTTTTTTAAAGAAAGGAATATGTGCTATGAAGTATGATTTTTCACTTGTGTTTGTGTGTTTAGGGTGGGTTGGTGGTGGGGGGGGGGGGGGGTCCAACATGATTCTTAGTTTGGTTTCATTGCATTTATGTGTCCAACATGTATTTATGGTTGCATTTTAAGAAAAAAACTCAAAAAGTTGATTGTTTGAGGGTTTCTTTAAAGTTGGAAAAAATATGGTTAATTTTAGGTGGTTTTTAGTTTGTTTTTTTTTTTTTCATGTATGTAAGAGTTGTACCATATGCATTTGTGGTTGTACACCAAGGAAAAAGATGATTGCTTGCAGGTTCTTTGTTTGCTTTAGATGATTCTTGTTTTGGTTTTATGTGTTTTAAGAGTTGTATCATATGTGTTTGTAGTTGCATACTAAAAAAATGAATGCTTGAAGGTTTTTTTTTTTAAATTGGATTAATATTGTTAATTTAATCGTTTTAAATGATTCTTAGTTTGGTTTCTTGCATTTAAGAGTTGTACTATATGCATTTATAGTTGCACAGAGGAAAGATGATTGCTTGCAGGTTCTTTAAAATGGGAAAAAGAATATCGTTCATTTAAACCATGGAATTTGATAATTCTTAGTTTGGTTTCATGCATTTAAGAGTTGTACCATACGCATTTATAGTTATTTATTGAAGTTCTTTAAAAGCTTAAGTTGACTTTATTTGGCATCATATATACGGGTGGTTTGACATTATCGGAAACACGACAAGAATCCCACACGGAAATAATCAGATATTAGGTTGTCATTTCTAGTCCGTTAATTGTTGTGTTGAAATTTACCTGTTTAACCCGTTTAACTAGGCATCGACCCGTTAACCCCTTGATAATTAGCATACATAACAACATACCATTTAATTAAACATCGGCCCGTCAACCCATTTATAATTAGAATATATAACATACAAAAATATATTCTATAAGGCCAACCTATTTACGATGCATTTACAACATACCAACCCGTTGATGGCCCGTTTACGACGTGATTACAACCCATTTACAATCTGTCAACCCGTTTGATTCGTTTAGATAAACAGATTACATGTCTATTTATACATCTTTTGTATGAGAAAAATATGATATTTGGATTTCAAATGAGCATGAATCTTGATAAAAATTTGTGATATTTGTAAAACAGTCAGGTGGTGGGATGGCCACCTGTGAAGACTTATCGGATGAACAATTTGCTTAACCAAGCAAAATATTCAGAAAGGGGAGTCAACGGGAACGATGCTTCAAAGAAGAAGAAAAATAGCAAACACGAAAACAAGAATGATGAAGTTGTAGCTAAAGAAACTGGGAATTCTGGATTTGTGAAAGTGAATATGGATGGATTGCCGATTGGAAGGAAAGTCGATTTAAATGCACATGATTGCTATGAAACTTTAGCTCTCGCTCTTGAAACTATGTTCTTGAAGGCATGCCCAACTTTCACATCTATCCGTAAGTACGGTTTTCGTTCACGCAAAACACTAAGGTTAAGGGTGGGAAGCGTGTTGGGTTACGGGTCTAAGCAGGTCGTGCAGGGTTGGCGGTTCAACCCGACCTGAACCTGAAAATTTTAGACGAACCCGAACATGACCCGTTTAGCTGAACGGGTTCGCGGTTCAACCTGAAACTGGCCCGAACCCGTTCAGTCTAAAACCCAAACCCGTGAATTTTGTGTTAAGTTCGTGCCGTGTCATAAATTCACACCCCTAATTACGTATTTATAAACTTATATGCTGATATATTCTCACCCCTAATTACATATTTATAAAGTTATATGCTGATATATTCTATGTTTATCACTTTCAGGTATAGAAAAGCAACAACGCTCTCGGCTTTTGGATGGATCTTCTGAGTTTGTGCTAACATATGAAGATAAAGAAGGAGATTGGATGCTCGTAGGTGATGTCCCGTGGAGGTACTATGTTATGTAGTCAACCTATGATCCTAAACGAGACTCGGGTTTGACCAAACAAGCCTCAGTTGACCTGAACTACTCTATTTCTCATTGTGCTTATATGATCTTTTTATGGTTTAACCAGGATGTTCTTGAGCACCGTGAAAAGACTAAGAATCATGAAAACCTCAGATGCTAATGGACTTGGTACGTCGTGTAGATCTAGGTTACATTATCCCTAATGTTGCGGTTTTGGTAACCGGTAGGCTAATGAACCGAACGTCCAGCGAACAGTTCGTGAACCATTAGGCGGGAAGTTTGTTTGTGTTCGTTTGTTTAATAAATGAACGAACACGAAAAAGAAATTTCATTCATTTAGTTAAATGAACGAACATGAACAGAGACTGCATTAGTTCATTTATGTTCATGAACGTTCGGTAACGTGTTTGTTTGTGTTCGACAGTTCATTAGTGTTTTAGTTTTAAAATTTTATATAAATACTTCAAAATTCCAACTTATAAAATATTTAATAAGTATGAATATATTATATGTTGTGTTCATGAACGCTTTGTTTCCATTTGTTTTCATGAACGTTCGTTTGCATTTGTTGCCTAAAATTAACAAACGAACACGGACACGTTCATTTCCGTAACGAACGAACACAGACATAAAATCTTGTTCGGTAAGTGTTTATTAACTATTCGTTAACACACATATTTCCTTAACAAACAAACACACGCAAGGTTTAGTTTGTGTTCGTTCGGTTCGTTTGCAGCCCTAGTAACTAGTCAATACTGAATCGGGTCAAAACTTGTCATTTATGGTACTGGTCGGGTTTAGTTGACTTACTAGGTTGACTTGTTCGTAATTAAACAAGCTAAAATAAATTGTATATGTTTCTATATGCAGCGGCTCCACGATACCAGGAAAAGAATCAGAAGCCAAAAAAGAAGCTTTTGAGTTAAAAGACGAAGAAAAACACTAAACAAACTAGAAAAGTTTGAAGCTTTTGTTTTGGTTCGGGTTCACTGGTTTTCTGCTGTCTATTCGATTCTTTTTTCTTGTTGGTTTTTTGTTTGTCGTGAGAATATTATAGTTCCATACCCGACTTGAAAGGTTTGATCAAAGTTTGTTAAATATTTCGATTAGTAATCGTCTTTTGTGTAATTCTTATGGTTTGTTTACTGTGTATTCAAGTACTAAGTGTACTTGTGTGACTAAAATGGTTTTTTACTATCCAAAAGTTGTCTTAACGCATGTTTCTTAAGATTTTTTTTAGTTCGAGGCCAGCTACGACAGTTGAACTTAAACTGGCGATTTCGACCTAGTTATTTATGTGTCGGGCTCTATCTGTGACATCCCGGTTTTTCGGATAACTTAAACGCAATACTTGTCGAATAAATTATATGCTACGTATTAAACGTGTACGAGTTAGTGAATACGTGATGTGCGATTATGTGATTGTTTTAGTTATAAAATAATTATGGTAAATATGTACACGAACCGAACCGAATCGCGACACGAACCAAACCTTAAACTCCTTGTGACTCTAGGAGTGAACCGAGTTCAAGCCCAAACCGCAAACCCATTGTGTGCAAACCCGAACCGCAAACCCATTGTGTGCAACCCAAACCTTAAACCCAAGTCTTCGGCCGCAAGATCAAACCCAAACCGAACCAACCCAAGTCCTCGGCCACGAGCTCAAACCAAAACCGTAACCCTTATCTCTTTGCGCCTATATATACTAGCCATGCATGCTTCATTCACAACATAAAACCCTAATAGCTAACAGCCGTCGGCAGCCAACCTTTCATCCTCTTCGACCGCAAACAGCTTTACTCTTGTTCCATCGATCGCGAGCAGCTTCTCCCTTCATCATATCAATCGTGATCAGCCTTGTTACATTCCATTCGGTCGCGAGATCAGCCCATTGTTCACTTCCTCGATCACAACAGCCTACTTCATCATCATCTCTCGGTCGCAAGCATCTTTGATCACCGGTTCCTTATCTTACTCACGGTTCGTTTACCTTATCATTAAAAGATTAGAATTTATCATATGTTACAAAATCATATTCGGATACATGTGTTTTGACTTTGTTGTTTTCGGATTGTATGATTGAATGAAGTGAGTGTGTTGTTTCGGATTGTTAATGCTAGAATTGAAAGTTGGATGTTTGTTTGAAAAGCTGAAATCATAGGCTGTATTGTTTATAAAAACTAGAGATGTTGATTAGGGTTTGCATGGATATGTTATATGTATTGATCTATGATTAGAAAAACCGGTTCTTGATCGCCTAAGTTAATTATATGGACGGTTTATGCGATAGAATGCTGAAACAGTTTGCTGAGTAATAGTTACAGCCGACTTCATCTGGCTGTAACTCGGTCATTAGTTGTCGAAAAACGGATTTTCTGATGTCTAGAACGTAGAGATTTGAATAACGAATCTAATGGCGCTGGATTCATATTTTTCTGAAGTCGTTTGATATTTTTAAATGGCCAAATAAGTTCAGTAACTAAAGCTGTGAAAATCCTGAAATTTTGTTATTTGTTTATCGAGTTGGATTTTATAATCAGTAGGGAGTCGAGTCATGAATTTTGTACAGCAACTAGGTATGGAAATTTCCGGGCAACTCCAACTGGAATTTTGTTAATTGGACGATCAGTGATTTTTAAATAAATTCTTCCGTGGACTGCAGTCAGAAAGCGACGAATCTGACTGCAGCCTAGTATATTAATATTTATGGTTAATTGGTAAAGATTTAGGACTTGGAAAATTTATATAAGTTTCTACATTATAAATGTCACCTGATGTAAAATAATTGGAATTTTTGGAACGTTGGAACTATTTTATAAAAATCCTAGAAAACAGCTGAATTATGAGTATTAAGCTGAAATTTGATAACTTGTGATTGTGTGCACCAAAGTGTTGCATGGATTGGATTATGTTCATGATGAGTTGTTTTGATTACTATGATCACATGAGGATACTTGCATGCATGTATGAGTGTTAGGTATGTTGTTTGTGTGTATCATTTTGTGCGTAAATTAAGTGTAGAATCTGTATTGGTGTGTTCACACACTGACTTGAAATCAATTGGTTTGTTAGGATGCAATTAGCGGTCCCATCCTTACAACTCCTTTTGCTACACTAACCGAGCAACTAAAGGTGAGTTCACGGCCCCTAACTTTATCCGGTTTTTAAACAACAGGGGGAGAAACATGTATACACTCTTCAAACTCAATCTCTTTACGTTATACGAAATTAACGTCACATAACTATTCGGTAACTAAGTTGATGTTAATGTAATGTTATGGTCACTAAGCAGCTATATCACTTAAGTCCTCGTCAATCTCTCGGATCGTTAGTATTGGGTTTTAATAGCGGGGGAATTATAAGTAGTACTACTGGGCCCGACAAGCCCCATCCGAGCTAGTCGCGCTAGCCGACCGGGTATGGTCAACGGGTGAATAATTTGGCCTAACTTCGCCATGGTCAGTGATAGGCCTGGCAACACGGAGGCACAACAGTCAGCTTCGATCGCGAACTCTTACGTGACATAACTTTAGGCTAGCTACCTATATATGTTAACATTGAACTTGATTACGAAACAACTATATTATCCCGGGTTGAGGATAATGGAAACAACAACTATATTATCCCGGGTTGAGGATAATGGAAACAACAACTTATTATTCCGGGTTTGGAATAATGGAACTAAATCGTTATCCCGGGTTGGGGATAACGGGGGAAACAAACTCATAACCGAACAAACGAATTTATAAAAACCTGTGAACTCACTCATCTTTAATGTTGACACTTGTTTCTTTACATGTTTCTCAGGACGCTAGGAGCTCTAGGTGCACTCACATGCATTGAACAAGACATCTTTTATCGAGTCTCATTTACAAACGTTGTTTTGGGTTTTTCATTTGTTTTGGCGTTTGTGTTGGCGCCCGTTTCTCTACTTATTTTATGCTTCTGCTCAACCATTTAAACTAAGGCTTCCGCTAAACTTTGGTAACTAGCTAAGACAATCTAAAATCTACGATAATTGGTTAATCAAATGATTTTTGGAAAACGTATTATCAAATCATATAGAGTCGTTCGACGTACTAGTGTTTCAGATTCTGGTTTGTTCACATGC
The DNA here is from genome assembly GCA_947069175.1 of Scalesia atractyloides. NCBI lineage: Eukaryota > Viridiplantae > Streptophyta > Magnoliopsida > Asterales > Asteraceae > Scalesia > Scalesia atractyloides. The sequence goes on along the minus strand of CAMTDV010000022.1, from coordinate 75,134,565 downwards.
CTCGCGGTAAAACTCCGCAAGTGGGAATTGAGGGTGTGACACTATCAACTTATTTGAGCTGGAGCTCGGCTCGTTTATTATCTATTAGTTAATATTAACACTATAAATACAAATAATACTCATTTAGGCTCGCAAGCTCGATAAGTGAAGTTCGGGCTCGGGCCTGTTTACTAAACAGGCTTATTTTTAAGTTCGGATGCGGCGCACTTACTAAACAACTTTAAATAAGGGGTAATCGCTAAGCTTGTCAAACCTGCCGAGCTTAACATTCCAGGCTCGGGCTCGATATATAAACGAGCTTTACGTAGGCTCAAGCTCTCGGGTCAGGCTCGATAAGTCTCGGCTTGTTCGAGCTTTTTCTCGAGCCCAAAAAAATATAAAATCAACCCATTTTGCACATAAATGATTTAAGTGTATATTTGGTTTGGTAGGTAAAACTCTACTACCAAAATCTGAAAACAAAGAATACAGTGACTATAAATGCAAATATCAAAGGCGTTTATTACAGCATCATGATGTACAACAAACATAAAAAGATGGTAGTATTAAAGATAGGGTGATACCAAATACACCCTCTCCTCTTACATACTTACAGATAGGCCCCGTGATACCTATCATTTTTTAACGTTAACGCACAATATACACGTTGCTAGATTTAGAAGAATATCATACTTCAAACCTTTTGGGTGGGGGAACAAGGAAAGTCGGCACTTTGACCTTTTCGCCCTGCACGTTAAACCAATAGCTCACATGAGACCCACAAAAATAAGAAGAATAAAGTACACAGATGGTCCATATTTTTTTCTAAAATTTTATTTGATCCCTGGTTTTCTAAAAGTGCATAGATGGTCTCTATGGTTTGCACTTTGTAATGCATTTACTCCTCAATTTTTTTTTCCAAAAGTACATGGATGGTCCCTGTGGTTTGCACTTTGTAACGCATTTAGTCCCCAGCCAACAAATCTAAAGGTTTTAGCATGTCCAAGTTAAGGCAAACTGCATTACAAAGTGCAAATCACAAGGACCATCAAAGTACTTTTAGAAAGCTAGAAAGCAAATCCAAAATTTTGATAAACCACAAGGACCATCCGTATGTACTTTACTCATCTTAGAGTAAAGTACACGGATAAGAAAAGATGAATATGGTAAAAACAAAGGGAACATAATAAGCAGTAAGATGGTATGAAATTTTACTGAAGCTAGAAAAACTTTGGCAGCGGAAAAAAAGTCTTCGCTTTTGCCACCGGTACAGGATCCGATACACACTCTGTCGATTTTAACGTCTCTGCATTCCCTTGCTAGAGCCCGATTATCGGGAGAATGAGGCTGATAGCGCAAAAACTAACATCATATACACAAATCTCAATGCGGACAACTATTTGGTTTGGGTCTGGTTGGGTTGTGTTGACTATAAAAAGGCATTTTGTCTCAAACAAACAATTATCTTTACCAATAAATCAATAACTAGTGTTAAATATGCTTAAAGTATACTACATGGATGGTCCCTTTGGTTTGCACTTTGTAACGTGTTTAGTCCCTAACCAATAAATCTAAACGTTTTAGCATGTTGATGTGCTAAAGTAGTTTAATTAAAACAACCTAATTTAACCTATTCTAGACTCAAAGTAATACTCCAGACTCTCTAAAACTCGATTAAACTACTAACCAGCAAGTGAACCGATCGACTCTAGTAAAGCTAAGGTAAGTCCGTATATCGAACCCACGAGACTATAATAAACTACGCTAATGACTCTATTTAGACTAAGACTGACACGGACATGACTAATTGTTTATTTGTTTTGGGGGGAGGGGGTTACTAAAAATACTAAAATTGCAAGTGAATTAAAGACTACTTAACTAAAACGAACTAAAACGCGACTCGAGAAGAAGGTTGAACTCAGTGGTGATGAAAGACTACCTAGGTTGGAATCCTTCTTGCTATCGAAAGGCTTTCTATCGGATACTAATGTGATTTGGAACTGGGATCTTTGGATGCTAAACCTAAGAGAAACCGAACAGGACCCCCGACCCTTCTCGAGACACCTATGGACCTCTAACGGATTGTTACGAACACCGGTTAACTAGACTCCTCTTACGGTTATCTAATGTTCTAGAAAAAAGTGCCCTAAAGTGACTAACTACCTCGCAGTGGAAAGTCTAAGGCGACAAATGGACTCGATTTGGCTTAATAGACAAAGTAGTGGCAAGGCAACTAAAACAGGCTTTCTCAAAACCTAATTCTAGCAATTCACCAATCTAGACCTATAAACAACCTAGCACTTCTCAGCAACTAAGGTTAGTAGAATACTTACACCTAATTAGCTCTTGAATACCGTTTTAAGGTTTATTGGCCAATTCCTTAAAAGATTACCCAAACCCACTAGGACGCGATAATCAACACAAATTCATTATATGAAAGACATTCAACAGAATCTATGTGAAACAGATAAACAACCATTATCATGTATAAATACGCATACACACCAAATCAAGGTACCAAAGTCTTTTACTTTATTAGAAAATCCAAAATCAACATCAATATCCGATAAAAATCAAACCTTTAACGATGTTTCATCCTAACCTAGGTAGTTAAGAGTAATTAGCCAAGAATCATAGTAATAGAAATCAAAACAATCATCTTTAAAACAGAATTCATTGACAAGATATGGAAAACAAAAACAATGATAAACCGGGAAGACAAAACCCGTAAATCTTCACTCTCGATGCTTCCAACTTCTATTGAATGATTCTGGGACGTCCCAAGCTTCAAAACCGTGAAGAAAAAGCTTCCAAGTTCGACTTTGATCTCCCAAATTCGTCTATGGTTAAGTTTGGACGAATAAGAAATATTTATACCTTTCTCTCCTAAAAAATCCATCCCAGCTACGATTCTTTCTGGTTAAAACTGCCTCTCGCGTCTCCGCGAGAGGAATAGGTTTTTCTGTTGCGGCCAACGACCGTGTAAAAATTCACCAAAACTCAAACCGCCTCTCGCTCGCAAGAGAATCTTCATTGCCTGTCGTGGCCCGCCAAAGGGTGTTATTTCCAAATTTCCGTGCCGTTTCGCCCCTCGAACCTCCAATTACGTTCAGGTACTCGGTCTTTCCATATTTATCTCATTTCTTTACTTCTCAGCTGTTTCCATCAACCAAGACCTGCAAAAATAACCGGATCAAAAGTATATACAATCTAACTAAAAATGAAACTAAAACTAACGAAAATCGTACAAACTACACATGATAAATAGATGTATTATTTAATACATCACATGTCCAAGTTAGGGACTAAATGCATTTAAAAGTGCAAAACGCATGGACCATCTATGTACTTTTGGAAAAAAAAATTGGGGACTAATGTGTAACAAAGTGCAAACTACAGGAATCATTCGTATATTTTTGAAAAGCCAGAGATCAAATTCAAAATTTGAGTAAACCACAGGCACACATCCATATACTTTACTCTAAAAATTATATAAAATGGCATTTGTCCCCATTCAAGCTTTTATATTTTTTTTCCCATTTTTAATATTAGAAGTAAAAGTACAAAGAAATCCAATAGGAAGTAACGAGCCAAACCTTTGCCACAAGAGGCTCCGGAGACATCGATTGCTTATTCTGCAAGAAACCTAAAATGTGAAACGGACACAAAATATAAAGTTTCTTGTTGTTTAAAATAAATCTAGCGATTAAGATCGAAAAATGAAATGAAATGGAAATGGAGTCACCTTGACTGACCATCACTAAAGACCGGTTCATAAGGCATAGTGGTGGTAGAGTGGACAAGTTGGATGAATTTGTGTAATGGGTTAAGATAAGTTTGGGTTAGAATGGGTATAGGTCAGGATTGATATTTAAAAAAAATAGGTCAATTGGGTAATAGGTTAATATTGGTTTGGGTTAGGATGAGTTTAGGTTAATGTAGGTTTTGGTAAAGATGAGATATAAATAAATAAAAAATATAAAAATATAAAAAAATTAATAAATAATACAAAAATTCTAAAAAAAATACAAAATGTAAAAAATCAAAGAAAATCTAAAAAATTAAAAAATATATATATAAAAATTCTAAAAAATCCTAATAAATAAAAAATAAAAAAAATCAAAAAATTTAAAAAAATCCTAAAAAACCAAAAAAACAATTAAAAAATTCTAAAAATTAAAAAAACAATTAAAAATTCAAAGAAATTGTAAAAAATCCAAAGAAATTGTAAAAAATTCAAAATTTTCTAAAAAGTAAAAAAACCTAAAAATTCTAAAAATAAAAAAATTGTAAAAATTTCAAAAAATAAAAAAAATAATTTTAGATTTTTTCTATTTATTATATTTTTTACGTTTTTTTTAGTTATTTTTTTAGATTTTTTTATTTTTTTAGATTTAATTGATTTTATAGATTTTTTTTTACTTTTTGATTTTTTAAATTATTTTTTTTTATTTTTAGGTTTTTTATTTTTTATTATTTTTTTATTTTTTAGATTCTTATATTCTTATATTTTTATATTTTTTTATTTTTAAATGTTTATGATTTTATTAGAATTTTTTAGATTTTTTTAGAACATATGATTTTTACTATGATTCTATTTTAAGATGTGATGGTATTTTGTTTTAAAGTGGCAATAAAGTATGTCGAAAATTTTAACAACATGAAACATATTTCAAGCATACACGAAATATTTTAAATTTAATAAAATTAATTTTATAAAGGAATTTTGACGAGAGTATGATGAAACCAAACCTCTAGGTATTTAAATGTAATGGCATCAGCTGGAACAATACCGTTCTTTCCACCAGCTTCAACCATGTTGCATAACATCATTCTTTCTTCCATCTACTCTAACAAAAATGAGAATATCACTTCTTATTTACATTTAGAATAATTAATAATAATATGTTAAATACTATGACACAAAACCATAATATCACAACTAATTTTTGATATAAATCTCACCCAATGAATAGTGCTTGATTTGTTAAGAAGTTGCCACGTGAGAACTTCTTAATAGACTAAGCACTATTTATTGACTTGATTATTAATATATAGACAGTGAGAATTTCTTAATAGACTAAGCACTATTTATTGACTTGATTTATTAATATATAGACAATAATTTAGGACGTTGGTGCGTTTTAAATACGCTTTGGGGTGATTTTTGACCTGTTTTACCAGTATACCCGTTAGTGTATTAAAACTTGAGATAAATGCACATCAAATAAAACAAGACTTACCGTAAGACTTTCAATAGTTGAACCAACAAACTCCATCGCTTATAAGTCACAATGGATTCAGATATTTCACCAATTATATATAATGTACAAACAATCAGTGAAACAAAAATCGAAATCCAAGATATTTGAATACTAAGAAATAAACCATAACCGCCTATCACATTTAAAGCAACATGCACAGATGTTTGTGTGTTTCACCTTTTTCGCAGTTGTATATTTAAAATCGGTTTTGTATTAAACGTTCCTCCGCAACAGAGATAGTGAAAAGTCAAACTTACTTGTAAGATCAAATCCTTTGCAAGTAAATAATCCGGCATCTCACCATACAATACAAATCTTAACGTTGGAGGCACCTGTATATCAAATCTTAACGTTGGAGGCACCTGTATATCAAGGTGACACAAGAAAAAAAACATTATTCAATAACTTGCCACCATATACTATTTTATTTTTAAGAGAAAGGTGTCCGAATAGTCCCTGTTGTTTGCTTCAATTTCACATTTAGTCACGAAATTTTCAAAATTACAGCTATAGTCCCCAACTTTGGTAAATTATTCTCGAATAATCCATGACATGAATAATGATTAGTTTTCTCAGTTAAATGATTGTGAAATGACTATAATGTCCTTTCTGTAAAAAAAACCCTAAAAATCCTTCCTTTCTTTCTTCTTCGCCATACTACCAGCATCAACTACAACCATCACCACCCTCGCCGTACATCCACCATCCTCCATCTTCGCCATTAACACCACTCCACCCCTTCAACCATCGTCTCCACCATTAACACCACTGTCACACCCCGGATTTCCAACCCGAAATCCATACACCGGTGGCCCGGGCGGGGAGTATTGTGACGTAGTTGATAACATCATTGTCAATTAAACATAGCACAACGGAAGTCTTGGAGTAAAATTACTATTACAAACCAAATGTTCGAAATTACAAAATTATATACAGGCTCGTAATAGAAGATCCACAGGCGGATCAATTAATATACAAGAAAGAATATAAAACAGGCCCTACGGCAGATCTAAGGATTTGCAAGATCCTCTTATTCACTACCGAGCGGCTTCCGGCCTATTTGTATTGTACCTGCAGTTTAGTCTTTGGACGATACGTCAGCTTACGCTGGTAAATCCACCCAACTGACTCATTTTGAAAACTTTAAAATGATTTTTAAGTGCAAAAAGGCACAAAATCTTTTATTAACTTGGAAAGTTGACCTTGCAACCTTGTATCATATTCACATGTTTGTCAATACATACAGGCCCAATACAGAAACCGAGACATGATTAAATACACACCACTCAGGACTCACGAAGGAGTCATCCCCAACGTCTTGGGAATATTTGCATATGAGCATCTGTCAGGTGTATGCCTACACCCCGCGCTAAGGTCGTGGCCAATAACTAATGTATTGAGCCGATGATATCCAGGACACGGTAATTTAACCCCGTGTTTAAGTTATCAAACAAAACTGATTAAAATAAAATATGGGGTTTACTAGCCATGAACGGGCATTCGATTGACCCCATTTTGGACCAAACGGTAATAATTTACCATACCCCAAGCCCGTATAGGGAAAATAAGTCGAGAGTAATTATCTGAGCTAGTCTTCTTCCTTTATTTTTAAATAACCCAGCCGATACAAAAGTACCAAGTGCAGATAGCATTACCGGGAAGGCTCTAGTCTGGATTATGGCATAAGCTAGCCAATTAAATACTAACGGTCTTATAAACCGAATAGTGTACATGGTCATTGCGTATAACGCTTAATTAAACGATGATCGGATAGAATGTAGTTTAATCTCGACAAGTACTTGATTGTATAATATGGGTAAACTATAAACATTCTGGATTTTGAAACATAAATGATAAGGTTAAACCCGTTTCGGTTAATTTCCGTAAAATAGTTACATATACGTAACCGTGCGCATATTAGCGATATCGGGTAACCGGATAAGTCATGGACAAGTTCTATATGCCATTATACCTTAAATAAGTTAAAATATCAGTAGGATATTAACTTATATGCCCGTTAAGGTTTTAAAACGAAACTATGCCTTATAAGGGCATTTCGGTAATTATATACCGTAAAAAAGAATTGAATATAATTTAATGATACAGTTATAAGTATTCTATAAAAATACTTTATTTATGATATAATATCGTAGGATACCAATTATATGTGTATTTTACCTTTTATGACCAAACTATGCATCGAAGGGACATTTTGGTCATTTTACACATAGTTTAAAAATTATTTGGGATTCTGAGTTTATAACATGTACCTACTGTAAATATATTTAAAATAAGTTTTAAAATCAGTAGGTAACAAGTTTTGGTCAATAATATGGTTTAAAACCATCTATGCGCCGAAACGGCGCTTATGTCGTAAAATGACGTCTTTACCGATGTTTACGAAAACTGATGTTAAGGTTAGATTAAAATGTCTAAAATGTGTTATTTAATAAAACATATCAGTAGGTAAATGATTTACCTTGAAAAGATTGATTAAAATCATTTTATGAGCCACAAGGGCTAAAACCGTCATTTATCGACATAGTTTAAGGACCTGCTTGAAAACTCAGTTTATAACTTGGTTTAACATCCCAAATAATCCAAACTTATAATATCACATCAATAGGAAACTAATTTTCAAGTTCATTGTTATTTAAAACCTTGTTTATGCAAAAAGGACATTTTAGTCAAAAATGGCATAATTGCGAAACTTGCGCATAAACTTGGATCATGATTATGATCATGTAATATAACCTCAGAGGGCTATGCTACATTATATTACGATCATAATGCAACTTTAATTAGTAGGTAACTAATCTAAATCGGGTCAGAATCGAAAGTCAAAGCAGAATCAAACTTCGCGACTTTCGATCGCGAACCGACCCTAGAATTGAAATTGACGAGCTGAACATGTTCATACATGTTCTAATAATTATTACCAACTTGTTAATGTCAAAACAGGTTTCATAACATATATAAGATCAATTTATGATTTTTCCGAAAAATAGCCTGTTTGCTTTTTAATAACTTAACTTTGACCCGTCAATTGGTCTAGCAAACTTGATCTTCAGGAGGTGCCCTTTATAGGGATTAACACCTACCTTATTACGATCACTTAGCCATGTTCATTTCGAACAATGGCTGGACCATAATGGTCTTAACCGAAAGTCAAAGCGTTTGCCGTAAAACGCTTGACTTTTGGCTATAGAAGCCTATAAACGAAAATGCACAAAGAAGAAACACTTACCAGTGATTCCTAAGGTGCAAAAGAACTATGTTGGATGCTCCTTTTAGCTAGGAACTTTCAGAGGAGGGAGAAGAGTATGAATAAGAAAGGTGCAAGTTGAAATGAAGCACTTGAACACCTATTTATAGTTGGAGAGCTCAAAGGAGGTGAAGCCAGGTGTTTAGGGGTGTAAGAAGAAGCTTACAAGTGTCCCAAAACGTGACATAGCAGTTTGGAGAAGCCATGGTTTCGAAAATATGGTTTTGGAGCTTTGTTTGGAGACCAAGCAAAACTTTCTGCTGCAGACCTCCTGTCGCGCCCCGCGAGAGACACAGGCCATGTCTCTCGCGGCCCGCGACCGACCCATGGCCAGTTTTAAAGTTTGACACTTTTAACCCCTTAACTTATTAAAGCTTCTAAAAACTATTTAAACACCTTTTTGGCACTTTTAGCCCTCCGTAGCCAATATTTGGCATACCCGGGATTATGCCCGGACATTGTCGAGCTCTCGATTCGTTAAAAGGTCACTCAGAGGTATAAATTAACATGTTGACACTTTTAATCCCTCCATTATCCAACTTTCATATATTATTGGATTTAATCACTCTCGTCCAACAATCAGGACATAAGAGAGTTAGGACTACGTAAAGGATCACCCAGAGGCTTATTATAAGCATGTTGATTCCGATGTCACTCACAGGCTGAGCATGTTGACATATCAGTCACTCAGAGGCTGTTATTTATGCATGTTGACATCGGACCGTCACTCAGAGGCTCAGTTTGAGCTTGTTGACGCCTTTAGCCCTTATTGGTCTTTAATAGATTATATTTAAAATACAACACGTGTCATTATATTATTGGACACGATTTTACAGGGTGTTACAACCACCCACCCACCACCATCTTCCATCCCCTCTTCACCACCACCGGAGACCTTTCCACCGCTTAATAATCAGTCGCCAGCGCCTCCGTTGCTTAATAATCAATCGCCGCCCCATTCATCGGTTAATGCTCAATCGCCGCTGCCTCCGTCGCTTGACACTCAACCGCTGCCACCTCCGTCACATAATATTCAATCGCCGCCGCCTCCGTCACATAATATTCAATTGCCGCCGCCTCCTTCACTTGTTCCGGTTTCTGTAGTTACTCCTCCGGCAGCAGTTACGGCGACTCCGTCGCAGGCGGTTTAGGTGGCTCCAGATTCGATAATTTTTTCTTAATTTTATTACGTTTTCACGTGAATTTTATTTATTGGAATAGTTTCAGAATTTTTTATTGGTTTTGATGAAGGAGATTTCCACGATTTGATATTGAAATGTGGTTGACAATTTGTGTATGAGATTGATTGGTTGAGATGCAGGTTGGGGTTGAGGTGGTACCGGAAAGACTGTGCAGGTGGTGCACAGTGAAAGTGGTGATCGGTGATTTGTGGGTAGTCGGGTGATGCTGGTTGAGGGTGGTCGGGTAACGGCGGAGCTGAAGAAGGGAAAGAAATGGGGAGGGGTAACCCTCATCCACGTCAGGGACTATGCGAGAACGAATTTGTCAAAGTTGAGGACTATAGCTGTAATTTTAAAAATGTAGAAACTAAAGGTGAAATCGGAGCAAACCATAGGGATTATTCGGACACTTTTCTCTATGTTTAAGTTAAAATTAAACAAAGCCATGATTATATTATAGGGTGTTCATAAGTGTGTTGCAAAGACTACAAGATTTAAGTAAAACCCAATTTTTGAAAAGAAAACATGTTTTTCCAAACCTTAAGCAAAAGCTTTCCGGTCCCTAACACAACCGGCATAACTGTTTCCATTCCTGTAGCAAACTGGCCAAATGCTCCAGCGGTAAACGTGTGGGAATCCGTCCGTACCAAGCAAGATCTGAAGGTAAAGTTATATGCAGAAAATTAAGTGTAGCAATTTTGACTCGTTTACTTATGAATAAACTGATTCGGGTTATGTTTTATCTCTAACCCGTAAAAAGTAGCTTAAAAGAAAACGGGTCGATGAGTTGAACGGGTCGAAAGTCACCCAAATGTATATTTGATACATAAAACCTCGTAAGTTGTAAATCATTTTACTGGAAAAAACTGATTATCATTGAAATAATGTTACTTGTATCATATTTAATACAAATGTTCAAAACCAACATGTTTCAATAATACAAAATACATGTTTTAGAGTGAAGTACACCCTTGTGGTTTACCAAAATTTTGGATTTGGTCGGTAGCTTTTCAAAAGTACACGAATGGTTCCTATGGTTTGCACTTTATAACGTATTTAGTTCCCAACCAACAAATCTAAGGGTTTTAGCATTCCAAGTTAGGGACTAAATGTGTTACAAAATACAAACCAAAGACTATCTGTGTACTTTTGGAAAGCTAGAGACCAAATCCAAAGACCATACAAGTAAATTACTCTTTTTTTTACTCTTGAAAAAACCTTTTGGCACCACTAGCAACTAGGTTTTATTTGACCAAGTTGACTTATAGATTTCCGGGTACCTTTCTCAGTCAACCAATGACCTTCTTGTGCAAGAACAACATGGCATACGCCTTTGTAATCAGGATTAGCCTGAAAAAAACATATAATTACGCGTTTAAGTCCATTAAGCAGAGGATTATATATATATATATATATATTATATATATATATATATATATATATATATATATATATATATATATATATAAAATAAAAATAGAAACTCCAGATTCCAAAAAGCAAGAACATGATACCTTGAAGTTGCTAAGGTCTTTGATATCATAAAAATATTTGATATCTTGCTCATGGGAAAATTCCTAAGGATATCCACCTTTCTATTTGCCGTTTCATCATCAGTTGTGAAAATATAGTGGTCGGGTATGATGACAACCTTTTCACTGTCCCAAACCTAAAGCAGTAACACATAATTTATATAACCGCTTAAATACCAATTGCAAATATTAATTATTTTGAATCTAGCAATAAATATAATTTATTTTGGTACCTTGGCATCATCTCCAAATTCTTTCTTTCTTAAATAATCCAATGGGCCATCAGGACATTAACATTGACCCGACAGGCTCAAATGCGATTTCTCGGAAGCCCTTGAAAATATTTTCTCTGTCATGGTCATTCCTGTCTTTACCTGAAAAATATCACAGTCCACATTACATAATTAGCCCCACCTATTACATCATCAAACATGGAGAAAATTAATACAAATCTCACAATTAGTTTTCACCAAGTTGTCAAGTTTTATCATAAACAATTCAAAACGATAAATTTATAACAAAATTAGTTAATAAGCTAAATATTGGGCATAGTTAACCTACAAAAATTAAAGAACCATAACTCACAAGTTGGGGCTAAAAATTTATATTTACTGATCCTAACTTCAATCAGATTGATGCATGCCCAAAACACCACCTTATATGCTCAAACCTATCAAATTGATGGTGTTAAAGCATCAATTGACAGCATAAATGGAACAAACCAATTTCTCCAAAATACCTCAGTTAAGTTATTGATTTTGTTTAATGAACATACAAGTGTCACATTCATGATTTCAAAAGTAAAAACATTCATGAATATGTTTAAATGTGGAGTCAATCACCCACCACATTACAATGTCTGAAGTAAATTAGTTCTTGGGATATTTGATTTAATTTTTTTGGACGGTTAGATCACCCGGTTTGGCTTTTGGGCTTTGATCATCCAGGTCACGAGTAGGAATTCCATGCTTGACATATTACTGCCAGGTTAAACCGGTGCCACAGTTCGCCCCCTGCAAGATTCAACCCTAAGACCGCCTGGGAAGGAACCCCACTTATTTGATTTAAATAACCCCAACTTTCACTAATTGGTCGATAACACTCTCAACTTTCGGTTTGTACCACACCACTCCCAACTTTCAACTTATTTTCCTACATCACTCCCGAACTAACTGTATACTAACCCACTTAATGTTTTTTTGCTGATGTGGTATTTGTGTAGTGACGTGGTGTTTCTGATGATGTGCAGCTGATTTTGTTTTTTTTATGACGTGGCAGCTGATTTGGCTTCTTTGATGGCGTGACAGCTGATGTGGTATTGGTTTGTTGGTGTGGCAGTTGGCATCAGCAAATTGGGTTAGTGTTGAGTTAGTTTGGTAGTGACATAGGAAAATAAGTTGAAAGTTAGGAGTGTTGTGGTATAAATCGAAAGTTGAGAATGTTATTAGCAAATTGGAAGTTAGGGTTATTAAAATCAAATATCCATTAATTCTTTGGGAGCTTAAGAATCAGTATTTGCCTATAAAGATTTCAAATGATTAAATATTAAATTTATCTTTAAAAATTAGCAGTTATTTTGTATCCTAAATCTAATAAAAAATATATCAAAGTAGCACCATATTAAAACCTCCAAATATATATGTATATATATATATGTAAAAGAACAATTGCTGATCAGTAAAATCCTTGAAGACAAATAAATTAAAGGTTTGACGGGAGAGGTACAAATATTAAAATTAAAGGTTTGACGGGAGAGATACAAATAAATATTAAAGGTGAATCTGGCAATACATATTATTATACACAGACTAACAGAACGGGTTTCCAAGTCATGTTAAGATGCTTTGGAAGTAATTGTACATAAAAGAAAACTGAAATTCTGCATAGCCAAAGATAATGAATTACAAGAAAAACTGAAGATAATTTTCTTGTAAATTGCTCCTATCCTTCCCAACTCAAGCTAAATGCTAAAAACTAAACTATAAAGTTAAACCACCCAAAAACTTAAAACAAATCTAAAAAACATAATTTTCCCCATTGACGGGTCCCTCACGATGATTATTATTATTATTAACATGGGAATAGGGAGATATGAGGCTCTTGACAAATAAACTAGCACGGATATATTCCCCATTGACGGGTACATGGGTACCATCATCAACACTACTCGTCCTTTCTGAATCACTCGTAATTGGCAAGTAGTGTACGACATCATACTTTCCCCGACAATGATCCTCGATATATACTTCCCACTTGTTGTTTTTCATTACCCATTTCCTAGTAGACAAAGGGGAACCATATGAATATATGCATAGGCGTTCTTCTATAACCCCCAGTCTATGACGGAGATAATCATACTCATATAACAGATCAACATCTGGTAGGGGGATTTCTTTAAATTCCTCTGTAGATAAATCCAACGAAATAATTACTTTCTTGCCATTTTTATGAGCCATGAACCAGTAAAGTGCCCCACCACATAAGATACCACATTTACCCAAGTAAGTTCTATACTTCACTTCTCCAATAAATTTCCAAGTATTTGATTTCAAGCTTAGCACATGAAAATGCGTACGCGGTGAATCAAAATCTATCATGAGCCCTACTATAACCTTGTAATCATCTGCACACGAATCATAACCAAATCCCATACATACTGTTTGCCTGATCCATTCAATTTCTTGCACATAAGACGGCGTTGGCAGTTTCCTATGTTCCCTAGTCGAAGGATTGGTTACCACAAAGTTAACACCTCGAGGGGAAACGCATAGCAGGCCATTACAAGAACCAACAATATGAACGGTGTCCATGATATACCAAATGTCTTCATCTTCATCGACGTCAAGAGAGACCCTTCTGTGTCCAAGTTCATGATTGTCATGATCACTCTTGTAAGCATGGTTCAAGTGCACTTTAACGAAACAAGGATTGGACATAAGAGATTGCCAAGCCTTGCACACGCTCTTGCATCGGATTAGATCTTCCACATCCAATCGTATGAGTATCTGCTCAACCACATCAAGCGCAAGCTCTGCCATTCGAATCCTTATATACATATCAAGTGAAAGTGAAAAATAAGAGACCGGTATGGAAAGTTATTGATCGTTTATAAAAGATTCAATAAGCCCTATACAAATATATATGCAGAATTGAGATTAAAAGATTATAATGGTTTATTTAATTAATATCATGTTAAAAAAGTGCATGCATATTGCTGTTCAAAATTCTGTTAAAAAACGATACATAATGAACTGAAGTGCGTTGTATATGCTAGGGTTCAATAAGCCAATAAATACACATACCTGACTGAACGAATATGAGGATACAAGAAGAAGAATCGATTGAGAAAAACCGAAGAAGATGGGTTTAAGGGTTAATAAATACTAGTATAGTAGTCAAATTTGGGCTAGGGATAAGTTCAAATGTTGTTAATTGGGCCTTTTCACGTGGACCAAGCCCAGATCCACCCATTCAAATATGAACTTACAACTTGAACTCTCAAATACCACCAGTTTACAGGTGCACAAATCGGGTTTTTTAATTTTTGGGTTCAGGTACGTACCCGGGTATGGGTATAACCGGATTTTGAATTTTCGGGTATTGTCATTATCTGAGTCAGGTTCGGGTCCGGGTATTGACCAGGAAATCCATACCCTGGTACCCAGGTTCTGTTAGGTTGGGTTTTCTATACCCGGTTATTAGAATACCCTATTTCGGGTTCGGGTATGAAAAAAAACCTGAGGCGGGTATTAAAAAAACCCGATGGGTACAATAAACATAAACTTTGTAGGTTTTTGTTTCCAACTTCATTTTTTTGGGCTTATAAACATGAACTTTAATTGTATAAAACTTTAATTTAACAAGATTACATGTACTAGGAACTAGAATAATCAAAGTGCATACATTTCTAAAACCCAATATCGGGTATTCGTGAAACCCGGTGCGGGTATTCCTAAAACCCGGATATAAATTGGGTACGAAAAACCCGGGTTCGGGTACTGATGAGAATATGCATACCCTGAGTAGGGTCACAGTGTTTTATGACTTTGTACACTTTTAGAAAAATGAACTTTGTAGACGAATCTCACCCATATATATATATATATATATATATATATATATATATATATAGGTTTAGGATCATGTAAAAAAGATGAAATTTGTGAGAAAAATAAGAAAGAACATGATGATGACACATGTCATTATTTAATTTATTAGGATAAAGACAATTAAGTAATTTAACAAAAAAAATTCTAATTAAAGATAAAATTAAAAAACCCACAGCAATGCATATGCAACTTCACCCGTCTTTTTTAAACGTCAATAACTTTTTATACGTAACCATTTTTTTAAAAAAAATTACACCATAATAACGAGTGTTTTTTTCTTTAATATGAGTACCATATTGTATACTTATACGCAAAAAAAATAACGTTTCGATCTTATATTTTAGTCCATTGTGTTTTCTCTATATTGTTTTAATTGCATAGTGATTCAAGGCATTGTGTTTTACAGTAAAACACCATAACATTGCAAATACTATTTACGTTCAATCTCATTTTCTTAGGTGTTTTTTTAGGATTTCAAAACAGATTAGGGTGTTTTATAAAAGAAAAAAATTAGCTCGTTGAATTTAATGATATTTTTTATTGCTAATGGAATGGTTATTTGTATACTTGTATGATGTCTTGTTTTCTATGTTGTTTTGTTTTAGTTTCATGGTGTTTCTGTATAAGAAAATGATAGTTTGCTGAATTCAATGGTATTTGCAATGTTATGGTGTCTTATATACGTTCATGGTGTTTTACTATAAAACACAGTCACCATATAACTAAAACAAAATAGACAAAACACAATGGACTAAAACATCCGATCAAAACGTAATTTTTTCTCTCTATATATGTATAGTAATATGGTACTCATATTAAAGATAAAAAAAAACACTCGTTATTATGGTGTAATTTTTTTTAAAAAGTTATGTATAAAAATTATTGACGTTTAAAAAAGACGGGAAGTTGCATATGCATTGCATGTGGGTTTTTGAATTTAAAAATGTTAAATTTACTTTTATACCCTTAATCTAGAAAATTAATTATTTTAAGGGTAAACATTATTTACAAATTTTAATCTCAACATTAGATTATAGATCAAAGGATGTAGATTCTTTCTTACACTTCTCATAAAACACACATTTTTTACAATAAACCTAACCCTATATATATATCTAAGGTTTGAACCGTCTGATGAAATATTTGATGTTAGGTTTTTAAGGGTTTTTTTGGTGTGTGTGTGTGAGGTGTGTGGGGGGGTGTTTAGGTTTTTGGGTGGTGGTAGTGTGGGGGGTTTATTGTTTGTTTTGGGTTTATTTTGATTTTGTTCACATTGGTTTTCTTGGTTCCCGTCCTAAAGTTAGTTATGCACGAACCCTTCCCTATGTATATAGCAAATGAAGACAAAACAAATGGAAAGGTTCGCGGTTGGTACAAAGTATATGACTCTAGATCCTGTCAAAAACAAATATGTAAAGTACATTAGAAACATCAGAACAATCCATGTAATATGCCTATGCAATTGAGAAGACAAACATCTAGTCCCAAATTATAAACAACACTAATGTGGATTAAATTGTTGCTACAATAACAACTCATCCAGGAGGTTATTTTATGTGTATAATTTTTGAGAGCGTTGTGTCTGAACAACAAAAAAATGCAAATAAATAACGCCTCAATTTAGAAAACTAAAATATCACCTTGTTCTCCAAATCAAGGGCCTCCTTGGAGGCTAATCCTTTAAGCCATTGAATTAGTCTAAGGCATAACTGAGCTGAATGATCATCAACACAAACTAGCAAACTCTAGATGTGAAGTTGTTGGTAGCTGAAGTGAAAAAGGACAATACACATTAAGTAGAAGTTTAACTTATATTTTTTTTTTCTTTGGTTTGATTGTTTGACCTTTCTATTTGTGGAGATTAGATTTACTTAGATGAAACATATCAATGAAATGATGGATTTTATTGTTTCTCTAGTTGCTGTATATACTTAAATAAGATTATCAGTTTAACATGTTATTTGGCATTTGTGATGATATGCATTTGTATAGAAATTAATACTGTAGGGAAGTATGCATTTTTTTTTTGATCCGATAGTCTTCTATTCCTGTTCGAATTGTTCGATAACTGATTATATATTTTTCTACAATGTGTAATTAAGTTTTATTGAATTTAATGTTGTAAGAGATGCACACATTTCTTTTAGCTATAATCCTAATGTTGGAAATTATGATTTATAATTTAGTGATTAAAGCGAATGAATGAGAGATCATAAGCTTTAATTGTGTGTTGGAACTTGTGTT
Organism: Scalesia atractyloides; assembly: GCA_947069175.1. Lineage (NCBI taxonomy): Eukaryota > Viridiplantae > Streptophyta > Magnoliopsida > Asterales > Asteraceae > Scalesia > Scalesia atractyloides. The sequence continues at coordinate 75,116,991 of CAMTDV010000022.1, read as the reverse complement.
GGAATTTTAAAGTGTGGGAAATTGTGTTTGTCCCACATTGGTGGATAGATAAATCCTGTGTTGATTTATATCTTTAACTCTCCACACAAATATATTTTTATGTGACAAGTCACACCCAGTGGCAGACAGGAGGGTGCAAAGCACCCGACGCGCCCGGGCCTGGGGACGGGTCGGGACAAGGGCGATGGTGCACTTTGCACGCTCGCATCGCCGCTTGGAGCCGCCTTTACTATTTTTTAGATGTGACTTGAGTCTGGTGACTGTTTACATTCCTACTGGTCAGAGAATTAAGTTCTCAGATTAACATTCAACTGAGACTTAATTTTTATTGAACTCTGTATTCAATTGTGACCTGTGGGATTCTAAACTGATTCACAGATTCTACAAAGGCTGGTGTTGTGTTCAGGAAAATGGACACTGAAAATCGCATGGTTCATACTTCACACACTCCAACGAATTCCCAAATTTTGATTCTTTGCACACTCTTGTTTCAGGTATCTTTTAGGTGCTAGGCTAATTCCGGCAGTACAATTTGCTTAGGCTGTTGTACCTTGGGAAACAGATGGGTTCACCTGGGTGACCCGAAATCTGTTTTAAGGGAAGCGTGATCTTCACGTGCCTCAGTCACCTCCGTTTTTCATTTCTTTGTAATATTTTTCAGTTTAGCTGTCTTATGTATTTCATTCTGTATATTTCAGATATATATATCATGTATTCAGAATTTCATTAATAAAGATTATTATTTTTGTTTATGTTGTGAACGGATTCCATACACCTAAATCTACTATTTACATACGTAATCGTCGTTGCGGATATGAATTTTTTTAAAGTGTGCATAAGTTTTGTAAAATTTATGATTACCAGATTAATAGTTCAAGTCTCGACTAAATTATTTTTATGACATTACTTTTGTCAACCTATTCATTCCTTTGCGTTCTATGTTACATTGTTCAAATGCATGTTTCAGTTTTCAGGACATTGTACCGAGATAACTAAACTCGGGTGGGTATAAAACTAGATATGAGAATGGATTTCATGTGTTTATCTGATTGTTGGGTCGTCTATTTGATCACCGAATCATTTTCTTGATATTGTTTATAGATAAGTGGATCATCTTAGTTTTTTTTTTCATTTGACGTAGTTAAAAAAAATATGTGTTGATATGATCCCTTGAGCTATTTTTGGATATATGATCAACTGAGCAGCTAGCAGCCAAAAGTAATGAGGATTACAAAAATATTGTAGGCTAGGTCACTTGGTAGAGGGTTTTTGTCTTTTTAGTGATATGATAATTTGATATAATTTAATAGTAATTTAATATAATAACATCAATAGTATTAGTAATAATAACAATAATAAGGTGTCAACTTAATATGTGTTATAAGAAATTCAATTGAATCTAATTTTGATTCTAAAAAAGAAAACGTAAGTTCATAAGAAAAGGAAGTAACACATTAACATGTTTATTACTAATTCTTCACATATCTTTTCCATCTCTGTACGTTTAGTTTTTCTCTAATGATTTTGAAGCAAAGTTGATTGGAATGTTTAACTGAACTGACACCCTCTTTTCCTTCTCTAACTATTGGGCATGGAGGAGGGTAGTCCTCAAAGGATGATCCATCACGTCGACATCTACGTAAGCGGGTGTGAGAATGAGCCTAAAGGGGATGGACCTAGGGTGTGGATATACATGTATGTGTGTATAAAGAAGAAAAGAGAGAGTAGGGACGTCGCACGCGGCAAGCTTTTGACGTTGGCACGGGACGGACCGGGAGGGGGTGGTGGCGTCGGGCCTCGGCGTGCCGTGGACGGACCCCATACCGCCTAGTCTAATTGTCGGTATCTTTTCTTCTTATACATTTCTTTTTCTATTTTGCTTTAAACTATAACTTAAAAAAATGTTTCACATTTTGACAACTTTTAAGTCCATGTGTAGTGGTCAAAAGCTTCACAAGTGAAATGAGGACTTTATATAACATGTGGATAGCCCCATAACCCCCTACCAATGATCTAAAACATCTCACCAATAATGTGTGTGTGTGGGTGTACCCAAGCGCTATATGCGTGTTCTACAAGAAGCTCGGATGAAGCTCCATACACACAACCTTATAGTCCCATTAAACACCACTTGTTCAAAAAGAGTATATTGTAATATACTAGAAAACTCCAAAACCTAAAACCCCTATAAATCATAAAACCTAGATCACTGAAACATGGTATCCGGCATCAAATGACAGGTGGGAGGCGATGTGATGGTGCATTAAATGCAACCCAAGTATATAATATAATTGGCTCATAGATTCAAGAGTAGAGGGTCGGTTGGCGTTATTGCGGAAATCACAGGATCACTAATGTGTATTTGGTTATTGATTTCCTTATAGGCTACCTAATGGTGGATTTACGATTTTTTTATTGGGTTTCATTTTTGTGTAAGAAATTTTTGCAAATAAACATTAAAATTTTCGAGTCGGTTAGTGCAGGAATTAATGTAGAAGCATTTAATGTAGAAGCATCAAAGTGAGACGAAATAGATTGCTTAAGGCATCATAACACTATTTCCGACAATAATTAAATCAACAAATTTCATTTCATAATAAAATTGTCAATTACAACACGAAATCAAATACAATAAGTTCAACAACCTAAATCCTAATATTCTAGATGTGTATCTATGCTGTCCCTACTAAGTTTCATCATGATCAACATCCTTAACCTACAACATGTTAAAAATATCGTTCAATACAAAAGTTTTGGCAAGTACACAAGTTTGATATAGCATAATTATGAAAAAAGATTTAAATGAATCCACATGTTAAGCTAGCATACTAGATTAATGTAAACATGGCATGCGATCTATAACTCAAACCCCGCGTGTCACCGCAAAATAGAATAAACTTAAGATGACCTTAAGAATACGGGTGGTGCGTAACTCCTATAACGCTATACATGTTAAGGGGGAGGCTCATACGTAGTTAATGACAAATAGCATCATATAAGAATGTTCCAAGTATATAAATCGTCTATCACGTAACTATAGCATGTATGATGGATTGTTTGTGTGATTGCATAAAAGTATAAGTATGATTGCGTGTATTTTTTATAGATTAACATGTTGCACCCAAAGGTGTAAAGCGTAAAGAGGGTGTTCGAGTGTACTCGCGGTTTTGCAAGCTTCCACTTTGTATTTCTGTAAAGTGTTGGGGGAGTTTGGAGGATGGAGCACCGAGTTATCCCACATGAGGAAAATGTAGGTTGGTAAGTATTCGAACGATAATGGAGGATTAGGAATTTAAATACACTAAAGTATGTATACGAGAAAATAATCATCTAGACTTAATACTCGTTCTTGACACTATAATACCCATCCGGGTTGATGTGTTTAAGATACCCATTAGAATCGTAACGGGAAATTAAGTACTTAGGTGATGTAACCTAGCACCATGATGGATAACCATTCGATTATCATCAAGGGTTCGGTTAGTGTGTGTGTATATATATATTATAGTATACGTAAATAGTAAATCATGAACATCATGGAAGTTCATAGAAGTCATGCATGGAGGTAGGAGGATAACCTTACTTTAACCTCTTTCGTATAGCTCACCAATGCACAAGTTGCCACAAGGCCGACAAGGATGGTCATGAATAAGTTAAACATAAAAGTAAAAGACAAAAAGTAATCAAAATCATCAAGTGAGGTGGTGGATTGAAGGTAGGATAGCCAAGGCTTCCGAGTAATCACACACTACCAACTCAAGTCTTGTTTCAAGAACAAGCTTGGAGGGATACAACACTTGTGGGTTGAAACCCTATTAAAATAAAAAGTTCTTCACTTAGGACCTCAAATATGGTGATGTTCCTAGTTAGTTTTCCTTGGAAAACCTATGGAAACATTCCAAAAGGTGATTCAAGTGTTAAGAAGGAAGAAAGATCAAAGAAGGGAGGTAAGGTTTTGTATTTTATTTTAACTTCCCTAATATCCACAACACACCCTTAATTATATAATTTTCACATAAAGCACACAACATCTTGTACTTTACAATTAAAACACATAATTCACATATTTGTCATGCACGTATAAATTTCACATATATCGTCCGTCTAAAATTATTATCCGAATTAGTCACCAAAGTTCGAGAATCAACATGTACGTGTGTTCTGGTAATTCCCCGCATTACCAAAATAGACTCATTTAACTAACCCTAATTAAATGCAGTGTTATGAATGTATGTTTAAGTTAATTGTGGTAGGTTAAAGTATTAACCTGAAATTGCGGGTTGCCACAATACGACTATACAATTGGTAGTACAAATCATGAGAAGTGTTGTGAGTGTATAGTTGGTTAGGTGCATATTCAGTTGTAAGGTTTCATTTTAAAACCATTAACTTAGTTTCTCTATTTATTATCCTTATAGAAGTTACTTTTAACACATTAAACTGAAATTTTGGTGATATGATTGCTAATGGTGAAATATGAGGCATACCCAAACCAAGTGCATTAGAGCCCTTCATGATATTCACCCTCTTGCAAGAACCAATTAACATATTATAACCAGCATGGTCCAAAATATTAGTTGTTAAAACATATATCTACCAAAATTTCAAAAAGCAAATAACGTGGCCAATGAAACTTTAGTCAAATTCCAAAAACAAAAGGACAAATTATTAACTCTTAGGCTGCATGCGGCAAGGTGTGCGGGGAAGCTATTTGCCGCGAGGGGCATGTGCCGCCAACACTGTTTTTGCCGCAAGGGGAAGTGAGTGCGGGGAAGAGGAGGGAGAGGGGGTAATGGTGGGCCCAACTCTCTTTCAACCAATCATGCGTTTTAGAAAAAATGGTTTTGGTGAAACCACTCCTTATGTTTTTTAGGCAAGAGTGGTGTATGAGAGGGAAATTGACATGGCACATCATGTTGGGTGGGTGGACACGAAAAAAACTAGTTTGGGTCGACTGACATGACCCGCTAAAAATGGGTCATGTTCGGGTTGACCCTCATTAAAAAAAGGCCGGGATCAGGTTGACCCATATAATGAGGGTTGACCCGTTTAAGTGTAGAAAAAAATCTTTTGTGACATAGCTTGGAAGAACAATATCGACAATAAACATAGGTTGGAAGAATAGTATCGACAATAATATCTCATCCTTAGTAATCATGATCAAGAAACCGTATGACATAGCTTCCCAGCATCAAATTTAAGATCAGTGAATGCATATTTGTGGCAATTGGAACATCAAAATTTGAAACTAGAATGCTTATGAGTTATGATTGTAAGATGACTATAAAATCACTGAACTGTTTTAGTATTATATGGCAATGAATAAAATTGGAAACAATAAGTGGTCGTGCCGGAGTGGTTATCGGGCATGACTAGAAATCATGTGGGTTCTGCCCGCGCAGGTTCGAATCCTGCCGACCACGAATTATTTTTATGACCTGTTAAAACACTAGAGAAAAATATTCATGCGCCATTATAAAGTTTTGTTCATAATTTGTCATCCAGTTTACCACATTTAATAAAAAAAGATGCTCAACATTTATATATTTTTGACTTGCGGTTGATGCTCAACATTTATATATTTTTGGCTTGCGGTTTCTTTAAGCATTTGACATTTACATGGATTTTTTTTTTAATTTGGTAAATGGATATTTAATTATATTTATAATTTAATAAAATTATGAATATTAATTAGAATTTTCATATGGTAAATAAAAGAGAAACTCTTAATTAGTTTTATTAGAATTCTTAAATCTCTAATTAAGTGACTAATTAAATGAAACATTTCACTGATCCTTGACTCTTGTACAATTAGTAGGCTGTGTGCTTCTTTGTGACTATAAGAATATTATATTGCTTGATATATAAATATACTAGAAATCATTTGAAGATCAACTAGAGAGAGGGGTACTCTTTACTTGTTTTCCACCACAATCACATCCTTATTTGCTCTGTAAGTTCAAACACTACAATTATCCGGTGTAACTTTGGGCGCGTGAGACATCTTGGGCAGTATATACTGTTTTGGCTGTTGTACCCTACGAAACAGTCGCGTCGTTTTTAGTAGAGGTGCGAAATCTGTTTTAAGGGAAGCATGTAGAACAAATGCCTCAACCAAAACCGTCAACGTTTTAGTGTGCTCTTTGTTGCAGTCAAGGAGAATTTTCAAGACTCAAGATGATGAATACTTAAGTCTAGGATGCTATCAAGTGCGCGTGAAGAACCCATCAGAGATACGGCTTGAATCAAGATTGGTATTTATAATTGTATTTTATATTCTTTTTATTTAGTTATTGCATCTGGTATTGTACTATGATATTTCCTACGAATAACGAGAGTCTCATTATTTATTATTTTGTAAATATGTTTTAAGTGAACCAAGTTTCTACAAACTTAAAACAGATTTTGTGAGATTGTTGCTATAATCTTAAAATCTTTATTTATAAGGATTTTGGGTTTACGAAAGGATTTATAATAAATAAATAAATTAATAAATAAATTTGAGATTATGATCTTATAAATATTATTTCTGAGAAATATACATGTAGTACAACTTGTTGTTTTGGATTTATTGAAATTGTAGTACAATCTTAAATCCTATACCGTGGTACAAAACGAATAGTTTTAGTTCAACCGTTTGGTTTTTGAAACAATTTTGGAATGTTTAATTTTTCTAACCTTTGTGATAGACCGGGTTTATTAGTGTAAACCACACGTTTTTTGTAAATATTAAATTCTCTAACTTGTGCGTTAGACCGACGTTATTTTTATAAACAATACGTTTTTTTGTAAACGTTTCATGTTCTAACATGCTTGTTAGGAATGATCATATTATTTATATAATATGATTTAAAAATGAGTGTTAAAAATAAATTTATTTTATATAAACTAATAAGCCTTATAATGATTTTTGTAATCATTTATCTCTACCCAAGTGTGTTAGAATTGAGTTTTTTTTATAAAAACTGATAAGTTTTATGACAGTTTTCGTAATCGTTTATTTCTAACGAGCTTGTTAGAACTTATTTATTGTTAAGGTTTATAACAATTTTGTAATTGTTTACTTTTAATAAAAGTGTTGGAAACGGTTTATAAAACCGTTAAATTTGAAAACAATTTTTGTACTCATTTGTCTTCTAACATGTGTGTTAGAAACGTTCATGGAAAGCGTTAGTTTGGAAGCAATTTTTTAATTATTTATTTTCTAACGTGTGTATTGGAAATGACTTATTTATTTGAACCATATATGTGTTTATAGCAAATCGAATTAAAATTTTGTGGAAATGTTAACATTTCTAACGTGCGCGTTAAAATTTCTTTTATTTTAACATGATTGTTAAAAATGGTTAAAATACAAATGTTTTGAAATGTTTTATGTAAACATTTTATATATAAATACTTATATTATGCTTTGTAAGGGTAAATGCACGGTACCCCTGACCGCAGGAGGGTTCTCCCTCCCCAAGCTAGCTTAGCCCCATAGCTGCCTGGCGGTTACTACCCAGCAGGATTATTCGGGCCGAGCTGGACTCGAACCTGCGTCCTCCCGTTTGGAATGGGTGAGGCTGACCACTGGGCTGACACCCCGTGGTTTTATATTATGCTTTGTATGGTTTAAAATAAAAGGACATAAATTGAAGTTGATATTTGATTGGCTTCAAGAATTGAATAATCATAAAGTGATGGTGTTGTTATTTATATGAACTTAATGAAATTATAATTATTTACTAGACTCTTCGTATGGAAGATAAACTCTTAAGTAGAGTTTTATGTCAATTTATTAGTTTTTTTAGAGTTTATGTCTTTAATAAAATTTCTAATTAAGTGAGACTCTTCTCCACCCCATGTCTCTTGCATTAAAAGTAAGCTATGTGCCTAACTTGATGAGATTGAAAAACTACAAGAGTAAGAATACAAGAATTAAATCCCTATAAAGTGATGGTGTAGTTGTGTAGGATTTATCAACTTTAATTTGTGATTACTATATTCAAATGGTCATGTTTTATATATATAAAAAGGTAAATTGTACAAAGCATCCTTTATGTTTTCTCAAACTTGCAGGTTCCAGCCTTAATGTTTAAAAGTTGCTAAAAACAACCTTTAAGTTTATTTTTGTTGCGGGTTCAATCCTTTACAGCTAACCACGTTATTTTCTTCAGTTAAGTTCCCTCACATGCATAACATGTGAGGGTATATTCGTCATTTTGGTTGATCTTCCGCTCACTTCAATTATAAAAAAAAGAATATTTAAGTTTTAACCTAGTTTAAACAAAGTTTGGTAAAATGTACGCGACTACAGAGGAGCACGATTACCGTTTGATAGTGTTTAAGTCTAACTAGCGGCATCCTAAGCGTCACCAGTTGCTGGATCCGACTACTGAACACGGTGTTACGAAGTTCTCTGATTTGACGACATCAAAGTTCCGTGAGAGGTATCTAGGGTTGAAGACTCGTTTGTCGTTTCCGTCTGATGCGAATAAGGCGCCGATTCTTCCAACTGATGACAATCATGAAGAGTTTGATTGGCATGATCAAAATCTGTGTTAATCTTTACAGCTTAGTGGGCTAGCTTAACAAGATTCCTATCTTAATTCCGGGTTCGCCGGAATCCAGCGAGGTCGCCAGAGAAGAAGACCGGAAAAGAGGGTGTTTGGTTTTTAAAAGTTTGGTTTTATTGCACATTAGTCCCTGCGGTTAGAATTTTTTGAACTAGGTTAAAACTTAAATATTCTTTTTTTTTATAATTGAAGTGGGCGGAAGATCAACCAAAATGACGAATATACCCTCACATGTTATGCATGTGAGGGAACTTAACTGAAGAAAATAACGTGGTTAGCTGTAAAGGATTGAACCCGCAACAAAAATAAACTTAAAGGTTGTTTTTTTAGTAACTTTTAAACATTAAGGCTGAAACCTGCAAGTTTGAGGAAACATAAAGGATGTTTTGTGCAATTTACTCTATATAAAATGACTTAAATTTTCTAACACGAGTGTTAGAAAAAATGTATCACAAATACAAGGTTAGAGATTGTACATTGTATAAGCCATAATGCATAGAAATGTTTTATGTAACATTTAATTGCCTATGTGTGCATTAAAAACGATGAGAAATAGTTTATTGTATAAACTTTATCCTTGGAAAACGTTTTATATAAACTTTCGATTCTATAATGTATCCGATACAAACATTTTTTATCTAACATGCGTGTTAGAAAATATTTAGTACATGCTTAGTAAGACTAAACAATATAAAACCATTTGATATTTTGGGTTTTGATTTATGTTTTAATAAACCCTAATTGATATTATTAATATAGTTAAGGAAATTTTTTAGAATATTTTTAAAACAAAGTTTTGCATAACATTGATAATTCAAATGGTTTGCTACTCTTGATAGAAGTAGCATATGGTGAACAAAGCAATAATCTCGTGATATTATTTGGTGGAAAACAACTTGGTGTTGTTATGAACAAATTTAATTGTTTAAGTATACTACTTAAAAGTAGTCTTTGTAACAACTTGGTGTTGTTTTAAGTTTGATTGTCCAAGTTTATAGTTTCAAGATGAAATGGGAAACTTGTACTTACGAGCTTGGTTTAAAAAGCGCGCCTGAGGCGCGCCTAGGCGCAGGTCATGGGGCTTTTGGGCCTGAGGCGTGCGCCTCATGTACCTGAGGCGTGCGCCTCATGTACCTGAGGCGTGCGCCTCATGTACCTGAGGCGTTTTTACTACATAAAAATGTTGTACCTTGGATTTTTTGACTTGTACATGCAAGTAAAATGGTAAAAAAGCCTTATTTATAGCTATATTTTAGTTAAAGGAATGTATTTTGGTTAAAAGAAGCTAAAAACCTATGTGATATGTGTGGGATATATAAAAAAAATATATAGACATCTTGCGCTTCGGGTACGAAAAGCCCACCGCTTTTGCGCTTTGCACTTCGCGCCTCAATTTTAGAACTCGTCGCTTTTGTGCGCCTATCGCTTTTTTAAACCAAGCTTACGAGTGCATGGAGTTTTATTAAGGGAGTACCTTAAGATATGCTATGAGACGATATCTTTGTATAGTTTCAAGATGAAATGGTTTGGTTTGGCTCGAATTTAAATATAAGTATTAATATATAGCTTTCAAAAATCAATACTCTAAGATATCATTCAAAATAACATATCCAAAATAAGTTTTGTATTACAAGCCAAAGTCAAATTCAATAAAACACAAAAAAGAAGATTCAAATCTCAACCGAATGAACCAATTCCTTACATTTAGCATATGTTATTTAAGTTCATATTCTATATAAACAGAGAACCTGAAGAGAATACTATGCAAGAGGATCGAAATCATAATAGTTTAGAACGAGCTGCATTCTCTTTAACATCTTAACTGTTTGTTCAATTTTCATCTTGTAATATAAATCCAATTATACTAAAATGATCCTAATAAACCATCAACACTTGTTAATTCATATTATCTTAAACAAGTGAAATCACGGTCGCTGTATTAAAATGTACTACCCATTATCCAACCCTTTCATCCTATCACCCACATATGTTAGAATGTTCTCGGTTCGCACCAAAATCTGTTTCAATTTATAAGCTAAAACATGCGAGAGTCTCGTGCATCAGGATTGCCTTTGCAAACCCAAAACAAAAAATCACTTCCCACATGTGTATATCAACAACATAAATGGAAACCGCTATGCAAGCGAAATATTTGAACACGCAGCTTTTACATCTCTGTATAGAATTTCACATAGTAAATTGCCATTTTGGAAACCCTTATGTTATATTTATTTAGTTTGTAAATAGTTCATACAAGAATTAACATTCAATTGGCGCCGACAAAACTTGCTTCTTGAATTGGAACCTTAACTATGTATCATTCCCCATCTTGATTAATCCCTGTGCATTATGCATTTCAAGAAGCGATTACGCAGAAGCTAGTTTACTTCAAAAACCTTCATTTAGCGGAAGAAGCTGCAAAATGGTTGCCAACATATCTGCACAACACAAGATTTAAAGGAAGATTAGCATCCAGCTTTAAAAGATATAGCGAAAGTTAAAATATTATGTATGCAACTACAACAATGCTTCTAACTTCCAAGGAAACCAACTTCTTCCTGTTCTTGTCTACAGATCAATGATTTAAACAAAAAATAGAATTGTATAATTTCTGAAAAGAAAAAGGAAGCTGCTTTCTGGTACAGATGTTGGCTTCTAATATGAATCTACCCGAGTAGGATGCAATCATGACACAGAGTGACAAACTAATCAAATTCACTAAACTGCTACGCAGTTAATGTGGTAAAATATCGGATATCGGTCAAGGACCGATATTTGAGATATAGGTTGTCTCGGTGAGATATCGATAATTTTAATATCATGCACAATTTATATATATAGCAATTTATCACTAACATTTCAGTATACTCCACTATCGTTACAAATTAACCTTTTGCAACTTGCAAAACACTAACAATTGTAGCAAGTAGGAACTGAAAAAGATTTAAAACACTAACAATTAACAATTAAGACTTAAAACACTAATAGCAGCAATAAGAAGAAAGACGAATGGTAGAACGAAGAAGAAAGGTACTAATATTGGGAAAATCGGTGATATATTGGTCAAATATCGGTCAATATCGCCAATAACATCAGTACTAATATTCTGACCTATATTTGACACCGACATTTTACATGGGGACCGATAACCGATATATCACATATCAAGTTTAGGATATGCATTGGGCACCTAATAGACGTTTGGCTTCTAATGTGAATCTGTCTGAGTTGGATGCAATCATCAGACAAAGAATGACAAACTTATTAAATTCACTAAACTCGGCATGCATTGGGCACCTAATGATATTTATCAATCTTCCCAGTAGCATTAATGGTTTATTGCATCTTTTTACGGATCATAATAAGATGGAAAAGAAGATATTACTATAGTATGTTGTGCATCAAAAGGTCTGCATCGAGATACACACAAAGCAAATAAACAACTTGAAATCAATAGTTACAAATAGCGAGTTTTTCAATCCATTCATCAGCTGCCCCATAATCGAGACTAAGCTCCCTCATTGGCGGAATATTTTCCATAGCAAACAGCATAAGGTGCGGAAATGCGGTATGTGCATGATCATACATAACTAACTGCACAAAAACATTCGGGCACGGACTATGGCTCATGTAACAAGCAACGTTTCTCATTTTCGAAACATCGATAGCAAATTCCAACGGCGGTATGGATGGATACGACGGGCGTACGTAATCCGAATAAACTTGAGAAAAATCCCCCCATTCTGCCCATCGTTCACCGAACCGATTCGGGTATACTAAAGTATCCTCCCCGTTCATGGTGAACACTTGCGCTTGATCTCTTGTAAGACAACTCCGGTATATTCACAAATAAATGAACCCGCTTGTATAAAGTCTAGTGATCTAACGCCCCAACCCGTTTCCATCGACCTGAACACTTCGAATCTGTACTTCACACCCTTTTGGCTGACCCGATTCAAACAGTTCGAAGGGCAAGAACAATATGGCCCACACTCGAAGATTATCTGTTTTCCTCTAAGAATACGCCCATTTAGATCGTAAGCACATTCACCGCCGTTCTTTTTAACACAGTCACAATCAAGCGTACACCCGTCTAACAATTACACCCACCAGTATTCCGGGCGTTGTGATACACGAAAGGCGGGAAAATAGTTGTTACCTGATAGTCAAAATCCATCGGCTCGGGATTATCATCAATGTCGTTGAATAAAAACACTGGTACCTTTTCCTTGTTTCTTGACATATCTAAACTAACATATCCCACAGGCCGAGCCGCCAACGGGTTAGCCGGAATACTCTCGGCGAACTTAAGAATCGAACTGCCCATTTCGGGTTGACCTTCCATTCTAACGAGTTTAAACTTATACACACCGAAACCCGACTTCCCTACATCAAACCAATACTCCTCAATCTTATATATCCCATCGTAAACATAAACCTTCTCGCCAATACCGCCTTTATACTTGAACCCGCGAACGACACACACTTCAACCCCGTGATGCATACTCCTTTCCATACCAAGATTCCCGCCTTCCAATTTCTGATGAACCACTTGTCTCGAATTCTTATCTTGCCCACCATGACCCGTATACACGATAACTGCCACTATCTTCGTCATCTTCATACCCACCCGAAACAATCACACTAGTCGCAATCGGCTCCCCGTTGGAGCTCTGCTTCGAGCTTAAATAATCAATCCCCGCCTGAATCTGACCGTGAATTCCAACACACATAACTCCATCCTAAAACAAAACACATCACCGACATGTATACCAGGAATCGGACCGACAAACCGTTTATCTTGATTTAACCAAAGACCTCTATCCCTCATTAACGCGGCAACCTTCATATCACGCGAGCTCGTGGCATTCTCCCACTCATCCCATTCATAACACTCCTACGGCGAATATCGTCCTCCATCATACAATGTATCCATAGCGAATCATACAATATCCTTGTCCTCCTAACTAGTTCTCGAAAATATCTCTCGTCCTCTATCTCGAGATTTGTAACCCTAACTAACTCAGCCTCCTGTACGCGCTTTCGACGTGTGCCAGCTGGTTATCTTCCGCAACCGGCACAATTGCCAGCGCATCAGGATCCATAACATCCACATCCACATCAACATCAACATTAACAGGTTCGTCTACCTCAATATTATTCAAATTATTAGCATTCAAATTCATTTCAGATCCATAGTTTTTATCATCATCTAACTTGTTTACTGCAATCGCACCGTTCGATTGAGCTACTGGCACACTAGGACTAAAACTAGGGTTAGGGTTTAGCGAAAAACCTGGTTCGAGTTTCGGCTCCATTGTGAGAATGATCAATGGTTCCCGGTGATGCTCCGGTGGCGGTGGTGACGGTGATCGGAGTAAAAAACCGGATCTATCCTGTAACTGTAGATGAAATGAAATACTCAAAATAGAGGTAGTAGTAGATGGTTAATAATAATATAATATAATAATAATAATAAAATAATAATAATAATCAAAACTGCTAGTGACTGATTTGTTGTGAGTGAGTACACATGAGCTTTAAAATATGGTGGATCATCAAAATGTGAAAGATTTGTTGAAGACGATGTGGAGGGAGGAGGAGGTGGCGGTGGATGTTGTAAAGTTAAAAATAATATGTGTGTGTAAAAGTCATAAATAATATAATAATTAGTAATAATTTGTAATGAGTAATTAACATCATCAAATGTCATGTTTGTAAAGTTAAAAAAAGTATGATATCGGATTAAACTTTTTATTTGTATCTTTTCCTTTTTATTTTTTTTGTCTTTTATGTCTTATTTTTTTTGTCTTATAGTATAAATTCAATTTCAAATATAAATAAAGCTATCTATATTAAAATTTTAAATAAACAACAGTAAATAAAATAGATCTTATGAGTCTTTATTATCTGTAATAACATTTTTAAAACTATACTTAAATTAATTAAATTCTTGATACACTCTATATTTAGTAGTATATGACTGTGGTGTATAATCAGTTTGTTTTTAAACTGATGTGTGTGGGTAAGTAACGTATCTAATCCCTTCTATCTTTTTTGTCATATAATTTCATTAAAAATCATTAAATTTTCTCTATTCTTTCAATTAAATAATCTTTTTTTACTTTTGTCATTATCTTTTCTCTCTCCTCCACTTATAACCACTTTCAAAATATATTAAAAATTTACAGATGGTGAACAGTGTCTCCCTATATTTACATATGAACAGTAAGAGTTTTTATTTCTTCTAATCACAACCATTTTCAACACCTACAATCACTTTTATAATATAAAAAGCTCTACCCATAGAATTTAGGGGATTGATTGTGAATACTCTAAGATGTTTTTCTTGTAGCTTTATTGATCTTGTAATAGTGTTATTGCAAAAATGTGGAAGTGTAAAGCATTGTGTACATCATGTGTCTCGTGTGACCATCTAATGTGCATTTGGGGTATGATTTTAAGTATTAAGGACTTAATAAGTGGTAAAGTCGAAAGATATTACTCGGTTAAAATATTTTTGTATTGTTTTGGGTCACATTACTCGTATCTAACATTTGGCTTTGAGAAGATATTATAATTTTAGTGATTTAAGACACGTCGTCGTTTCACATTTAATATAGTTATTTGTAACTTCTTTCTTGAATATGTAAACCGTCATTTGAAAGTAAAATTATTAAATGTTATTAATACGCGTTGAACTTAACATTTTAGAAAAAAAAAAGTCTGACTAATTTGTAGAAGAGCATTTGTTAGTAACATTATTATTCTGATGGATTAAAAAATTGGATATTATTACACTATTTCCGTAATTAAGTTGATAAAAAACAAAGAGTGTAATTTTATACACTTATCATCAATTAAAATATTTTCCTTTTTAATTAGATTAGACTTTTTTTTTTAAATCAAATCGTTTACTAAAAAATTACTTTTTAAATGTCCTCTTCATTAGTTCGGATTTACAAAAAAAATTTATAGTTTAAATTATTCAACTATGTATATGTGTGTGTTTATCAGCTAATTTAGTTTAAACAAAATGTTTTGATGATGGTTAAATGGTTTGATAAATGGTATATGGGGCTTTCAATGTGAAATAAAATGGAGCCCAATATAAGACTTAATGGATTAGAACATTCACAACACTTTCACCGCTTAAGGTGGTTTGGGCACTTTGTCCAAACTAGGGTACAGAAGGCTTGTGATCATTTTATACGATTAAGTTCCATGTCTCTAATTTAAATGTTTTGCAATGTTTTCAGGCTAGATACCTTCCTTTGAAAGGGTTCAAACCGTGTAACACGGGTTAAACGTTAGAAACTAAAAGTCTCGTTTTAGTTTCGTTGTAGAAGATTTCGAGATTGTTTTGAATGGGTTTAAAAGGTTTAAATGCAATAATTAACCTAACGTTTGTGTAATACATGATTAATTTTGTGGGTAAAGGAACTAGTTTGAGTATGAAATAGCTTTAAATTGTGAAAAATGTATGTGTCATGGGAAAACGAGGTATGATTAAACAATAGAACAACTATGTTTTTTAATGGATTCATAAGAATCATATGTGTTGTTTTGTCATTTTATGTGCATATGGGGCGTTATGATATGGGAATTGGGTGTGATAAAGTATTATATGAAAATCATACGTGACTATAGTTTTGGGCTATGAAAGTATATGTTGACATGAATATGTGAAGGGGGCAAAGTATAGGAAACTTAGGAATGTGTATTTAATGGATCGTTTAGTGTAGATCTATGTGGTTATTGTGAATGTGATACAAGGATAGGTTTATATGGATCGTATTGTGTAAATTAAAATATATAAATACGCGAATAAGGTGGCATTATGTGAATGTGTTTATTTTCTTTCAGTAAAGTGGTTTTAGAAAAAGAAAAAAATTATGTGAACGAGTTTGGATAGCCAAATTTATGTATTTATGCAATTAAGCTTGGGACTTATGGGAAGTAGGTATCAGAGCATTCACATCTCAACAGCCATCTCAGCTCTCGTTTTTAAATTTGAGAAAAAAACAAAAACAAAAATAAAAAATAAGAAAACACCTCTATATGACATCGTCATTCCATCCCCACATACTTATTAGAAAACAAACAAATCCTCAAAGTTTGTTTCTTACTATTCATTCTTTATATCTTTTTAATATATTTTATGAATGGATGTGAATGAGAGAAAGGAAAAAATAAATGAAAAGAATAATAAGAATTACTATTTAACTGAATAGACATTAATGTGGGGAATAAGATGTGGGAGGTTTTTAAAAAGTGAGCGACTAATTTAGTAAAATGTAAATTAGTTAAATTATATCATTGGGGGTAGAGGATGCAATGCGAATGCTCTAACAATGCTAATATAAGTTATATTCGTTGGACTACGTGCATAAGTTTTTTAAAATTTTTAGGCAGTGGAATAATTTACACGAGTCGATCTCGATTAGATCAAGACCACCCCAAAAGTTTGATTACAAGATAATGAAAAATAAATCAAATAATAAGGTGTTTCAAAAGCTTACCTTAAACTTGGTTGATCAAGGTGAATGGACCAACTGCATGTGATTTACAATGAAGCAACAAGCCTTGACTAGCGAAACACCACAAGCTTAACCCGACCCTAGTCTAAATTAGTTTTGATCGACTTCCCAAAATTCTGATCCACTCTTTGACCTAGGCGGCGGCGATAGAGCGGCTACTCAACAATGGTGGTACCATGTAAATAGGGGACAACGATGTAGGGAAAGTGAGATAGGGTTTAGGTTTTCTCTAATCTCAAACTAGTGCAGAAAGAATGATACACTGTATCCTAGTATTTATAGATTCCCTAATTATCGGACTCAAAAAGCCCACGGGATTTTTAAGTTTATCAACTAAAAGCATTTTAGTTAAATATATTTGATATATTTGAATAAGATTTTTAAATTAAACTTTAATTTCAAATATTAATTCTAATTATTATATCTTTAAACAATAATAATCTAACTTCTAATAAACGATTCTAATTACTAATAAACGATTCTAATTACTCTAATATGATATTTTCTCCTTCAACCTCATAATTTTTACTTATATTATACTTTAAAATATATTTTTAATAATTATTATATAAAATCACTTATTATAAATGTACAAATAATTCTTTTCTAACTTAGACTAATATGAATACCAAAAATTTTGGTAAGTCAAATATTCAATATCGTATTTTAAGTAATTGTAATAATTTCAGATTTAGATTTATAACTAAATTATCTGCAAACTAACTTTTATTATTATCTATAATTTTAATTTTATGATTTGAAATTCTCATATATAATTATTTTTTAATAACAAGTCTACTATTAAACTTAATAATATAGTATCTATTTTATTTATAATATAGTCTAATATAAATAAAGCTATCTATATTAAAAATAAACAAAATATAATAAAATAAATCTTATGACTGTTTACTAAATGTAAAAACATTTTTTAAAATATACTTAAGTTAATTAAATTCTTATACACTTTTTGTTTAGTAATATGTGAGTTGTTCATTGCGTGTAGGTTAGTAATAGATATAAGGTATCTTTCTTGTAATTGTATTGATCTTGTAATGGTGTTATGTTGTTGACATTTACACCGAAGTGTAAAACACTCTATATGATTATTTGTCTAATGTGACCATCTAATGCGCATGTGGGGGCATTATTCAAGTGTTAAACACTTAATATGTGGTAAAGTAGAAACATATTACTGAGTCACAATATTTTTGTATTGCTTTGAGCCACATAACTTGTATCTAAAATTTGGTTTGGAGAAGGTATTATAATTTTAATGATTTAAGATATATTTCAATTTCATATTTAATATTTTATTTAAAGTAAATTGTTAAAATCGTCTTTGATGTTTGAGCATGTTTGTTAGTGTCACACCCCGACCCGCAGCGGAATAGGTGATCGGGGCATGATTGGGTTAACTTGAGAGCTTATGACTTGCTATTACTTGTTTTCAATATTAATTAATTCATATCAAGTGTCTCACAATACAAATAATTCACATAAACAATTACAAACACAAGACGATGTTTATAAAAAGTATATTGCACTAATTCGTTTCTTGTTAACTAAGGCCCATCCTATGTCCAATCTTCTCTTTGTACCTGTTCACCTGTATCATGTGTAAAAATGGTTTTTGGGTCAACAAAGGTTGGCGAGTGAATCTAACTTAAACATTTAAACAGTTTGTTAAATTGGTTATTTCAATAAAAATGTGCATGGACCATATATGAGCATATGTATATATAATTAAATCACAGACCACATAATATCAACAATGAACATATGAACATGATGAATGATGAACTTGAGATCAAGGCTCAATCAAACGGA
Source organism: Scalesia atractyloides (assembly GCA_947069175.1). NCBI lineage: Eukaryota > Viridiplantae > Streptophyta > Magnoliopsida > Asterales > Asteraceae > Scalesia > Scalesia atractyloides. Next base: position 75,098,063 of record CAMTDV010000022.1, on the reverse strand, counting down.
GCCGATCTAATGAGGCACCTGATGCTCAACTCGTATCCCACGAGGAACTGATGGGCCTTAATTGAATGATTGCACTGAAATGATAAAATGTAACCACACATAACCACAACAAACAAATATACACATTAGATCACATAATGGTGGTAGCACATGTATTTGTATAAATAAAGTAAATTACGACACATGATACACCCCAAAACATGAATAAAAAGGGGAATTTGTAAGGATTCACTCACAGTGTTTGCGTTTTTAATCCTTAGTGAAAAAACGCACTAGAATAAGGAGAATATCCAATTGGTAAGCATGATTTAAGCTAGCAAACGAATGCAACAAAAAAAAGTAAACGTTATGCTAGGCATAGCTAAATGAACGAACATGATATATTAGACTCGTTGAGCCTAACGAGCCTCTACAACGCTATGAAAAGCCTAAAGGCGAGCCTAAACTAGGCTACCTTAACGAGCCTAATGCTCCTTAACTAAGAACCTAAACTAAACTAATTAAACTAAGAAAGCAATAAAAAAAAAAAAAAAAAACAAAGAAACGAAGATTATCTCGAAGAATTACAAAATGAGAAGAGCTTAAAGGGCAACACCTCCTCGTTGAAAGCGGAAATAAAAACTACTACACACCACACCCAAAGGGGTATTGTGCTTGTGGAGCCACCAAATTTGGTTATTCCACTTGTTTATACAAAAAAACTAGGAGTTGCAAGCTATAAAGAACCAAGCAAGGGTATTTATAGTTGTGAAATGAAACACAAAATGGTGATTGGGGCGATGTGGGATGACTTTAAAACAAGATTTTCGCGTCTTTCAAATCAGCAACAAACACCAAACTTGTTTTCGCGATTCCCGCTTCGTTATAACTCCGTTTCGCGCATGGTTTTTGCCTACGTTCATTATTTTCAGAGTACCATCATATGGAAGAGAGTAATCCAACATCCATGGTGTCGAGAATTGGACTTAAAGCTTGGGTCTTAATGCGGGTCGAGGGTTATGTTCTAAAACTTGTGTTTGTGATTCCTGTTACGCTATAGCTTAGTTTTATGCACCATTTGAACTTACTTGATCCTTAGTATACCAAGTATATCTTGGATCTTTGAATGGACCAGAATGATAGCTCAAGGATGGTGAAAAGTTAGCAAGAAAGTCACCCGAAAGTCATGTTATGACAAAACTAAGAATACGACATGTAGAGCTTTTTACTTGCGATCATTTACATCTAAACTCTCCAAAACACAATGTCCTATCTTAATGCATGTATATAATGAAGTTGAATGATAAGAAGGTTAGGATGTGATGTGTTAGGTATGTTCACGAGGTCTCCAAAGTTTTTGATTAACTTAAGGAAAACCTTAGTTTTAGACCTTGAGATATGGAGGGTTGCTTCAAAATACATGGAAATGAATTTACAAGGTTGTCTAAAACATGTATAAGACTATAAATCACCAGATATGATAACATGTATGATCAAAACATAGAATCCAAGACATTTTATTGCTTAAACATTAAACAAAATTACGTGGAATAGGAAAACGGATCGAGTTACAAAAACATGTCGGGTTTCAGGATTCATTCATTTTTTTACGAATGTTACAGTTAGTTTCATCTTAACCAACTTTTTTTAGATCATATTACCTTTCACTTTTTGAATTTTTGCCATTTTCATCCAAACATTTAATTTGCTTCATTTTTCTTTGTTAGACATTTGGATGAAAATGACAAAAAATCCTAAATCTTAGGGACGATTTTGGTAATAAAAAAAGTTAGACATTCAAATGAAAATTAAAAAAAATCCCAAAAGTGAAGAGCAATATGGTACAAAAAATTGTTTTTAATGAAACTCGCAAATATGCCCAAACCTCATGGACGATTTTAACAATTATGTCACACCCCGGATTTCCAACCCTGAAATCCAAACACCGGTGGGCCCGGGTGGGAAGTATCGTGTCAACAGTTGATAACGTCATAGTCAATTAGACGTGGCACAGCGGAAGTCTTGGAGTAACATTACTATTACAAACCGAATGTTCGAAAATACAAAATAATATACAAGCTTGTAATAGAAGATCCACAGGTGGATCATAGAATGTACAAGAAAGAATACAAAACAGACTTTAGGCAGATCTAAAGGGTTTACAAGAATCCTCTATTCTTATTCTCTACCGAGCAGCTTCCGGCTTAATTTCGTGTTGTACCTGCATATTAGTCTTTGGAGGATACGTCAGCTTACGCTGATAAATACACCCAACTGACTCATTTTGAAAATAATAAAAATGATTTCAAGTGCAAAAGACACAAAATCTTTTATTATCTTAGGTAGGTTAACCATGCAATAATAATTTACCAGTTGAGAGTATTTACCTGAGATTGCTTTCTTTTTTTATTTTTTAATAACTCAGCCGTATACAAAAGTACCGAGTGCAGATAGCTTTTACCGAGAAGGCTCTAGTCTGGATTATGGCATAAACTAGCCAATTTAAATACTAACGGTTGTTATAAACCGAATAGTGTACATGATCATTACGTATAACGCTTGATTAAACGATGATTAGATAGAATGTAGTTTAAACCCGACAATGTACTTAACTTGTATAATATGGTAAACTACAAACATTCTGGATTTTGAACTTAAAATGATAAGGTTAAACCTGTTACGGTTGAATTCCGTAAAATAGTCACATATACGTAACTGTGCGCATAATAGCGATATCGGGTAACCGGATAAGTTATGGACAAGTTCTATATGCCATTATACTTTAAATAAGTTAAGATATCAGTAGGATATCAACTTGTATGCCCGTTGAGGTTTTAAAACGAAATTATGCCTTATAAGGGCATTTCGAAAATTTCGTATCGTATAAAAAGAACTTAAATAAAATTTAAGTTTATGATTATGAGTATTCTGGAAAAATAATTTATTTATGATATAATATCAGTAGGATATTAAATATATGTGTATTTTACCTTTTATGACCAAGCTATGCACCAAAGGGGCATTTTGGTCATTTTACACATATTTTATAAATTATTTGGGATTCTGAGTTTATAATAAGTACCTACTGTAAATATGTTTAAAATAAGTTTTAAATTCAGTAGGTAACAAGTCTTGGTCCAATAATATGTTTTAAAACCATACTATGCGCCGAAACGGCGTTTATGTCGTAAAGTGACGTCTTTAAGCGATGTTTATGAAAACTGATGTTTGGATCAGATTAAAATGTTTAAAATATGTTAATTAATATAACATATCGGTAAGTAAGTGATTTGTCTCGAAAAGATTTGATTAAAACTATTTTATAAGCCCATGGGCTAAAACCGTTATTTATCGACATAGTTTAAAGACTTGTTTAAAACTCAGTTTATAACTTGGTTTAATATCCCAAATAATCCTACTTATGATATTACATTAGTAGAAATTCCTTTTCAAGTTCATTACCATTTGAAACCTTGTTTTATGCAAAAAGGACATTTTGGTTAAAGATGGCATAATTATGGAACTTCCGCATAAACTTGGATTCTGATTATGATCATGTAATATAACCTCAGAGGGTTATGCTATATTATATTATGATCATAATGCAACTTTAGATCAGTGGGTAACTAATCTAAATCGGGTCAGAATCGAAAGTCAAAGCAGAAGTCAAACCTTGCGACTTTCGGTTGCGAACCGAGCCTAGAACTGAAATTGACGAGCCGAACATGTGCATACATGTTCTAATAATTATTACCAACTTGTTTAAGTGTCAAAACAGGTTTCATAACATATATAAGATCAATTTATTATTTTTCCGAAAAAATGGCCTGTTTGACTTTTTAATATCATAACTTTGACCCGTCAATCGGTCTAGCAAACGTGATCTTCAGGAGGTGCCCTTTATATGGACTAACACCTACCTTACTATGTTCACTTAGCCATGTTTATTTGAACAATGGCTGGATCATAATGGTCTTAACCGAAAGTCAAAGCATTTTACGTAGAACGCTTGAGTTTAGGCTATAGAAGCCTATAAACGAAAATGTACAAGGAAGGAACAATTACCAGTGATTCATAGATGCAAAAGAACTATGTTGGACTGCTCCTTTTAGTTAGGAACTTCCAGAGGAGGGAGAATAGTGAATAAGAAAGGTGCAAGTTGAAATGGTGAACTTAAGCACCTATTTATAGTTGGAGAGCTCAAAGGAGGTGAATGTCAACACCCGACCCGCAGCGGATAAGGTGATCGGGGCATGATTGGGTTATTATCAAAGCTCATGACATTTATTAAATGTTTCATATTCATTAATACCAATTAAATGAAAGTTTACAATGATTGCTACAACATGATCTAACTAACAATCTAACTCCTTTGTTCTCTTCTAAGGCATATCCTATGCTATCCTTGCTTCAACCTGTTCACCTGTATCATGTGTAAAAAGGTTTTTGGATCAACATAATGTTGGCGAGTGAATCCTATGGAAAACATTTGAACAATTTATTTAAATTGATTATGAAATATGTGCACAACCAAACATGAATAAAATTAGATGTAACTTGATCAACAATCATAAGATGTTAAATGAAACACTCATGAATAATAATGGAAACAATTAAAGGCACGCGATGCTCAACTCGTCTCTCACGAGGAACTGAGGGGCCTGATGAATGAATTGCATAAACATGATAATATGAATAACACAACTACAAACAATATGAAACCAATGGAAAACACACATAAACAATAATGAATTTGAATTGAAGCACGCGATGTTCTACTCGTTTCCCACGAGGAACTGATGGCTTAATGTATGAGTTTCATGTAATTTGACTAACGGAAATATAAATAAATCACAACAATCAATCAATCTAAGTTTATGTCATGATGTGGTACGGCACAAGTTTAAATAAATAAATTAATAAATTCATAACACATGACACACCCCAAAACGCGTAATTTAAAAGGGGGAATTGTAAGATTCACTCACAGTGGGTGCGTTCGGTTGATGATGATGAATGCACGCGAAATGGTTTTAACCACGAGTGAGATTTAACCTAGATAAATCGCATTATGGTTTGGTGAGTAAACGGATTTTATTAAACTATTTTAGTAGGATTGTTGGGTGTATTTTTGTGAGTTTGAAACTATTTTCTAATCTTAAAAATGTTATTTTTAAGTATTTATAATTGATTTTTAATTAAAATAATTAAATAAAATAAATAAAAAAAATTATTATTTTACTGACCGTTGACCGGGCCGGTTGACCGTTGACCTGACCGTTGACCGGTTCGTTGACAGTTTATTGTGCGCTGAGTGAGGCTCGAACCCGAGACCTCTCGTACGCGTGCACGCAGCTCTACCAACTGAGCTACGTGTCTAACCCGTTATATATCCGATTTTAATTATATATATATATTAATTAGATTAAACCGAAAATCATTTTATTTTAAAAACAATTTAATCGAAACGGTCATGCACACCACAGGTCTCGAACCCGGACCTGTGGTTCAATCCAACACACAGTCCACCGCTGGACTGTGTGTTCAACATGTTATAATATTCGGTTTTTATTATACTTAAATACAAAATAGATATTTCCTTTTCTGCCTTATTTAAAAAGAAAAGATAATTGTCCGAGTCGGTGCTGAGGACCGGACTCGAACTCGTGACCTGTGATATAAACAAACACACAGTCCACCGCTGGACTGTGTGTCTAACTTGGTTATATGTTTCGGTTATTAATATACTTAACATATATCTTAGGCGATCCGGTTCAGTAAACAAAAAAAATGGATTTTATTAAGGCAGCGTGTGTGAGACGGGATTCGAACTCGAGACGTTTTGCGTTTTATATGTGCACACAGTCCACCGCTGGACTGTGTGTCTAACCCGATTAATTTCTTGATTTATATTATACTTATATGATAACGAAAGAGCGTCGTCTTCTTCGCTGAAAAATAACCAGAATCGGCGTTCGACTAGTTCAAGATTTTAAATCAGTTTCTTAGCGTTTTAGGTTAATTTCTGGTAATATGGAAGTAAAAAGAAAGGAAGATAAGCGTGAGGTATACCGACTCGTTTTCCTCTGTTTTCCGGCAGAACTCCGGCGACAGAAAAACAACTCCGGCGTCTGGTGCCTTGCAGCAGAAAGTCTCCGGAAAGCTTGGAAATAGTAAGGGTGACTTCGGTATAAACTTAGGAGGTTCAGTGAGGTTCAAAAATTAAAACTCGGTTTTCCGGCGAAAAACAGGAAGGTTCCGGCGAGTGGAATTACGCCGAGAAAAGGTGTGATTTTTGTGCGAAAGTGTTTGTAGACGGTTGTGGTTGAATTTATAGGGAAAGATGAAATGTATTTGGTCTGATTTCGGACTGGGTTCGTCAATTCAAGTTTTCCGGCGGTTTTGAATTTGGTCGCGGACTTCAAACATCGGTTATAACCGATATGTGATTAAAGGTTTACGTTATAACGTAAATCGGTGTTAAAGCTCGCGAATATTCCGGGATTCCGACGACTGAAACGATTGGGCGCCGGTTTTGAATTCGTAAAGTCACTATATCAATTAAATGATTCTATTATTCATCAAACATGACTAGCGGCGCAGTGGTTTGTGTGTGAGGTGTTAAGTCACTTAGTGACTCGGTACAGACCCGGGTTCGAAACCCGGCTGAAACAAATCATTTTTATTTTGCGTTTTTTGACAGTTTTTCAAAAACTAAATATATGTTCGCGTATAATAATTGATTACGGATCGTTTAAAAATATTTTGGGCATTTAATTCGCAACGAAAATTTTGACTGACTGTTCGGTTGCTAAACGGAGCGGGTTTGGTAAATCCGTTTTTGACGGATGTTACAGTATCCCCTGCTTTTTAGAAATTTCGTCCCGAAATTTAAATAATGATATATTTTGACTAAAAAGAATGATGACGTTTTGTTTGACAGTTGTATGCTTAGAAAAAATAAAAGTTTAAGTTTTCGTTCGAGGCGGTAACGTTCCTTGTAAGGGTTAAGTACCCTATTCAGGAATCGCTTTTTGTTGCCTACTGTATGAATATTGATAATCAGGAAATGATTCTCTAAAAATGATATCATACATAAGAGTTTAGATACGTTTGGGAAAAATATGGTTATATCCTAAGGCAAAACTTCTAACACTACAATCTACATGGAACATAAATAAAAACACAACAGCTGATATCCAAACATGAATGAACACATCAGCAAATATTTGAACGTGAATAAACATAACAGCAAATATTCGAACATGAATGAACACATCGGCAAATATTTGAACATGCATAAACACAACAGCAAGTATTTGAACATGAATAAACACAACAGCAAAAATTCGAACATGAATAGACACATCAGCGAATGAATAAACACAATAGCCAATATTCGAACATGAATAGACACATCAGCGAATATTTGAACATGAATAAACACAACAGCAAATATTTGAATCCACATTCTGATAACATATATGTTTGAATGATGAAAGTTCCTCTCTCGTTTGTTATGATGGAGAGGTTAATTTATGTAGAAATGGAACACAATCCAATCTCTTTAAATAACATGATGATATAAATGTATCACAAATTCCAACCAAGGCAATAATAAATCCTACATGGAACTTCTCATAACCGTCTGATAATGCCTCTGATCCTTTGGCAAGAATACTTATATATAGGAAGTACCAGCGGCGTATCCACCATATTCTTGCCAAATTTTCATTAGTTTTATCCACAAGTTATGATTGGTTACCAAGAAACTAATAAATCCTACATAGAACTTCTCATAACCATCCGTTAATGCCTCTGATCCTTTGACAAGAATACTTATATATAGGAAGTACCAGCGGCGTATCCACCATATTCTTGTCAAATTTTCATTGGTTTTAACAGTGAATTATGATTAGTCCTATAACTCTACAATCAATACAACAAACATAAATTACTGAAAAGAAACATATCTGTGCGATCAAGGCTCAATCGAACGGAGCCGATCGTATTGCATGTACTGAAAATGAAATTGTGTGCTCAAGGCTCAATCAAACGGAGCCGAACATATTGAATGTACTGAAATTGAAATTGTGTGCTCAAGGCTCAATCAAACGGAGCCGAACATATTGAATGTACTGAAATTGAAATTGTGTGCTCAAGGCTCAATCAAACGGAGCCGAACATATTGAATGTACTGAAATTGAAATTGTGTGCTCAAGGCTCAATCAAACGGAGCCGAACATATTGAATGTACTGAAATTGAAATTGTGTGCTCAAGGCTCAATCAAACGGAGCCGAACATATTGAATGTACTGAAATTGAAATTGTGTGCTCAAGGCTCAATCAAACGGAGCCGAACATATTGCATGTCCTGAATATGAATAACTTAACCACACAAACAGCCTATGCATGGAACCTCTCATAATCGCCTGATAATGCCTCCGATCATTTGACAAGAATACTTATATATAGGAAGTACCATCGGCGTATCCACCATATCCTTGTCAAATTTTCGTTGACTTTATCCGAAAGTTATGGTTAGTTCGATGCGACTCTACTACAAACACCACAACCACAAGATACTGATAATGAAATTGTATGTGCGCTCAAGGCTCAATCAAACGGAGCCGAACGTATTGCATGAACTTGAAATGTAAATTGAACTGTGCACTCAAGGCTCAATCAAACGGAGCCGAGCGTATTGCATGAACTTGAAATGTAAATTGAACTGTGCACTCAAGGCTCAATCAAACGGAGCCGAGTGTATTGCATGTACTTGAAATGTAATATTACGTAACCGATCAAGGCTCAACAAACGGAGCCGATCGTGCGGGCACGCCAAGATCAACCACATAATAAAATGGGGATCCAACTCAACCTCGATGGATGGGGAGCCACGGCCTCGGCAAAATCGTATACTGAAAACAATATATAATATATAATATCCAATGATTTCTCTAACAGTCTACACATGTGATAAAGAAAGACTAAACAATAGGAGTTGAATCTGGATCCTCGGCGAACAGGACTAGCTGAGTATCTTCGTTTGGGCCGTCATTATCTTCGACAGGGTTGGCGTTGATATTGAAGACTCTTTCTCTTGCTGGCGGCATAGTGGTTGGGTTTTCTTGGTTTACTTGGTTAACTGGGTTTGATTGGGCTTGAGTGTTGATAACGTTAACCAATTGAGGGCATGTGTTTCTAAGGTGGGTAGGGTCGCCACAATTGAAGCAAGCTCGAGCATATGGGAACATGGGGTGTTGGGGTTGGTGAAAAGTTTGGGCCATGTTTTGAGTAGGGGAAAAGGTTTGGTCTTGAAAGGTGCGACAAACATTGCTCAAATGACCATAACGTCCACAAGTTGTACATAGCCGGCAAGGTAAAGTAAGGGAATGATGATAAAAACAGTGGTTGCATTGAGGGTGAGGTCCAAGATATGGTTTCTTATTTGGGTAAGCTGAATTGGGTGCCACTTGGGTGATTGGACAGCTCGGATGGGTATAGCGTGAAAAACGGGTTGATTTCGTTGGGTAGCAGCGAAAAGTCGCCTGACTCTTCTTCTCTTAGGTTTGGGTTGAGAAGGGGATTCGGGTTGAGAAGGGGATTCGGTTTGAGAAGGGGATTCGGTTTAAGAAGGGGATTCGTTTGAGAAGGGGATTCGGGGGTTTCAGTCGATTCTTTATCCTTCTTCTTCTCCTCCTTGAAGTCTTTGTTTCGGATTCGGTTCTCGGTGAGCTCTGTTGCTAGCTCCATTGCTGCTTCCAAAGTTGCAGGCTTGGTACTTATCACAGGGTCTTGAATCCTTGACGGAAGACCACGAATGTAGTGCTCGATCAAACGGTAGAGGGGAGTAAACATGTTGGGAACCATTTGATGTAATTCAAGGAACCTTTTGTTGTAGGTGGTGTGGTCTCCTTCCACTTGCTTCAATGAGTAAAATTCATCTTCTAGCTTCTTGATTTCGCTCCTTGGACAAAATCGTCTGGTCATGATTTCCTTCAATTCGTTCCAAGTTAGGGACATAGCATCTTCAACACCTCGTTTTGCCTTCTCTGTGTTCCACCAAGTAAGTGCTATCCCATATAATCGACCGGTAGCATAACGCACTTTGCGATCATCAGGGCAATCGCAATTTAGAAAAGTATTCTCCATTTCTTCAAACCAATGGAGGAGTGCGGTGACACCTTCAGTCCCTTTATATTTCGGAGGGTCGCATGATTTGAAATGCTTGTAGGTGCATTTAGTGGTATTTGGGGAAGAGTTGAAAATGTTTTGGTTTACTTGATTGACAGGATTATTGGTAAGTGCTTGTTGAACTTGGATTACAATGTTGGGTATTACGGCAGCCATTTGTTGAGCGATTAAGGTAGCCATGCGTTCGCGGGCTTTTCCTGCTCTCATCTTCCTACGGGCGAGGTTAGAAGACATCTACAATGAATACATGACAAGGGTATGAGTTGGATGCTTTTGAGATCATGGGTCGCATTCAAGAATGAACATTCATAAAATAATTATACCAAAAATACTACATCCATAGGATGTCTTGGGCTTTGCTCGCTGTTAGGCCCGTCATGCCGCCATACTTTACCTTATGTAATCATGTGGGCCCCCATGAATTACCGGTTTTTCATATGGTTCGCACGGTTTCTGCTGGTTGCGTACACAAAACCCGGTGAAAATCGAGAAATATGTATACAACGTGTGATGTTCGGAATGTGTCCAGGTGTAGACACGGTGACACCTCAAAGTAGGGTTAGTTCGAACGACGTTTGGTGTGGCATGCTTTGGCCTAATAGGTCCTTCGTACTCTCATCGTTGGTCCCCAGGTAGGCAAACTGGTCCGTTATATTGGATTTATACGAATGCCAGCCTAGACAGGACGTTCCGACTACCGGTACTTGTACCCTTCCAGTTACTACATGCCCGTCGCAGAACTTACTTTGATGAGAATTGAAAATTGCATAAAATCTTTGGATAACGAGAGTATGAAAATAAATTGAACACTATGAACATCGATATATGTATAATGAATATGTATATATGTATAATGAACATGTATATGAGCATGTATGTTTGACTGAAATGTAAACAAATATGAAACAAATAAATATCACAAGTTTGTATGTAACCACTTAATCAATTTAATATTTTAGGCAGACTATAGTATAGGCTCTAAGGGTCTAATAACCTATCCTATATCCCTATAGTCATGGCTCTGATACCAATCTGTCACACCCCGACCCGCAGCGGATAAGGTGATCGGGGCATGATTGGGTTATTATCAAAGCTCATGACATTTATTAAATGTTTCATATTCATTAATACCAATTAAATGAAAGTTTACAATGATTGCTACAACATGATCTAACTAACAATCTAACTCCTTTGTTCTCTTCTAAGGCATATCCTATGCTATCCTTGCTTCAACCTGTTCACCTGTATCATGTGTAAAAAGGTTTTTGGATCAACATAATGTTGGCGAGTGAATCCTATGGAAAACATTTGAACAATTTATTTAAATTGATTATGAAATATGTGCACAACCAAACATGAATAAAATTAGATGTAACTTGATCAACAATCATAAGATGTTAAATGAAACACTCATGAATAATAATGGAAACAATTAAAGGCACGCGATGCTCAACTCGTCTCTCACGAGGAACTGAGGGGCCTGATGAATGAATTGCATAAACATGATAATATGAATAACACAACTACAAACAATATGAAACCAATGGAAAACACACATAAACAATAATGAATTTGAATTGAAGCACGCGATGTTCTACTCGTTTCCCACGAGGAACTGATGGCTTAATGTATGAGTTTCATGTAATTTGACTAACGGAAATATAAATAAATCACAACAATCAATCAATCTAAGTTTATGTCATGATGTGGTACGGCACAAGTTTAAATAAATAAATTAATAAATTCATAACACATGACACACCCCAAAACGCGTAATTTAAAAGGGGGAATTGTAAGATTCACTCACAGTGGGTGCGTTCGGTTGATGATGATGAATGCACGCGAAATGGTTTTAACCACGAGTGAGATTTAACCTAGATAAATCGCATTATGGTTTGGTGAGTAAACGGATTTTATTAAACTATTTTAGTAGGATTGTTGGGTGTATTTTTGTGAGTTTGAAACTATTTTCTAATCTTAAAAATGTTATTTTTAAGTATTTATAATTGATTTTTAATTAAATAATTAAATAAAATAAATAAAAAAAATTATTATTTTACTGACCGTTGACCGGCCGGTTGACCGTTGACCTGACCGTTGACCGGTTCGTTGACAGTTTATTGTGCGCTGAGTGAGGCTCGAACCCGAGACCTCTCGTACGCGTGCACGCAGCTCTACCAACTGAGCTACGTGTCTAACCCGTTATATATCCGATTTTAATTATATATATATATTAATTAGATTAAACCGAAAATCATTTTATTTTAAAAACAATTTAATCGAAACGGTCATGCACACCACAGGTCTCGAACCCGGGACCTGTGGTTCAATCCAACACACAGTCCACCGCTGGACTGTGTGTTCAACATGTTATAATATTCGGTTTTTATTATACTTAAATACAAAATAGATATTTCCTTTTCTGCCTTATTTAAAAAGAAAAGATAATTGTCCGAGTCGGTGCTGAGGACCGGACTCGAACTCGTGACCTGTGATATAAACAAACACACAGTCCACCGCTGGACTGTGTGTCTAACTTGGTTATTGTTTCGGTTATTAATATACTTAACATATATCTTAGGCGATCCGGTTCAGTAAACAAAAAAAATGGATTTTATTAAGGCAGCGTGTGTGAGACGGGATTCGAACTCGAGACGTTTTGCGTTTTATATGTGCACACAGTCCACCGCTGGACTGTGTGTCTAACCCGATTAATTTCTTGATTTATATTATACTTATATGATAACGAAAGAGCGTCGTCTTCTTCGCTGAAAAATAACCAGAATCGGCGTTCGACTAGTTCAAGATTTTAAATCAGTTTCTTAGCGTTTTAGGTTAATTTCTGGTAATATGGAAGTAAAAAGAAAGGAAGATAAGCGTGAGGTATACCGACTCGTTTTCCTCTGTTTTCCGGCAGAACTCCGGCGACAGAAAAACAACTCCGGCGTCTGGTGCCTTGCAGCAGAAAGTCTCCGGAAAGCTTGGAAATAGTAAGGGTGACTTCGGTATAAACTTAGGAGGTTCAGTGAGGTTCAAAAATTAAAACTCGGTTTTCCGGCGAAAAACAGGAAGGTTCCGGCGAGTGGAATTACGCCGAGAAAAGGTGTGATTTTTGTGCGAAAGTGTTTGTAGACGGTTGTGGTTGAATTTATAGGGAAAGATGAAATGTATTTGGTCTGATTTCGGACTGGGTTCGTCAATTCAAGTTTTCCGGCGGTTTTGAATTTGGTCGCGGACTTCAAACATCGGTTATAACCGATATGTGATTAAAGGTTTACGTTATAAACGTAAATCGGTGTTAAAGCTCGCGAATATTCCGGGATTCCGACGACTGAAACGATTGGGCGCCGGTTTTGAATTCGTAAAGTCACTATATCAATTAAATGATTCTATTATTCATCAAACATGACTAGCGGCGCAGTGGTTTGTGTGTGAGGTGTTAAGTCACTTAGTGACTCGGTACAGACCCGGGTTCGAAACCCGGCTGAAACAAATCATTTTTATTTTGCGTTTTTTGACAGTTTTTCAAAAACTAAATATATGTTCGCGTATAATAATTGATTACGGATCGTTTAAAAATATTTTGGGCATTTAATTCGCAACGAAAATTTTGACTGACTGTTCGGTTGCTAAACGGAGCGGGTTTGGTAAATCCGTTTTTGACGGATGTTACAGTATCCCCTGCTTTTTAGAAATTTCGTCCCGAAATTTAAATAATGATATATTTTGACTAAAAAGAATGATGACGTTTTGTTTGACAGTTGTATGCTTAGAAAAAATAAAAGTTTAAGTTTTCGTTCGAGGCGGTAACGTTCCTTGTAAGGGTTAAGTACCCTATTCAGGAATCGCTTTTTGTTGCCTACTGTATGAATATTGATAATCAGGAAATGATTCTCTAAAAATGATATCATACATAAGAGTTTAGATACGTTTGGGAAAAATATGGTTATATCCTAAGGCAAAACTTCTAACACTACAATCTACATGGAACATAAATAAAAACACACAGCTGATATCCAAACATGAATGAACACATCAGCAAATATTTGAACGTGAATAAACATAACAGCAAATATTCGAACATGAATGAACACATCGGCAAATATTTGAACATGCATAAACACAACAGCAAGTATTTGAACATGAATAAACACAACAGCAAAAATTCGAACATGAATAGACACATCAGCGAATGAATAAACACAATAGCCAATATTCGAACATGAATAGACACATCAGCGAATATTTGAACATGAATAAACACAACAGCAAATATTTGAATCCACATTCTGATAACATATATGTTTGAATGATGAAAGTTCCTCTCTCGTTTGTTATGATGGAGAGGTTAATTTATGTAGAAATGGAACACAATCCAATCTCTTTAAATAACATGATGATATAAATGTATCACAAATTCCAACCAAGGCAATAATAAATCCTACATGGAACTTCTCATAACCGTCTGATAATGCCTCTGATCCTTTGGCAAGAATACTTATATATAGGAAGTACCAGCGGCGTATCCACCATATTCTTGCCAAATTTTCATTAGTTTTATCCACAAGTTATGATTGGTTACCAAGAAACTAATAAATCCTACATAGAACTTCTCATAACCATCCGTTAATGCCTCTGATCCTTTGACAAGAATACTTATATATAGGAAGTACCAGCGGCGTATCCACCATATTCTTGTCAAATTTTCATTGGTTTTAACAGTGAATTATGATTAGTCCTATAACTCTACAATCAATACAACAAACATAAATTACTGAAAAGAAACATATCTGTGCGATCAAGGCTCAATCGAACGGAGCCGATCGTATTGCATGTACTGAAAATGAAATTGTGTGCTCAAGGCTCAATCAAACGGAGCCGAACATATTGAATGTACTGAAATTGAAATTGTGTGCTCAAGGCTCAATCAAACGGAGCCGAACATATTGAATGTACTGAAATTGAAATTGTGTGCTCAAGGCTCAATCAAACGGAGCCGAACATATTGAATGTACTGAAATTGAAATTGTGTGCTCAAGGCTCAATCAAACGGAGCCGAACATATTGAATGTACTGAAATTGAAATTGTGTGCTCAAGGCTCAATCAAACGGAGCCGAACATATTGAATGTACTGAAATTGAAATTGTGTGCTCAAGGCTCAATCAAACGGAGCCGAACATATTGCATGTCCTGAATATGAATAACTTAACCACACAAACAGCCTATGCATGGAACCTCTCATAATCGCCTGATAATGCCTCCGATCATTTGACAAGAATACTTATATATAGGAAGTACCATCGGCGTATCCACCATATCCTTGTCAAATTTTCGTTGACTTTATCCGAAAGTTATGGTTAGTTCGATGCGACTCTACTACAAACACCACAACCACAAGATACTGATAATGAAATTGTATGTGCGCTCAAGGCTCAATCAAACGGAGCCGAACGTATTGCATGAACTTGAAATGTAAATTGAACTGTGCACTCAAGGCTCAATCAAACGGAGCCGAGCGTATTGCATGAACTTGAAATGTAAATTGAACTGTGCACTCAAGGCTCAATCAAACGGAGCCGAGTGTATTGCATGTACTTGAAATGTAATATTACGTAACCGATCAAGGCTCAACAAACGGAGCCGATCGTGCGGGCACGCCAAGATCAACCACATAATAAAATGGGGATCCAACTCAACCTCGATGGATGGGGAGCCACGGCCTCGGCAAAATCGTATACTGAAAACAATATATAATATATAATATCCAATGATTTCTCTAACAGTCTACACATGTGATAAAGAAAGACTAAACAATAGGAGTTGAATCTGGATCCTCGGCGAACAGGACTAGCTGAGTATCTTCGTTTGGGCCGTCATTATCTTCGACAGGGTTGGCGTTGATATTGAAGACTCTTTCTCTTGCTGGCGGCATAGTGGTTGGGTTTTCTTGGTTTACTTGGTTAACTGGGTTTGATTGGGCTTGAGTGTTGATAACGTTAACCAATTGAGGGCATGTGTTTCTAAGGTGGGTAGGGTCGCCACAATTGAAGCAAGCTCGAGCATATGGGAACATGGGGTTTGGGGTTGGTGAAAAGTTTGGGCCATGTTTTGAGTAGGGGAAAAGGTTTGGTCTTGAAAGGTGCGACAAACATTGCTCAAATGACCATAACGTCCACAAGTTGTACATAGCCGGCAAGGTAAAGTAAGGGAATGATGATAAAAACAGTGGTTGCATTGAGGGTGAGGTCCAAGATATGGTTTCTTATTTGGGTAAGCTGAATTGGGTGCCACTTGGGTGATTGGGGACAGCTCGGATGGGTATAGCGTGAAAAACGGGTTGATTTCGTTGGGTAGCAGCGAAAAGTCGCCTGACTCTTCTTCTCTTAGGTTTGGGTTGAGAAGGGGATTCGGGTTGAGAAGGGGATTCGGTTTGAGAAGGGGATTCGGTTTAAGAAGGGGATTCGGTTTGAGAAGGGGATTCGGGGGTTTCAGTCGATTCTTTATCCTTCTTCTTCTCCTCCTTGAAGTCTTTGTTTCGGATTCGGTTCTCGGTGAGCTCTGTTGCTAGCTCCATTGCTGCTTCCAAAGTTGCAGGCTTGGTACTTATCACAGGGTCTTGAATCCTTGACGGAAGACCACGAATGTAGTGCTCGATCAAACGGTAGAGGGGAGTAAACATGTTGGGAACCATTTGATGTAATTCAAGGAACCTTTTGTTGTAGGTGGTGTGGTCTCCTTCCACTTGCTTCAATGAGTAAAATTCATCTTCTAGCTTCTTGATTTCGCTCCTTGGACAAAATCGTCTGGTCATGATTTCCTTCAATTCGTTCCAAGTTAGGGACATAGCATCTTCAACACCTCGTTTTGCCTTCTCTGTGTTCCACCAAGTAAGTGCTATCCCATATAATCGACCGGTAGCATAACGCACTTTGCGATCATCAGGGCAATCGCAATTTAGAAAAGTATTCTCCATTTCTTCAAACCAATGGAGGAGTGCGGTGACACCTTCAGTCCCTTTATATTTCGGAGGGTCGCATGATTTGAAATGCTTGTAGGTGCATTTAGTGGTATTTGGGGAAGAGTTGAAAATGTTTTGGTTTACTTGATTGACAGGATTATTGGTAAGTGCTTGTTGAACTTGGATTACAATGTTGGGTATTACGGCAGCCATTTGTTGAGCGATTAAGGTAGCCATGCGTTCGCGGGCTTTTCCTGCTCTCATCTTCCTACGGGCGAGGTTAGAAGACATCTACAATGAATACATGACAAGGGTATGAGTTGGATGCTTTTGAGATCATGGGTCGCATTCAAGAATGAACATTCATAAAATAATTATACCAAAAATACTACATCCATAGGATGTCTTGGGCTTTGCTCGCTGTTAGGCCCGTCATGCCGCCATACTTTACCTTATGTAATCATGTGGGCCCCCATGAATTACCGGTTTTTCATATGGTTCGCACGGTTTCTGCCTGGTTGCGTACACAAAACCCGGTGAAAATCGAGAAATATGTATACAACGTGTGATGTTCGGAATGTGTCCAGGTGTAGACACGGTGACACCTCAAAGTAGGGTTAGTTCGAACGACGTTTGGTGTGGCATGCTTTGGCCTAATAGGTCCTTCGTACTCTCATCGTTGGTCCCCAGGTAGGCAAACTGGTCCGTTATATTGGATTTATACGAATGCCAGCCTAGACAGGACGTTCCGACTACCGGTACTTGTACCCTTCCAGTTACTACATGCCCGTCGCAGAACTTACTTTGATGAGAATTGAAAATTGCATAAAATCTTTGGATAACGAGAGTATGAAAATAAATTGAACACTATGAACATCGATATATGTATAATGAATATGTATATATGTATAATGAACATGTATATGAGCATGTATGTTTGACTGAAATGTAAACAAATATGAAACAAATAAATATCACAAGTTTGTATGTAACCACTTAATCAATTTAATATTTTAGGCAGACTATAGTATAGGCTCTAAGGGTCTAATAACCTATCCTATATCCCTATAGTCATGGCTCTGATACCAATCTGTCACACCCCGACCCGCAGCGGATAAGGTGATCGGGGCATGATTGGGTTATTATCAAAGCTCATGACATTTATTAAATGTTTCATATTCATTAATACCAATTAAATGAAAGTTTACAATGATTGCTACAACATGATCTAACTAACAATCTAACTCCTTTGTTCTCTTCTAAGGCATATCCTATGCTATCCTTGCTTCAACCTGTTCACCTGTATCATGTGTAAAAAGGTTTTTGGATCAACATAATGTTGGCGAGTGAATCCTATGGAAAACATTTGAACAATTTATTTAAATTGATTATGAAATATGTGCACAACCAAACATGAATAAAATTAGATGTAACTTGATCAACAATCATAAGATGTTAAATGAAACACTCATGAATAATAATGGAAACAATTAAAGGCACGCGATGCTCAACTCGTCTCTCACGAGGAACTGAGGGGCCTGATGAATGAATTGCATAAACATGATAATATGAATAACACAACTACAAACAATATGAAACCAATGGAAAACACACATAAACAATAATGAATTTGAATTGAAGCACGCGATGTTCTACTCGTTTCCCACGAGGAACTGATGGCTTAATGTATGAGTTTCATGTAATTTGACTAACGGAAATATAAATAAATCACAACAATCAATCAATCTAAGTTTATGTCATGATGTGGTACGGCACAAGTTTAAATAAATAAATTAATAAATTCATAACACATGACACACCCCAAAACGCGTAATTTAAAAGGGGGAATTGTAAGATTCACTCACAGTGGGTGCGTTCGGTTGATGATGATGAATGCACGCGAAATGGTTTTAACCACGAGTGAGATTTAACCTAGATAAATCGCATTATGGTTTGGTGAGTAAACGGATTTTATTAAACTATTTTAGTAGGATTGTTGGGTGTATTTTTGTGAGTTTGAAACTATTTTCTAATCTTAAAAATGTTATTTTTAAGTATTTATAATTGATTTTTAATTAAAATAATTAAATAAAATAAATAAAAAAAATTATTATTTTACTGACCGTTGACCGGCCGGTTGACCGTTGACCTGACCGTTGACCGGTTCGTTGACAGTTTATTGTGCGCTGAGTGAGGCTCGAACCCGAGACCTCTCGTACGCGTGCACGCAGCTCTACCAACTGAGCTACGTGTCTAACCCGTTATATATCCGATTTTAATTATATATATATATTAATTAGATTAAACCGAAAATCATTTTTATTTTAAAAACAATTTAATCGAAACGGTCATGCACACCACAGGTCTCGAACCCGGGACCTGTGGTTCAATCCAACACACAGTCCACCGCTGGACTGTGTGTTCAACATGTTATAATATTCGGTTTTTATTATACTTAAATACAAAATAGATATTTCCTTTTCTGCCTTATTTAAAAAGAAAAGATAATTGTCCGAGTCGGTGCTGAGGACCGGACTCGAACTCGTGACCTGTGATATAAACAAACACACAGTCCACCGCTGGACTGTGTGTCTAACTTGGTTATTGTTTCGGTTATTAATATACTTAACATATATCTTAGGCGATCGGTTCAGTAAACAAAAAAAATGGATTTTATTAAGGCAGCGTGTGTGAGACGGGATTCGAACTCGAGACGTTTTGCGTTTTATATGTGCACACAGTCCACCGCTGGACTGTGTGTCTAACCCGATTAATTTCTTGATTTATATTATACTTATATGATAACGAAAGAGCGTCGTCTTCTTCGCTGAAAAATAACCAGAATCGGCGTTCGACTAGTTCAAGATTTTAAATCAGTTTCTTAGCGTTTTAGGTTAATTTCTGGTAATATGGAAGTAAAAAGAAAGGAAGATAAGCGTGAGGTATACCGACTCGTTTTCCTCTGTTTTCCGGCAGAACTCCGGCGACAGAAAAACAACTCCGGCGTCTGGTGCCTTGCAGCAGAAAGTCTCCGGAAAGCTTGGAAATAGTAAGGGTGACTTCGGTATAAACTTAGGAGGTTCAGTGAGGTTCAAAAATTAAAACTCGGTTTTCCGGCGAAAAACAGGAAGGTTCCGGCGAGTGGAATTACGCCGAGAAAAGGTGTGATTTTTGTGCGAAAGTGTTTGTAGACGGTTGTGGTTGAATTTATAGGGAAAGATGAAATGTATTTGGTCTGATTTCGGACTGGGTTCGTCAATTCAAGTTTTCCGGCGGTTTTGAATTTGGTCGCGGACTTCAAACATCGGTTATAACCGATATGTGATTAAAGGTTTACGTTATAACGTAAATCGGTGTTAAAGCTCGCGAATATTCCGGGATTCCGACGACTGAAACGATTGGGCGCCGGTTTTGAATTCGTAAAGTCACTATATCAATTAAATGATTCTATTATTCATCAAACATGACTAGCGGCGCAGTGGTTTGTGTGTGAGGTGTTAAGTCACTTAGTGACTCGGTACAGACCCGGGTTCGAAACCCGGCTGAAACAAATCATTTTTATTTTGCGTTTTTTGACAGTTTTTCAAAAACTAAATATATGTTCGCGTATAATAATTGATTACGGATCGTTTAAAAATATTTTGGGCATTTAATTCGCAACGAAAATTTTGACTGACTGTTCGGTTGCTAAACGGAGCGGGTTTGGTAAATCCGTTTTTGACGGATGTTACAGTGAAGCCAGGTGTCTAGGGGTGTAAGAAGAAGCTTATAAGTGTCCCAAAACGTGGCATAGCTGATTATGAAGGCCATGGTTTCGATTTATGGTTTTGGAGCTTTGCTTGGGCTCCAAAACAAACTTTCTGTTGCAGGTCTGTTCTCGCGGGGCGCGAGAGACACAGGCCGGGTCTCTCGCGGCCCGCGACCGCCCCTATTTCAGTTTTAAAATTTGACACTTTGGCCCTTAAACTATATAAAGCTTATAAAAACGATTCTAAATACTATTTTGGCACTTTTAGCCCTCCGTAGCCAATACTTGGCATACCCGGGATTATGCCCGGGCATTATTGAGCTCTCGGTTCGTTAAAAGGTCACTCAGAGGTATAAATTAACATGTTGACACTTTTAATCCCTCCAATATCCAACTTTCATATATTTACAGAATTGAACTCTCCCGTCCAACAAACGGTATGTATGAGAGTTAGGACTTCACAAAGGATCACTCAGAGTCTTATCACAAGCATGTTGATTCCGATGTCACTCAAAGGCTAGGCATGTTGACGTATTAGTCACTCAGAGGCCAAGTTTCAAGCATGTTGACGTATCAATCACTCAGAGGCTATTATTTATGCATGTTGACATCGGTTCGTCACTCAGAGGCTCAATCTTGAGCATGTTGACGCCTTTAGTCCTTATTGGTCTTTAACAGACAATTATATAAAATACAACACGTGTCACTATACTATTGGACACAATTTTACAGGGTGTTACAAATTCACTCATTTATTTATTTGTAGTTTCTTTCTTGAATATGTAAACCGTCATTTGAAAAAAAGTATTATTAAATGTAATTATTGCGTTTTAAATTCCTTACCATTTTATAAAATAATGGTTATAATGTTACTAATTTGTAAAAGAACATTTATTAATATCATTAATTTAATTGATTATAAATTTGGATATTATTTCATTATTTTCATAAATAAGTTAATAAAAACAAACATTGTATATTTTTCACACTTATCATCAATCAAATTATTTTCCTTTTCAATTATAATAGACTTTTTTATATCAAATTGTTTACTAAAATTAAATTGTTTATTAATGTCTTTGTCATTGATTTTCAATTACAAAAATTATTTATAGACTTATTAATTATATAGTTAAATTGTTCAACTCATTTGACACATGTATATTTAACCTAGTGTGTGTATGTGGATGTGCGTGCACATGTATTTATCGGTAATTAAGTTAAAACAAAATGTTTTGATGATGGTTAAATGATTTGGTAAATAATATATGAGTGAATCAAAGTGGAGTCCAATATGAGGCTAATGAATTAGCTTGGAGATGAAGCTAGGGTTTTCAGTTTCCATCCTAGATAAACCTGGTATGTTCTCACCCTTTTCATTTTTGTGTTTGGCGGCTAAAAAAGATAACATATGAAGGGTGATCTATGGAGAGAAATAGAGAGGTCGTGTGATCGAGGGAGCTTTTGAGCTATATACTCAAGACACGACATATAAAACGAATCTATATTGTCAAGAAAATAATAAGTTTTATTGTTAACTAAAACACTGAATACATTTTATTATAACATTTATAAATTATAATAAATCAAAACCATATTAAGCCATTAATTGCCACATGTTATTATATTTTTTATTGTTTTGCTTAGGAGGGAAAACACAAAAGTTTGTTGCTTTCTTTTCTCACAAATTTTAAAGTAGTTAGACTTTTCTTTTTTGCATATCGTTTCCTTTTGAATATGATTGCAAATCACAAATCTTAATAAATACAAAAGTAAATTACACAAATTGTCCTAAGTTTATATACTGAATTGCCTTCTTTGTCATTTGTCTCTAAAATCACGCAAAATGTCCTTTATTTTGCTAATTTTGCACGTTCTTTGTTCTTTTAAACGAACTAATGCTAACTTTTCAGTTAACTTTAAGATAAAAATACCATTTTGTCCAAAGGATATAATCTAAAGTTTATATATAAAGGACATAACATGTAATTTATTTAACTTCTTTTATTTTATTTCTTTTCTTTTTATTTTATTAAATTTATCACAATTGATTAATTTAAAAAATTGTAATTCATTAACTAACATACTTTTATAAAAATTTACGTTTTTATAATTTTTTATTTGTTTGATTAAATTATTTACTTTTTTGTTTTACAGATAATATAAATTTTTATACTATGTTTTAAGTAAACCACTGGTGTTATCAAGTTTTTTGCTAATCATTTTTACAATTATTATATGTTATACAAACAAAATTTACACCAAATCAAAATACGGAGAAAAATAATCACGTCGATCATGCGTTACGATAGGTCGGTTTAAACTATGATAGGTCATTTTTAAAGCAACCGGTTATTTTAGACGTGTTATAAAATGTTTGACGTACACTCATCTTAAAATATCACATTGCGATATGTTTTTTTATCTATATTTAAACTGACCTGTCGTAATACACGACATGCGAGCTTATTTTTCTCCATATTTGTTGTAAAATTCATTCAAATTAGATATAATAATTGTAAAAGTGATAAAAAATAACTTAATCACACCAAGGGTTTTATGTAAAAACATAATATAAAAACCTACATTATTTGTATAATAAAAAATAATTAATTTAATGAAAAAATGAAAATAAATAAACTATAAAACATATATATATATATATTATAAAAAAATGTTAATCGAAGGATTAAGAAAATAAAGCAATCGATAAAACAATAGTAATAAATTTAATAAAACAAAAAGAAAGAAAATGAAGAAAATAAAATTAAAGAAAAGAATTTAAGTATATCCCTCATAAATAAACTTCAGATTATGTTCTTTAAGCAAATTGGTAATTTTATCTTAAGCTAACTGAAAGTTAACTTAAAAGGACAAAGAACATGCACAATTTACAAATAAAAGGATATTTTGCGTGATTTTTAAAGAAAAAGGACAAAGAGTGCAATTTAGTATATGAATAAAGGATAATTTGTGTAATTTACTCTAAATACAATGACCTTTTAAAATATAATTTATAATTGTAACTAATGTAAACGGACTTGTAGAAATTATCACACACACAAACACAAACACATACACACACACACACACACACACACATATATATATATATATATGGGAAGGTTCATTTAAGAAGAAATCTATATGAGAAGAAAAAGAAGAAAAGGCACAATGGTAAAATTTTAAATAGTTTATAACCCCTCTCATTAATTTGTTATCTCTTACTAATAAAACAAAAACATTATATCCTACACATTTCAAAATTTATCCTACATATATTTTATACTTATCGGAATTTACCATACACACATGTAAATTTACCCTACAAATTTCAAAATTTATCCTACACATACTAAAATTTATCCTACACATGTCGAAAATTGTCATTCACCATAAATTATTTTATCTTGAAAAAGTATATTAAAAAATGAGTTACAAGTTTAATTAATTAGCTAATTAATGACAATTATAGATTTACCTATATGCCCTTTTTTCATAATATTAAATACACACATTAAATGAAGTAAATGGAGAATTCCTATTGGTTTAAAAGTTATTCTTTTTATTCTTACAAAATTTTTCTTCTCATTTGAACTCTCCACTATATATATATATATATATATATATTACAAAATCAATATAGTTCAAATTGCTTTTTTTGTTTAAATAAAATTAATATAATAATTATTACCTTTTGTGTTTTGTTATTATTATTTTTTAATTAAAATCTTGAATGATAACTAAACATCATTTCCACATTTAAAATGTTTGTATGTCTTATAAATAAACAACAATTTGATGTTTAGCAAATGATTATTAATACAAGTCAAACACAATCATTATCAAAATTTGGATTGTACTTAAAAGAATCGGTTTTTGTTCATGACAATTGTACGTAACACTATCAAAAATAAAAAAATTACACAAAGTCAAGTTACTAATATTAGACAAAAATAAAAAATATTACAAATAGAACGACAAATATGGTGTACAAATATATTGGAGATTTATAGATTTTTTTTTTATCTTTGTCCTTAGTTACATTTAGATTTGAAGGTCTTAAATTCAAGACTTCAAGTCCCACATACAACATATAATAAAGACAAAAAAAAGCAGTTATATTGTAATTTATTTTTTTTCCCATATTTAATACATCATTTCGTTTATTATAAAATGAATATTATATATTATATAAAGTAAAATATATAATATAAAACGACATATGATTTTTTCATATTATTTATTAGTGAGAAAAAACTTCATGTTAAAGGGTAGGGGGTGTTACAATATGTAAATAATCATGACACGGGAACCAATTGTGAGTATAATAGCATCCACATTTATGTGTAATTTACCAAATCAATAGATTTATAAGAAATATTTTTTATACAATCCGTGCAACACACGGGATCTTAGACCAGTGATCTATATAACAGATGTTGTATATGATATTTAGAATTATGTTGCATATCTATTGATCATGACTTATTGCAATTATATATATATATATATATATATATATATATATATATATATATATATATATATATATATATAGGTAGAGGTTCATGTAAGAAAATATAAAAGTGTGAGAAGGATAAGAAAGATTTTGGAGGTGACACGTGTCCCTTTTTATTAGCTAGTTTAAGGGTATAAGTGTAATTTAATTAGTAAAATCTAATTATGGAATGAATATATGTAATCGATTTTTGGCAGTTATTGTAGGGATTTTCGAATTTGAAGGCATACATCTTATAAAGAAATAACACCCTAACTCATAAAAACACCACAACATGTATATTGAAGGCATACATCTTATAAAGAACAAAAATATAACAAAAACAACACCCTAACTCATAAAAAAAACACCACAACATGTATATTAAAGGCACACATCTTATAAAGAACACTCTAACATTGAATATAACAGAAATAACACCCTAATAAATCAAGGATCTTTGTCCTCACATTAAATATAACAAAAATAACACCCTAACTCATAGAAACACCACAACATGTATATTTAAGGCATACATCTTACGAAGAACAGAAATATAACAGAAATAACACCCTACAATTAAAACACCATTGTATGAACATTGAAAAAACAACATGGACTAAAACATCCAAGTGAGACGTAATTTTTTCCTCTACATAAGTATATCAATATGGTACTCATATTAAAAATAAAAAAAGTGTAATTTTTAAAAAAAGAGTTACGTATAAAAAGTTATTGACGTTTAAAAAAGAATAGGGGAACTTGCATGGTGCATTAATGTTAGTTTCTTAATTTAAAAATATTAAATTTACCTTTATACCCTTAATCTAGAAAATTAATTAGTTTAATAGTGAACACTATTTACAAGATTCTCATCAATATCTCAACCATTAGATTAAATATCTAATGATTTAGATTTTTTCTTATCCTTCTCATACTTTTATGTTTTCTTACAATAACTTCACCATATATATATATATATATATATATATATATATATATATATATATATATATATATAATGTTGTACATGTTTCATTAAACTACGCTTATAACCATACTAGATGTTTGTTGTAGGGATGAGCTCGGTCCCGAACTGGTAACGGAACCGAAAGTACCGGTACCGAAACTCCTCAAAAGTGGGTATCGGTACCGGTATCGAATATATCCGGTACGGTATCGTACGGCCCCGATATTTGAGGGTAACAACTGATAACACCGGTACCGAACCAGTACAGAAAATGTCAAAATTCGAAACCGAATCGTTATAAAAAATATACACGCTTCGCAGTTAACGGGGGACTGAGACTACTATCTCCTTTTTGCCTTTAAGTCCCGTGGAAAAAGGGAATGGCTTAGCAATTTGTTTAAGGGTGAGTCTAAGCATACCCCTTGTTATTAGATGGGTTAAATTACATTTTTCATCTTTTATACTTGTATCGGATTGCAACGAATGTCCTTTAACTTTAATAAAAACAGTCACAATCTTTTACTTGTAAAACCATTACACTCTATATCCTTTGACCCTAGTTAAGTATGAGATGTGCCTTACACACGAGAGTAGGTTAGTAATTTTACTGATATATTTTAAATATATTTAAACATATACAAATACCCATCTCTCTCTCCAGAATCTCAAAATCCCATCTATCTTTTTCTTTCTTCTTTTCTATCTGCCACCCACCACCACCTGCCACCACACCACCACCACCACCTCACATACATTACCGTCACTGCCACTACACACCACCACCATTACCCCCAAAACTGTCTTGGAAAAAAGCTTCAATTACCCTACCAGAATATCGAAAAACCCAGATCCAAAATCCCACCGAAAAACGACCGATGCGAGATGCTGAAACTGAAGTAGTGTACCGTCACGTTTGAAACCCTAGCACAAAGGATGAAAACAAGAGTTGATGACGTTGAAGGTGTTGAGGTAGTGTTGTACCGTGTGCCGGAGAAACCCGGTAAAACATGCAGCTCGGGTTCTATTTTGATGGGTTGGAGAATCCCACCGAGAAATCTACTGTTATATGGGAATTATTCCTTGTTCATCTTTTGTAAATTGGGTAGCTTGTCTTTAAGGAATTATGGGTTTTTGAGTGCAACTCATCTTAATCTGTAAGGCACATGCTATTCTTAACTGAAATTTCAACAGGTTAGGCCAAAAGACATAATGTGTAATGGATTTTACAAATAAAGGATTGTGATTGTAATTGTTAAAGTTAAAGGGCATCCGTTACAATCTGATACAAACATAAAAGACGAAAAATGTAATTTATCCTGTTAGTTATGAAGAGGTGAAAAATTAAAGGCATGCTGACCATGTCCTAGAACAAGAGGTTGCCTTTTATTCATCAGTTTAATCTACCTAATGTACCTATGAAGTGGTGGTGACCGACGACAGAAAAGCCAATACGAAGTGGATGCTAGTGTAAGGCGGTGGACTATGGCACTTAAGGTGACATGCTTAAATGTAATAATTAACCTAACGTTTGTGTAAAAGATTATTAATTTTGTGGGTAAAGTAAGTAGTTTGAGTATCAAATAACTAAAAAATGTGAAAAACGTATATTGTGTTATGGGAAAACAAGGTATGATCAAGTGATTGAATAATCATACTTTTAATGGATTCATGTTGTACGTGGAATAGTAATCACATATGATAGTTTTATCATTTTAACGGGTTTTTAGACACGGGGTTGTACAATGAAAATAATATAATTTGTAAAAAAAAACTTAATATAACTGAAGGAATTGTATTACTATGTGAAAGTTCACACAACTAACTGAATTTATCATAAAAATCGGCCTGTGTTAATTAGTAATAATAGAATATCATAATAACTGATGTATTACACGGGTTGAATACTAAAAAATATGTAATACACAAGTGTATTCTTCATATGGTTGAAATTATGTAAACTTTTTATATATGATAATGTATATAAATAATATTATTTCTATTAATGTATGTTTCGGAAATTTAACTTTAAATGAAAATAATCTTATTGATATGTCATAATTTAGATTTGTTATTCTTATTAATAATTGTTATACGGATTTAATTAATAATTGGTCATCATACAATTATCATATAAGTTAACGATTTATATATATGTCTAACAATGGGTAAAAAAGAAACTAATAAGATTAAGAGTACAAATCAAAATAGAAAAAAAACATAACAAAAACACCTCTCCATCACATTCTTATCCGCATCTTCCATATATTTATCTCAAAACAAACATCCACAAAGTTTGTTTCCCACTATTCCTCTCATATATTTTTTAATAATTTTGTATGAATGTATATGAGTAGAAGAAAATAAAATAAATTAACAAAAAGAAGAATAAAAAAGTATTATTTAAGTAAAAAGAGATAAATGGGATGAATAGGGAGTGGAAGGTTCTTAAAAAGTTAGCAAATAAATTAGTAAAATGTGATTTTAGTTAAATTATATAGTTGAGGAGAAAGATTGATACGTGAATACCTTAAAAAAGCTAATGTAAATTATGCGTGTTGGGTTTCAGGCATAAGTTTTAAATCAACAAAATAATATGCATGAACCAATTAGATCAAGACCACCCCCAAGAGTTTGATTCCAAACAATGAAAACTAAATCAAACAATATGATGTTTCAAAAGTTCACCTTAAATTTGGTTGATCAAGGTGAATGGACTAACCACATGTGATTTACAACGAAGCAACAATTGGGTGCTAGCCTTGACCGGCCGCTGGCGAAACACCACGGACTGAACCCAACCCCAGTATGATTCAGTTTTGATTGACTTCCCAAAATTTCGATCAACCCTTTAACTCGGGTGACAACAATGGCGGTGGCTGCTCGACAATGGATGACCCGACAACGATGGTCTGACGTAGGAGAAGGACAACGATATAAGGAAAATGAGAGGGTTTTTGTTTTGGGTACTCTAAAACTGATGCAGATTGAATGATACACAAATACCTCTGTTTATATTAATTTGATGTTTCCCATAATATTTCTAGAAACCATAATTCATATCGGACTCAAAAAGCCCACAGGCATTTTTGGTTTATCAACTAAAATTACGGCTTTTATAATTATCAATGAAAACTATTTTAGTTAACTACATCTGAAATCAACTAAAATTATAGCTTCTAAAATTATCAATTAAAACTTTTTTCATCAATGTAAAGACATGCTGATATCACTGTTGATACAAGTCGTTGTAAAACATATGCTGATATCAATATTTTCTTAGCCGATGTAAAACTCTTTCAATCGATGTAAAGTTAACCTATGTTAATGTTCTATTGATATCACGGTTTTATTTTTTCGGATTTTCTTAGTCGACGTAAAACTCTTTTAATCGATGTAAAACTAATCCATATTGATATCCTATTGATATCATGACTTTATTTCGGATTTCCTTAGTCGATGTTAAGATGATTTCGGGTTTTCATTATTAATTAATGTGGGTTTTCATTCTTAATTAATGGAAAACATGTTTTTCGGGTTTTCATTCTTAATTAATAGCTTAATTTTTTCAGGTTTTCATTCTTGTTAAATGTAGGTTTTTTTATTAATGGGGTGATGACAAAAACAAAACTTTTAAAACAACTAGATTGAGAAGGGGATGTCTTGAGTTCAAGTCCTATAGACAACAATGATTAAAAGAAATTAGCCATTACAAAATAATGTAGGTTTCATTCTAAATAATGTAAAACCCATGTTTTTGAGTTTTAATTCTTAATTAGTGGCTTGTTTTTTTTTGGGTTTTCATTTTTAATTAATGTAAAACTCATGTTGATATTCTATTGTTTGATCAATGTATTATATTCTATTCTTTGTGCTTTTAATGAAAAAGAATCTCATGTGTAAACCTATCCTGCTCGGGCTATATCCAAGGTCGACTCCTCGACCGTCACGAGACCGTGCTCCTTGACACGCGGAAACCGGATATAATCCGTAAACTCTCGCCATCGTCAGATTCGAACTTGGGATTAAAGTCCCAATTCATCCTTCACCCAGATGTTTATCGAAAATGACTCAAACGATTCGGCTCAAACGAGAACGAACCTACATTACCATTAGTTAATGGCTTATTTTTTCAGGTTTTCATTCTTATTCTTAATTAATGTAGGTTTAGATGTAGGTTTCCATTCTTAATTAATGTATAAAACCTTGTTTAATTAATCAATGTACTGATACGTTGGTGTTCTGTTGTTTAATCAATGCATGTACTGATACGTTGATATTTTATTGTTTAATCAATGTATTGATATCCTATTCTTTTTTTTCTTTTTCTTTTCATAAAAAATCTCACACATAAACTATCCTGCTAAGCTATGTTCAAGGTCGACTTCTCAACCGTCTCATTGCTCAAAGCTATGTCTAAGATCGACTCATCAACCGCCATAATACACACATAAACTCATCAAAGCTATTGTTTAATCAATGTATTGATATCCTATTCTTTTTTTTCTTTGTTATAGTAAAAAATATCACAGATAAACTCACCCTGCTCAAGCTATGTTCAAGGTCGACTTCTCAATCATCTCATTGCTCCTATGTCTAAGATCGACTCATCAACCGCCATAAGACACACATTAAACTCACCCTGTTGATATTCTATTGTTAATCAATGTATTGATATCCTATTCTTTGTTTTTCTTTTTCTTTTACAGCAAAAATCTCACACATAAACTCATCCTGCTCAGAGCTATGTTCAAAATTGACTTCTCAAAAAATCTCACACATAAACTCACCTTGCTCAGAGCTATGTTCAAGATCGACTTCTTAACCGTCTCATTGCTCAAAGCTATGTCCAAGATCGACTCCTCAACAGCCATGAGACCGTGCCCTCTGATGTGTAAAAACCAGATAAAATCCGGCCCTCTAATGCGTGAAATCCGTAAACCGAGGGTACAAGGGTATATGAACTAATTTATAAATTACTAAATAATAAAATTTATATTTTGGACACTGTTGGAAATTTGTAGTGTGAATGGATATTAATTTAGTGAAATTATAATTTAGTAAAATTATAATTATTAATTAAACTCTTTATATGGTGAATTAAAGATTAAACTCTTGAGTAGAGTTTTTATGTCTAAAGAAGCACCAATTGAACCTAGAAATGTCCGGGGATATATAAGTTACAACTAGGATGTTTCTGCATAAATGGTTAACCTCTCACTTCACCTTTTGGTTTGCAAGCTCACTCCGGCTGATCTGCAAAACTAGCAACGCCGTTAGTTTCGCCACGGGGAAAGGGTGGTTTTCTCTGTGACCACACTCCAGCGTGAGAATAAGTATCTTGGATAAGAAACACGTGATTGCTGAAGTAAGCAAAAGCTTGTGTGTGTGGAAGTTATGTAGTAAGTATGTGAGCCTGTCTGTACCTGGAGATCGATACTTATTTATAGCCGAGAAAGGTATGTTCAGAAGAAATGCTGTTGGGCCTTGGGCCCAGCCCATACAGCCAGAGACATCCCTTTTTCCCTCGGCGCCAGACACTAAATGCTCTCTGCAGGAGAATTAATGTTCACTGTCGGGAGGTATGCTTTGTCAGATGTTGAGTGGTGCCACGTGTAAAGGCAGCTGTCTCTGGCCTGTTGCCAGCCGAAAATGGAGAGGGCGGAACAATCACTTGCAGAAGTGTGGTTGGTGTATGGTCTGACACTTGCCTTACTGGTCATGGGTGCTGTCACACGCAACCTGCCAAGTAACCTTTGGTCACAGCTCTGCCATTCCGTACCCTGAGGTATGGTCAGCATCTCTTAGTGCTTACCCTCTTCTGCGAGGTTGTCAAGGTTTTTCCCGCCAGCGCAGGGTGTCAAAGGGTACATCCTTTTGGCCCAAGACTAAGAGGGCTACTCATGTGTGTCTTGTCCTTGCGAGGTTTTGGGATTCGCAGCTTAGAGGAATGTTGTTGTGCGTAGGGTCTAGTAGTATGCGCGCGTGAGTCTAACTTGCCGTTGTGGCGAGTACACAAGGCTCGTTGTGTGACTTTATTGTATTGGTCTAATTCACCGTTGCGCTGAGTGCACAAGGCTCCTTGTTGACCTTTAAAAGCTGGTCTAATTCACCGTTGCGTTGAGTGCGCAAGGTTGATTGTGTGACCTATGAAAGCTGGTCTTATTCACCGTTACGTTGAGTGCGCAAGGCTCATTGTGTGACCTATGAAAGCTGGTCTAATTCACCGTTACGCTGAGTGCGCAAGGCTCATTGTGTGACCTATTGAATCCAAAGAAAGCGCACCATTGAACGTTGCACGCAAGGTTATCTTTGTAGCACTTTGGTCAAGGATATGGTCATTTGGGACCATACCTCCTCAAGTCTCCCAGTCCAGTGCTGCTCCTACGCGCATGTTGTAAGTTGGGAGGAGTGTTGGACTAGAAGAGTTGTTGCTTGCGCCGTTAATGGGGTGATGAAGATTTTTCTAAGTGTTTTGAGGAAACGTTTGTGTGAAGGAAACGTTTTATCTTCACTCTTGGAATTTGAAAATCTGATCGTCTGACGTTGCAGGTGGTTTGGTGAGAAAAAGTGGGAGTTGAAAGGACGCCTGGCAGTTGTTGCGGGCACTCAGCCGCTTCGTCTGCCATTCATTTAATGAATTGGCAGAGAGCGTGTTGGCCACGCGCGCACGTTAACCGTCATTACCCACTCACTCGCCACACGTCCGTCTATGATTGGTCCCCTTTACCAGGTGTTAGACATGTTGATGTGCGTGAATTAAATATATTTTTATTATTATAATTTTTGTTCACACAGATTAGGTTTTAAAATAGTTTTTACTTAAAACCAACTACACACACATAGGGCAAGTGTACCCGTCAAGTGGTAGTATAGTTCACTGGTAAGAACCGGATATCAATCCGTGGAGTCGGTGTCTCAGTACTAAATTTTCGTTACTTTTAAACCTGTTTCGATCAATGAGTTGATTTCTTGATTGTTTTTAAACTATCATGCAAGGATAAAAATTAACTAAATGAATTAACAAGAACAATATCTAAGAAAGGTTGCTTGAATTAAGTATCCACTAATAAACATATGACAACTTTTTAAGGAAAACTAATGGTGATGGATGCAAGTCTTAGAATCAACTAAGTTTCCAATCAAGGTCCCCTAGTTTTATAAATCTTGGGAAAATTATAATGAACAACATTTTAATCACTTAAGATTCATTCTTTAAGCTCTCTTGCTGAATTGATGTTAATCTTTAATAATGAGTTAATTGTTAATCAAAACTCCTAACTCTACAAATTAAGGAAAGCTAACATGAACAACACATTAATCACCCTAACTTGGTTTCAAGTAAATGATATCTTCAACAAGCTCTTGACATAAATCACAAGCATGGTCATGCTAAACAACAACTTTGGCCTAAATCATCAATCCAACATGAACACAAACCATAGAATTCATATAAACATTCATAAGATCTTTACAAATCCAAATGCAAGAATTCATACTCATATTCAAATCATCATCCTAATCATGTTAGCAATTAACATTCCTAGTTTAATGCTATGAATCAAATCAACAACCAACAAGATTCAATAATCATAATCTCTACATGGGCTTTCCAACACTACATGTAAATTTTTATGATCAAACATTCAAGAATAATAACTTTAAACATGAACATGCATTCCAAGAAACTTGAATAAATACCATCATTGAGATTAACATACAATAATCACCACATCTATTTCCATATTGTAAGTGTTCATTAGCTTCAACAAAATTCAAACAACACAATTGTTTAGCCTAGAAGGCTCATGATAACTAAGAGAAACATAAAGTAATATGGATTGTGCATGAATAACAAGTGAAATACTAGTGTTTAAGACAAGGTAATTAGCTAAATGAGTTGGATTATCAAGTGATACAACCTCCTAAAGGCTCCTTCTTCAATCTCCAAGCTTCCAAGATCAGCTTCTTGAGAGAGAAATCCACCCAAATGCTCCAACTCCCCTTCAAATGAACTGAATTCACGTATTTAAGCTACTGGGCATTTGGCACGACCGTGCCACCATTTGGCACGGTCGTGCTTGGTAAGTGTCAGGTGCCTTTCTGAGTTGTTGACCAAGTTTGATGCCAAATCCGGAAAGATCCCGCTAAAATTTCCCCGAGGTGGCACGCGCTGGTCGTGCTTATCGATATCACACTTGGAAATGACTAAGTTGAACTCGGAAACTAGCTGATCAGAGCTTGTGATTGCACGCGCACGGTCGTGCTTGGGGTTGGCACGGTCGTGCCAAGTGTTGATTTGGCTCGGATTGTGCAGTCTTATGATAGTGCTTGTGATAGTGCCGACTTCTTGATGCTTGGCACGGTCGTGCCATATCTGGAAATTTGGCAGAAATGTTCCATTTTTGCTCCAATTTGCTCCAAAAGCCTTGTTTCTTTACAGGGCCGAAGCCCGGACCTGCGTTTTCACAAAAACTCAAATGAGTATCTAAATCAATGAAAATACGACAAGTTCTCGCGTAAACGGGGTCTATTTGACGTTTTAAAGATGTACCCACACTTGAACTTTGCTTGTCCTCAAGCAAACTAAAACAAACTTAAAACTCTCTAAATGGCAATAACCTCAACTAGCATTTTATACTCACAAACAAATTACTCGGGCTATAACAATCAAGGACTACTCGAATGATGGAAAAAAACAAAAAGGTATATAAAATAAGTTTATGAGCAATGGTCCATCTTGGAAATCCCTACAAGTCTACCTCACATCCTCAAAATGTTCACACACACTCGGCTAACATATGGGTGCACATACGATTTATGGAGTTTGTGTTAAACACTCGATGCCACGACGATGACCATGTGATATCATAAGCTTGTGAAAGGATCAAATTTAATCACTCGACAAAAACATAACATGAATCATGAAGTCTTATTCGGGTTGTAATTTGGCTAGGGTCAAGGGTATGGAAGTGGATATGTAAAGTGGCTAAAACGTTTGTAACCCGGCGGTTCGACTAACTTGAAACAAAAGAAAATAAGAACTATACAATTTAATTTATCTAACCGAGAGCTAATCAACGAATTTAGCTTTTCCACTCCAAAATTGCTCTAATGAAGCCACTTGGTAAGGCTTTTTTTTTTTTTTTTAACTAGAATCGTTTTTCTCAGTTTTTTTTGCACATGCTTGAGAGGGAAACTAAGTACGTCTACTTAGATAAAAACTCTACCCCATGATGTTGCAACTATAAACTAAGATATTATACAAAAGTAACAAGTTAATCGCTAACCAAACCGGGCTTCCAAACAAAAATGGGTTAAAATATAAAAAGCTAATTTGGCTAAGTGGCTATTGTTTAGTGGTTTAAAAGAAATGAAAGGGGAAGATTCAAATTGGTTTAACTAAGGGAATGATTTGGGTGAGGGAATACATAAAAATTGGTTAAAAACAAAAGGTTTCCTAGTGCCTTAATCATTTTCATGCTATATATTCGCCTTGCGGCCTCGAAATGTATACCTAACACAAGTTCTAAATCACAAAAGTCATCCGGCTCACTCAATCTTTGCCCGCAAAAACATGAGCAAAAATAATTCTAAAGAAATAGCTCACGGAAATGGGTGTATTGGGTAAATACGCAAGGCACACAAGTAGGTCAATCGTTTGATTTCTCATGCTCAAGTGTATACAATTTTTTTTTTGTGGTAATCCTCACGCGAGCGAGCCCTTTTTGCGTTCACCCTTTGTATATTTGTCAAAAAATTAGTGATTTTATAAAAACTTATGTTGTGTTGATTATTAAGCCACAAATATTCATTCAAGAGAGCTTTATTTTATTTTATTATTTTATTTATATATTTATTTATTTGTTTTTTTATTCTTTTTTTCTCTTTTTTTTAACATAACAACAAAGCTCAAGGGCTAAACCACCTCTCCACACTTGAAATGTACATCGCCCTCGATGTACACAAAAACAAATATATGAAAACATATATAATGAAAGCGGAGAAAAATGGAACACGAAAACTCCCCTGAAATGAAACGGCATGAATGGAGCGAAGTGACAAGTAAGGAGCAGCCGCAACGAACCGCCAAGCAACCAACAAACCAACCTCTCAACCAAGCAACTACACACTAGCAAACAAGATCAAATACACAAAAGATTACCCAACCCATGTACCCTTGCCTTGTTTATTTAAACCACTAATCATAATAAAAAGAAATAAAAGATCACAACGGAGGGGTGTACGGACGGTGCAAAATGGCACACCCTCAAACACGAAATAGTAAAGTACAAAATGGAGATGGGGCTAAGACCTGTCACTCGGTCCAGAAGGACCGGTGTCGTCTCTGCAGTCGAATCGTGATCTGCGCGTGAAATGGGGAGGCGGCTGCGTGTATGGAGCATTCATTGAGTTCGCTATGTGCTGCTGCGATCTGAAGAGCCAGTCAAAGCTCCGCTGGCTTTGCTCATACATGTCCTCCAGAAAATTACCCTGCCTATGTACCTCCGTGCGCATCAGACCGACATCCCGTCTCGTCTCCTGCTGGCTCAACAATGTCAAACAGGCGAATTCCATGGAGGTGTCATCAAGTCCTCGAACCGCTCGGATTGACCGAGCAAATCCAAATCTACTTTTTGAAGCCTCCTCATAGGCTCGATTTGGTTCCTCCGAGCCCATAACCGCTCCGCTTTTTGTATACAGTGCCCTTCCTTGGCATTGTTGCTAAACCGCATGAATGTGTGAACCATCTGCAAGACAACCAGAATTAATCAGCAACAAAACTAAAACAAAAACGGACCTCTGGACAGTTGGCACGGTCGTGCGTGGATGAACAACAGCAGATTTTATGAAGTTTCTTGAAAAATTATGAAGTTCTGGGTTTAATCTTCAAGTGGCATGGTCGTGCCTGGGTTTGGCACGATCGTGCTTGACCTGGTTCTGACCGATTTCTGGGCGAGTGTTGAAGATCTGGAATTTCTTATGAAGGGCACGATCGTGCCAGGCCTTGGCACGGTCGTGCTTGACCGATTTTCTGGGCAAATTATGAAGACAGTCACAAAATTATGAACGGCACGATGGTGCCAACCCTTGGCACGATCGTGCGTGACGTACCCCAGATTCTCGAAATCGCTCAAAACGCACCCAAAACCCTGATTTTTCCATCTTTTTGCTTAGGGGTTTTGTATATCGGTCACTTATGGTCAATAACAACACAAAAAACACTAAAAAAGGGCTTGATTCGGGTGATTTAGACCAAGCCCTAAAAACAAAACATTAACTACCATGAAGAACAAACCCTAAGACTAAAGAACTTAACAAAGAAGGAGAAGGATTCGTACCTGGAATGATTGTTGGGATGAAAGAAACTAGTAATCTTGAAGGAAGATAGGAGATGCAAGGGATTCGTGAGTGCTTTGAATGGGTTCAAGAGAGAAAGAATGAGAGGTTAAAGGAAAGTGGTTGAATGTATTATTGGTGGGTGCTATTATTGGTTCTGCAAAGGGGCTGACACTAGCAGGTCTGGTAGTGCCAGATTTTTCGGTTGATAGTGCTCGATTTTCGATTTTTTTTATTTTATTTGAAAAACATAGTTTGTACAAAAATTAATTTAGAAACTAAATGGTGGAAATAAAAATGAGAATTAAACGGACTCCCTGAACCCGGGACACTCACGAAGCATCTCCTACCAAGAAAATAGCTGAACTAACATACCTGAGAGCCGGCAACAAGCACTAACATCCCTCG
Organism: Scalesia atractyloides; assembly: GCA_947069175.1. Taxonomy (NCBI): domain Eukaryota; kingdom Viridiplantae; phylum Streptophyta; class Magnoliopsida; order Asterales; family Asteraceae; genus Scalesia; species Scalesia atractyloides. The sequence continues at coordinate 75,059,964 of CAMTDV010000022.1, read as the reverse complement.
CGCCCAGAACGAACCGCAACCTGAAAAAGAAAAACAAACAACCGACACAATATATATACAAAAACGGGCTAAGTTTATTTACGAGTCTTCAGCTAGACTCACCACCCCGCATTCATTTGTTCCTAGGGTGGAGGGTAACAACCTCCTCACTTTGATCAACGGGCCCTCCAACATAAGCCTTTAACCTATGCCCGTTGACCTTAAACAACCGGCCATCCTTGTGACCTATCTCCACTGTCCCATAAGGAAACACTAACCGTACAGTGTTGGGACCTGACCATCGAGACTTGAGCATACCAGGAAATAACCTCAGACGAGAGTTGTACAACAACATAATAATATATTTTTTTTCAATTAATCATGTGAGACAAATAAAAACAACTAGACAAAATTTTGTACACTTTTCACAATGATTTAACAAGTAACTCCAACCATTCTTGAGAAGACCGAGTCCCCGGCAACGGCGCCAAAAACTTGATGTGCGTGAATTAAATATATTTTTATTATTATAATTTTTGTTCACGCAGATTAGGTTTTAAAATAGTTTTTATTTAAAAAAAGTACACACACATAGGGCAAGTGTACCCGTCAGGTGGTAGTATAGTTCACTGGTAAGAACCGGATATCAATCCGTGGACTAGGTGTCTCAGTACTAAATTTTTGTCACTTTTAAACCTGTTTCGATCAATGAGTTGATTTCTTGATTGTTTTTAAACTATCATGCAAGGATAAAATTAACTAAATGAATTAACAAAAACAATATCTAAGAAAGGTTGCTTGAATTAAGTATCCACTAATAAAAATATGACAACTTTTTAAGGAAAACTAATGGTGATGGATGCAAGTCTTAGAATCAACTAAGTTTCCAATCAAGGTCCCCTAGTTTTATAAATCTTGGGAAAATTATAATGAACAACATTTTAATCACTTAAGATTCATTCTTTAAGCTCTCTTGCTGAATTGATGTTAATCTTTAATAATGAGTTAATTGTTAATCAAAACTCCTAACTCTACAAATTAAGGAAAACTAACATGAACAACACATTACTCACCCTAACTTGGTTTCAAGTAAATGATATCTTCAACAAGCTCTTGACATAAATCACAAGCATGGTCATGCTAAACAACAACTTTGGCCTAAATCATCAATCCAACATGAACACAAACCATATAATTCATATAAATATTCATAAGATCTTTACAAATCCAAATGCAAGAATTCATACTCATATTAAAATCATCATCCTAATCATGTTAGCAATTAACATTCCTAGTTTAATGCTATGAATAAAATCAACAACCAACAAGATTCAATAATCATAATCTCTACATGGGCTTTCCAACACTACATGTAAATTTTTATGATCAAACATTCAAGAATAATAACTTTAAACATGAACATGCATTCCAAGAAACTTGAATAAATACCATCATTGAGATTAACATACAATAATCACCACATCTATTTCCATATTGTAAGTGTTCATTAGCTTCAACAAAATTCAATCAACACAATTGTTTAGCCTAGAAGGCTCATGAGAACTAAGTGAAACATAAAGTAATATGGATTGTGCATGAATAACAAGTGAAATACTAGTGTTTAAGACAAGGTAATTAGCTAAATGAGTTGGATTATCAAGTGATACAACCTCTTAAGGCTCCTTCTTCAATCTCCAAGCTTCCAAGATCACCTTCTTGAGAGAGAATCCACCCAAATGCTCCAACTCCCCTTCAAATGAACTGAATTCACGTATTTAAGCTACTGGGCATTTGGCACGACCGTGCCACGGTCGTGCTTGGTAAGTGTCAGGTGCCTTTCTGAGTTGTTGACCAAGTTTGATGCCAAATCCGGAAAGATCCCGCCAAAATTTCCCCGAGGTGGCACGACCGTGCCACCATTTGGCACGGTCGTGCTTATCGATATCACACTCGGAAATGACTAAGTTGAACTCGGAAACTAGCTGATCAGAGCTTGTGATTGCACGCGCACGGTCTTGCTTGGGGTTGGCACGGTCGTGCCAAGTGTTGATTTGGCTCGGATTGTGCAGTCTTATGATAGTGCTTGTGATAGTGCCGACTTCTTGATGCTTGGCACGGTCGTGCCATATCTAGAAATTTGGCAGAAATGTTCCATTTTTGCTCCAATTTGCTCCAAAAGCCTTGTTTCTTTACCGGGCCGAAGCCCGGACCTGCGTTTTCACAAATAACTCAAATGGGTATCTAAATCAATGAAAATACGACAAGTTCTCGCGTAAACGGGGTCTATTTGACGTTTTAAAGATGTATAATTCTTATACATCAAACATCCCCACACTTGAACTTTGCTTGTCCTCAAGCAAACTAAAACAAACTTAAAACTCTCTAAATGGCAATAACCTCAACTAGCATTTTATATGCACAAACAAATTACTCGGGCTATAACAATCAAGGACTACTCGAATGATGGAAAAAAAACAAAAAGGTATATAAAATAAGTTTATGAGCAATGGTCCATCTTGGAAATCCCTACAAGTCTACCTCACATCCTCAAAATGTTCACACACACTCGGCTAACATATGGGTGCACATACGATTTATGGAGTATGTGTTAAACACTCGATGCCACGACGATGACCATGTGATATCATAAGCTTGTGAAAGGATCAAATTTAATCACTCGACAAAAACATAACATGAATCATGAAGTCTTATTCGGGTTGTAATTTGGCTAGGGTCAAGGGTATGGAAGTGGATATGTAAAGTGGCTAAAACGTTTGTAACCCGGCGGTTCGACTAACTTGAAACAAAAGAAAATAAGAACTATACAATTTAATATTATCTAACCGAGTGCTAATCAACGAATTTAGCTTTTCCACTCCAAAATTGCTCTAATGAAGCCACTTGGTAAGGCTTTTTTTTTTAACTATTATCGTTTTTCTCAGTTTTTTTTTGCACATGCTTGAGAGGGAAACTAAGTACGTCTACTTAGATAAAAACTCTACCCCATGATGTTGCAACTATAAACTAAGATACTATACAAAAGTAACAAGTTAATCGCTAACCAAACCGGGCTTCCAAACAAAAATGGGTTAAAATATAAAAGGCTAATTTGGCTAAGTGGCTATTGTTTAGTGGTTTAAAAGAAATGAAAGGGGAAGACTCAAATTGGTTTAACTAAGGGAATGATTTGGGTGAGGGAATACATAAAAGTTGGTTAAAAACAAAAGGTTACCTAGTGCCTTAATCATTTTCATGCTATATATTCGCCTTGCGGCCTCGAAATGTATACCTAACACAAGTTCTAAATCACAAAAGTCATCCGGCTCACTCAATCTTTGCCCGCAAAAACATGAGCAAAAATAATTCTAAAGCTACAAAGGCTCAAAAATAACTCACGAAAACGGGCGTATTGGGTAAATACGCAAGGCAAACAAGTAGGTCAATCGTTTGATTTCTCATGCTCAAGTGTATACAATTTTTTTTTTGGTAATCCTCACGCGAGCGAGCCCTTTTTGCGTTCACCCTTTGTATATTTGTCAAAAAATTAGTGATTTTATAAAAAACTTATGTTGGGTTAATTATTAAGCCACAAAAATTCATTCAAGAGAGCTTTATTTTATTTTATTATTTTATTTATATATTTATTTATTTTTATTTATTTGTTTTTTTATTCTTTTTTTCTCTTTTTTTTAACATGACAACAAAGCTCAAGCGCTAAACCACCTCTCCACACTTGAAATGTACATCGCCCTCGATGTACACAAAAACAAATATATGAAAAAATATATAATGAAAGCGGAGAAAAATGGAACACGAAAACTCCCCTGAAATGAAACGGCATGAATGGAGCGAAGTGACAAGTAAGGAGCAACTGCAACGAACAGCCAAGCAACCAACAAACCAACCTCTCAACCAAGCAACTACACACTAGCGAACAAGATCAAATACACAAAAGATTACCCAACCCATGTACCCTTGCCTTGTTTATTTAAACCACTAATCATAATAAAAAGAAATAAAAGATCACAACGGAGGGGTGTACGGACGGTGCAAAATGACACACCCCTCAAACACGAAATAGTAAAGTACAAAATGGAGATGGGGCTAAGACCTGTCACTCGTTCCAGAAGGACCGGTGTCGTCTCTGCGGTCGAATCGTGATCTGCGCGTGAAATAGGGAGGCGGCTGCGTGTATGGAGCATTCATTGAGTTCGCTATGTGCTGCTGCGAACTGAAGAGCCAGTCAAAGCTCCGCTGGCTTTGCTCATACATGTCCACCAGAAAATTACCCTGCCTATGTACCTCCGTGCGAATCAGACCGACATCCCGTCTCGTCTCCTGCTGGCTCAACAATGTCAAACAGGCGATTCCATGGAGGTGTCATCAAGTCCTCGAACCGCTCGGATTGACCGAGCAAATCCAAATCTACTTTTTGAAGCCTCCTCATAGGCTCGATTTGGTTCCTCCGAGCCCATAACCGCTCCTCTTTTTGTATACAGTGCCCTTCCTTGGCATTGTTGCTAAACCGCATGAATGTGTGAACCATCTGCAAGACAACCAGAATTAATCAGCAACAAAATTAAAACAAAAACGGACCTCTGGACAGTTGGCACGGTCGTGCCTGGGTTTGGCACGGTCGTGTGTGGATGAACAACAGCAGATTTTATGAAGTTTCTGGAAAAATTATGAAGTTCTGGGTTTATTCTTCAAGTGGCATGGTCGTGCCTGGGTTTGGCACGATCGTGCTTGACCTGGTTCTGACCGATTTCTGGGCGAGTGTTGAAGATCTGGAATTTCTTATGAAGGGCACGATCGTGCCAGGCCTTGGCACGGTCGTGCTTGACCGATTTTCTGGGCAAATTATGTAGAAAGTCACAAAATTATGAACGGCACGATGGTGCCAACCCTTGCACGATCGTGCGTGACGTAACCCAGATTCTCGAAATCGCTCAAAACGCACCCAAAAACCTGATTTTTCCATCTTTTTGCTTAGGGGTTTTGTAAATCGGTCACTTATGGTCAATAAACAACACAAAAAACACTAAAAACGGGCTTGATTCGGGTGATTTAGACCAAGCCCTAAAAACAAAACATTAACTACCATGAAGAACAAACCCTAAGACTAAAGAACTTAACAAAGAAGGAGAAGGATTCGTACCTGGAATGATTGTTGGGATGAAAGAAACTTGTAATCTTGAAGGAAGCTAGGAGATGCAAGGGATTCGTGAGTGCTTTGAATGGGTTCAAGAGAGTAAGAATGAGAGGTTAAAGGAAAGTGGTTGAATGTATTATTGGTGGGCTATTATTGGTTCTGCAAAGGGGCTGACACTAGCAGGTCTAGTAGTGCCAGATTTTTCGGTTGATAGTGCTCGATTTTTGATTTTTTTTATTTTATTTTGAAAAACATAGTTTGTACAAAAATTAATTTAGAAACTAAAGGGTGGAAATAAAAATGAGAATTAAACGGACTTCTTGAACCCGGGACACTCACGAAGCATCTCCTACCAAGAAAATAGCTGAACTAACATACCTGAGAGCCGGCAACAAGCACTAACATCCCTCGCGACCAGAACGAACCGCAACCTGAAAAAGAAAAACAAACAACCGACACAATATATTTACAAAAACGGGCTAAGTTTATTTTACGAGTCTTCAGCTAGACTCACCACCCCGCATTCATTTGTTCCTAGGGTGGAGGGTAACAACCTCCTCACTCTGATCAACGGGCCCTCCAACATAAGCCTTTAACCTATGCCCGTTGACCTTAAACAACCGGCCATCCTCGTGACCTATCTCCACTGTCCCGTAAGGAAACACTGACCGTACAGTGTTGGGACCTGACCATCGAGACTTGAGCATACAAGGAAATAACCTCAGACGAGAGTTGTATAACAACATAATAATATATTTTTTTTCAATTAATCATGTGAGACAAATAAAAACAACTAGACAAAATTTTGTACACTTTTCACAATGATTTAACAAGTAACTCCAACCATTCTTGAGAAGACCGAGTCCCCGGCAACGGCGCCAAAAACTTGATGTGCGTGAATTAAATATATTTTATTATTATAATTTTTGTTCACGATGATTAGGTTTTAAAATTGTTTTTACCTAAAACCAAGTACACACGCATAGGGCAAGTGTACCCGTCAGGTGGTAGTATAGTTCACTGGTAAGAACCGGATATCAATCCGTGGACTAGGTGTCTCAGTACTAAATTTTTGTCACTTTTAAACCTGTTTCGATCAATGAGTTGATTTCTTGATTGTTTTTAAACTATCATGCAAGGATAAAATTAACTAAATGAATTAACAAGAACAATATCTAAGAAAGGTTGCTTGAATTAAGTATCCACTAATAAAAATATGACAACTTTTTAAGGAAAACTAATGGTGATGGATGCAAGTCTTAGAATCAACTAAGTTTCCAATCAAGGTCCCCTAGTTTTATAAATCTTGGGAAAATTATAATGAACAACATTTTAATCACCTAAGATTCATTCTTTAAGCTCTCTTGCTAAATTGATGTTAATATTTAATAATGAGTTAATTGTTAATCAAAACTCCTAACTCTACAAATTAAGGAAAACTAATGTCACACCCTGACCCGCAGCGGAATAAGAGTCGGGGCATAATTGGGTTATCACCAAAGCTCATGACATTTACTATTATGTTTCATATTTAATAAAGTCAAAGTTACATTTTCAAATATCCAAACATGTTCATTCAATACAAAGGAAATAAACCAAACATAACAATCCCAACTCTAAAACGTTTTATTCTTCTAGTCCAAGTCCTATGTGTTCCTAGCTGCTGCTGGTTCACCTGTATCATGTGTAAAATGGGAGTTTTTGGGTCAACATAAGTTGGCGAGTGAACCTTATTAGATAAACATTTATTAATAAATTAATTGTTAGTTTATCAATGAAAATTTGTGCATAATCATAGATGAGCAAATGTAAATAATCAAGCAATGGCAAATAGCAGTCACAACTATAACATACAATAACACATGGCAGCATAGATGAACATACCAACATCTTACTGTAAATAACATAAATGAAACTGTGCGATCAAGGCTCAATCAAACGGAGCCGATCGTATTGCATGTACTGAAAATGAAAATGTCTGTGCGATCAAGGCTCAATCAAACGGAGCCGATCGTATTGCGTGTACTGAAAATGATAATGTCTGTGCGATCAAGGCTCAATCAAACGGAGCCGATCGTATGTGGGCACGCCAGGTTCAACCGCATAATAAAATGGGGAACATGCTCAACGCTCATAATGTAATGGGGTGCGGCGGCCTATGAAATTGCATGTACTGAATAATAAATTGCATCCAATAATAACTACTTAACAGCAACAAACTGAATACACATGTTCATGATATGATGTATGCACAATGGTTTAGTAATAATATATATATACAAAGACACATGACACACCCCAAAACGTGATTAAAACGGGGAATTTGTAAGATTCACTCACATTGGGTGCGTTGGATTGGAGATGGTGAGATGCGCACGAATTAGATGAGCGGATCAACGAGGAATACTAACCTAAAATAATAATGGAAAAATATATTAAATGGGTGGATTTTATTAAGGATTTTAATGAAATTTTTAGATGAATTTTTGTGAGTTTATGGCTATTTTCTATCTTTAAAAATGTTATTTTTAAGTATTTTTAATTGATTTTTAAATTATATTAAATAATTAAAAATATAAAAAAAATTGTTTATTTAGCGTTGATCGTTGACCGTTGACCGGTTCGGTCAGCGAACTAATCTGCGCCGGGTGAGGCTCGAACCGGCGACCTCCCGTACGCGTGCACGCAGCTCTACCAACTGAGCTACGTGTCTAACCCGAAATAATCTTGTTTTAATTTATATTTATACACTTATTCAATTTAACCGAATTTCCTTTATTCGCAAAAACATTTTAATTCAATCGGACCGGTTTCGAAAGCGAGACGTGTGGTTCATGTTGCACACAGTCCACCGCTGGACTGTGTGTCTAACCTGGTTATTATCTCGGTTTTTATTATACTTAACAACTAACTGGGTTATCCCGATTTAGTTTAAACAAAAAGGCCTTTTATTATACAAGGAGTGCGTATAGCAGGGATCGAACTCGGGACGTGCGTTTGTATTTTGCACACAGTCCACCGCGGACTGTGTGTCTAACCCGTTTATAATTCCGATTTTAATTAACCTTATGTTATGTTGCGTCTTCATCTTCTTCGTTGATTTTACACGGACAAACATATTCCGACTGTTATGACCGATTTATGACTTATACGCTTTTCAGACATTACAAGTAATTTAAAAGTAAAGAATGGAGAGAGTTTGGGGAAAAAGATGTACCGATTGAGGTTGTTCACAGAATTCCGGCGGAGGTTCGTCGGTACTGAAAGTGAACTCCGGCTGTTGAAACCAATTAACAGCTTCGATCGATTATTTAAGAAGTTGAGTCACTTAAACAAGGTTTAACAGAAGTTTGGGAGATCATACCCGTTCACAGTGTGATTCCGGCAGTTTCAGGAGTTTTCCGGCGAAGGTAAGATTTTCGATAAACGTTGACTAGGATCGATTCTGATGGTGGAGTTGTGTTAGTGACTGATTAATCACATGATTGAAACAGAAAGAGCCGGAGAAAATACCGTGTGGATGTGAGTCCCGGTTTTCCGGCGACTTGCAGAATTTTTCCGGCGATTAGATTTAAGCTTCTCCGGTGGACTGTAAGGTTGCGGAAATGCAATTGGAAGCTTTGCGGAGTGTTTTGAGTCGCAGGAAGAGTCTATGATTGAAGTAGTTCGAGAATTGACAACTTTCGGTTATTAAACCGATCTACTTCCGAATTCAAGTTACACTCATGGCAGCATTGATTGAAATCGTCCGTTTATCGGTTATATTAACTGAATCGAGAGTATCCAAATCGACTTTGGGTGTTTGATAACCGATTTTAGTTACAATTTGTAAAATCGAATGATTTACCTTAGTCCATAAAACTTATTTGTTTCCTAAAGATGACAGAAAACAAACAAGTGGCGGAGTGGTCTTGTGATTGAGTGTTAAGTTGTTGAAGGGTGTCTTGGCTGACCTGGGTTCGAGTCCCGGCAGCGTTATATTTTTTTATTTATTTTATTTTAACTTTTCATCAAATATAATTTTTATTGTTTAGTTTATTTATTAATTATGTATTGTTTTAAATCAAAATAATCATAAATATTCGACATAACTTTTATAACTTGATATTCGATTACAAAACGGAGCGGGTTTTGAAAACCCGATTTTTACAAATGTTACAACTAACATGAACAACACATTAATCACCCTAACTTGGTTTCAAGTAAATGATATCTTCAACAAGCTCTTGACATAAATCACAAGCATGGTCATGCTAAACAACAACTTTGGCCTAAATCATCGATCCAACATGAACACAAACCATAGAATTCATATAAACATTCATAAGGTCTTTACAAATCCAAATGCAAGAATTCATACTCATATTCAAATCATCATCCTAATCATGTTAGCAATTAACATTCCTAGTTTAATGCTATGAATCAAATCAATAACCAACAAGATTCAATAATCATAATCTCTACATGGGCTTTCCAACACTACATGTAAATTTTTATGATCAAACATTCAAGAATACTAACTTTAAACATGAACATGCATTCCAAAAAACTTGAATAAATACCATCATTGAGATTAACATACAATAATCACCACATCTATTTCCATATTGTAAGTGTTCATTAGCTTCAACAAAATTCAAACAACACAATTGTTTAGCCTAGAAGGCTCATGATAACTAAGTGAAACATAAAGTAATATGGATTGTGCATGAATAACAAGTGAAATACTAGTGTTTAAGACAAGGTAATTAGCTAAATGAGTTGGATTATCAAGTGATACAACCTCCTAAAGGCTCCTTCTTCAATCTCCAAGCTTCCAAGATCACCTTCTTGAGAGAGAAATCCACCCAAATGCTCCAACTCCCCTTCAAATGAACCGAATTCACGTATTTAAGCTACTGGGCATTTGGCACGACCGTGCCACCATTTGGCACGGTCGTGCTTGGTAAGTGTCAGGTGCCTTTCTGAGTTGTTGACCATGTTTGATGCCAAATCCGGAAAGATCCCGCTAAAATTTCCCCGAGGTGGCACGACCGTGCCACCATTTGGCACGGTCGTGCTTATCGATATCACACTCGAAAATGACTAAGTTGAACTCGGAAACTAGCTGATCAGAGCCTGTGATTGCACGCGCAAGGTCGTGCTTGGGGTTGGCACGGTCGTGCCAAGTGTTGATTTGGCTCGGATTGTGCAGTCTTATGATAGTGCTTGTGATAGTGCCGACTTCTTGATGGTTGGCACGATCGTGCCAATGGTTGGCACGGTCGTGCCATATCTGGAAATTTGGCAGAAATGTTCCATTTTTGCTCCAATTTGATCCAAAAGCCTTGTTTCTTTACCGGGCCGAAGCCCGGACCTGCGTTTTCACAAATAACTCAAATGGGTATCTAAATCAATGAAAATACGACAAGTTCTCGCGTAAACGGGGTCTATTTGACGTTTTAAAGATGTATAAATTCTTATACATCAAACATCCCCACACTTGAACTTTGCTTGTCCTCAAGCAAACTAAAACAAACTTAAAACTCTCTAAATGGCAATAACCTCAACTAGCATTTTATACGCACAAACAAATTACTTGGGCTATAACAATCAAGGACTACTCGAATGATGGAAAAAAAACAAAAAGGTATATAAAATAAGTTTATGAGCAATGGTCCATCTTGGAAATCCCTACAAGTCTACCTCACATCCTCAAAATGTTCACACACACTCGGCTAACATATGGGTGCACATACGATTTATGGAGTATGTGTTAAACACTCGATGCCACGACGATGACCATGTGATATCATAAGCTTGTGAAAGGATCAAATTTAATCACTCGACAAAAACATAACATGAATCATGAAGTCTTATTCGGGTTGTAATTTGGCTAGGGTCAAGGGTATGGAAGTGGATATGTAAAGTGGCTAAAACGTTTGTAACCCGGCGGTTCGACTAACTTGAAACAAAAGAAAATAAGAACTATACAATTTAATATTATCTAACCGAGTGCTAATCAACGAATTTAGCTTTTCCACTCCAAAATTGCTCTAATGAAGCCACTTGGTAAGGCTTTTTTTTTTTTAACTATTATCGTTTTTCTCAGTTTTTTTTTGCACATGCTTGAGAGGGAAACTAAGTACGTCTACTTAGATAAAAACTCTACCCCATGATGTTGCAACTATAAACTAAGATACTATACAAAAGTAACAAGTTAATCGCTAACCAAACCGGGCTTCCAAACAAAAATGGGTTAAAATATAAAAGGCTAATTTGGCTAAGTGGCTATTGTTTAGTGGTTTAAAAGAAATGAAAGGGGAAGACTCAAATTGGTTTAACTAAGGGAATGATTTGGGTGAGGGAATACATAAAAGTTGGTTAAAAACAAAAGGTTACCTAGTGCCTTAATCATTTTCATGCTATATATTCGCCTTGCGGCCTCGAAATGTATACCTAACACAAGTTCTAAATCACAAAAGTCATCCGGCTCACTCAATCTTTGCCCGCAAAAACATGAGCAAAAATAATTCTAAAGCTACAAAGGCTCAAAAATAACTCACGAAAACGGGCGTATTGGGTAAATACGCAAGGCAAACAAGTAGGTCAATCGTTTGATTTCTCATGCTCAAGTGTATACAATTTTTTTTTTGGTAATCCTCACGCGAGCGAGCCCTTTTTGCGTTCACCCTTTGTTATTTGTCAAAAAATTAGTGATTTTATAAAAAACTTATGTTGGGTTAATTATTAAGCCACAAAAATTCATTCAAGAGAGCTTTATTTTATTTTATTATTTTATTTATATATTTATTTATTTTTATTTATTTGTTTTTTTATTCTTTTTTTCTCTTTTTTTTAACATGACAACAAAGCTCAAGCGCTAAACCACCTCTCCACACTTGAAATGTACATCGCCCTCGATGTACACAAAAACAAATATATGAAAAAATATATAATGAAAGCGGAGAAAAATGGAACACGAAAACTCCCCTGAAATGAAACGGCATGAATGGAGCGAAGTGACAAGTAAGGAGCAACTGCAACGAACAGCCAAGCAACCAACAAACCAACCTCTCAACCAAGCAACTACACACTAGCGAACAAGATCAAATACACAAAAGATTACCCAACCCATGTACCCTTGCCTTGTTTATTTAAACCACTAATCATAATAAAAAGAAATAAAAGATCACAACGGAGGGGTGTACGGACGGTGCAAAATGACACACCCCTCAAACACGAAATAGTAAAGTACAAAATGGAGATGGGGCTAAGACCTGTCACTCGTTCCAGAAGGACCGGTGTCGTCTCTGCGGTCGAATCGTGATCTGCGCGTGAAATAGGGAGGCGGCTGCGTGTATGGAGCATTCATTGAGTTCGCTATGTGCTGCTGCGAACTGAAGAGCCAGTCAAAGCTCCGCTGGCTTTGCTCATACATGTCCACCAGAAAATTACCCTGCCTATGTACCTCCGTGCGAATCAGACCGACATCCCGTCTCGTCTCCTGCTGGCTCAACAATGTCAAACAGGCGATTCCATGGAGGTGTCATCAAGTCCTCGAACCGCTCGGATTGACCGAGCAAATCCAAATCTACTTTTTGAAGCCTCCTCATAGGCTCGATTTGGTTCCTCCGAGCCCATAACCGCTCCTCTTTTTGTATACAGTGCCCTTCCTTGGCATTGTTGCTAAACCGCATGAATGTGTGAACCATCTGCAAGACAACCAGAATTAATCAGCAACAAAATTAAAACAAAAACGGACCTCTGGACAGTTGGCACGGTCGTGCCTGGGTTTGGCACGGTCGTGTGTGGATGAACAACAGCAGATTTTATGAAGTTTCTGGAAAAATTATGAAGTTCTGGGTTTATTCTTCAAGTGGCATGGTCGTGCCTGGGTTTGGCACGATCGTGCTTGACCTGGTTCTGACCGATTTCTGGGCGAGTGTTGAAGATCTGGAATTTCTTATGAAGGGCACGATCGTGCCAGGCCTTGGCACGGTCGTGCTTGACCGATTTTCTGGGCAAATTATGTAGAAAGTCACAAAATTATGAACGGCACGATGGGGCCAACCCTTGCACGATCGTGCGTGACGTAACCCAGATTCTCGAAATCGCTCAAAACGCACCCAAAAACCTGATTTTTCCATCTTTTTGCTTAGGGGTTTTGTAAATCGGTCACTTATGGTCAATAACAACACAAAAAACACTAAAAACGGGCTTGATTCGGGTGATTTAGACCAAGCCCTAAAAACAAAACATTAACTACCATGAAGAACAAACCCTAAGACTAAAGAACTTAACAAAGAAGGAGAAGGATTCGTACCTGGAATGATTGTTGGGATGAAAGAAACTTGTAATCTTGAAGGAAGCTAGGAGATGCAAGGGATTCGTGAGTGCTTTGAATGGGTTCAAGAGAGTAAGAATGAGAGGTTAAAGGAAAGTGGTTGAATGTATTATTGGTGGGCTATTATTGGTTCTGCAAAGGGGCTGACACTAGCAGGTCTAGTAGTGCCAGATTTTTCGGTTGATAGTGCTCGATTTTTGATTTTTTTTATTTTATTTTGAAAAACATAGTTTGTACAAAAATTAATTTAGAAACTAAAGGGTGGAAATAAAAATGAGAATTAAACGGACTTCTTGAACCCGGGACACTCACGAAGCATCTCCTACCAAGAAAATAGCTGAACTAACATACCTGAGAGCCGGCAACAAGCACTAACATCCCTCGCGACCAGAACGAACCGCAACCTGAAAAAGAAAAACAAACAACCGACACAATATATTTACAAAAACGGGCTAAGTTTATTTTACGAGTCTTCAGCTAGACTCACCACCCCGCATTCATTTGTTCCTAGGGTGGAGGGTAACAACCTCCTCACTCTGATCAACGGGCCCTCCAACATAAGCCTTTAACCTATGCCCGTTGACCTTAAACAACCGGCCATCCTCGTGACCTATCTCCACTGTCCCGTAAGGAAACACTGACCGTACAGTGTTGGGACCTGACCATCGAGACTTGAGCATACAAGGAAATAACCTCAGACGAGAGTTGTATAACAACATAATAATATATTTTTTTTCAATTAATCATGTGAGACAAATAAAAACAACTAGACAAAATTTTGTACACTTTTCACAATGATTTAACAAGTAACTCCAACCATTCTTGAGAAGACCGAGTCCCCGGCAACGGCGCCAAAAACTTGATGTGCGTGAATTAAATATATTTTATTATTATAATTTTTGTTCACGATGATTAGGTTTTAAAATTGTTTTTACCTAAAACCAAGTACACACGCATAGGGCAAGTGTACCCGTCAGGTGGTAGTATAGTTCACTGGTAAGAACCGGATATCAATCCGTGGACTAGGTGTCTCAGTACTAAATTTTTGTCACTTTTAAACCTGTTTCGATCAATGAGTTGATTTCTTGATTGTTTTTAAACTATCATGCAAGGATAAAATTAACTAAATGAATTAACAAGAACAATATCTAAGAAAGGTTGCTTGAATTAAGTATCCACTAATAAAAATATGACAACTTTTTAAGGAAAACTAATGGTGATGGATGCAAGTCTTAGAATCAACTAAGTTTCCAATCAAGGTCCCCTAGTTTTATAAATCTTGGGAAAATTATAATGAACAACATTTTAATCACCTAAGATTCATTCTTTAAGCTCTCTTGCTAAATTGATGTTAATATTTAATAATGAGTTAATTGTTAATCAAAACTCCTAACTCTACAAATTAAGGAAAACTAATGTCACACCCTGACCCGCAGCGGAATAAGAGTCGGGGCATAATTGGGTTATCACCAAAGCTCATGACATTTACTATTATGTTTCATATTTAATAAAGTCAAAGTTACATTTTCAAATATCCAAACATGTTCATTCAATACAAAGGAAATAAACCAAACATAACAATCCCAACTCTAAAACGTTTTATTCTTCTAGTCCAAGTCCTATGTGTTCCTAGCTGCTGCTGGTTCACCTGTATCATGTGTAAAATGGGAGTTTTTGGGTCAACATAAGTTGGCGAGTGAACCTTATTAGATAAACATTTATTAATAAATTAATTGTTAGTTTATCAATGAAAATTTGTGCATAATCATAGATGAGCAAATGTAAATAATCAAGCAATGGCAAATAGCAGTCACAACTATAACATACAATAACACATGGCAGCATAGATGAACATACCAACATCTTACTGTAAATAACATAAATGAAACTGTGCGATCAAGGCTCAATCAAACGGAGCCGATCGTATTGCATGTACTGAAAATGAAAATGTCTGTGCGATCAAGGCTCAATCAAACGGAGCCGATCGTATTGCGTGTACTGAAAATGATAATGTCTGTGCGATCAAGGCTCAATCAAACGGAGCCGATCGTATGTGGGCACGCCAGGTTCAACCGCATAATAAAATGGGGAACATGCTCAACGCTCATAATGTAATGGGGTGCGGCGGCCTATGAAATTGCATGTACTGAATAATAAATTGCATCCAATAATAACTACTTAACAGCAACAAACTGAATACACATGTTCATGATATGATGTATGCACAATGGTTTAGTAATAATATATATATACAAAGACACATGACACACCCCAAAACGTGATTAAAACGGGGAATTTGTAAGATTCACTCACATTGGGTGCGTTGGATTGGAGATGGTGAGATGCGCACGAATTAGATGAGCGGATCAACGAGGAATACTAACCTAAAATAATAATGGAAAAATATATTAAATGGGTGGATTTTATTAAGGATTTTAATGAAATTTTTAGATGAATTTTTGTGAGTTTATGGCTATTTTCTATCTTTAAAAATGTTATTTTTAAGTATTTTTAATTGATTTTTAAATTATATTAAATAATTAAAAATATAAAAAAAATTGTTTATTTAGCGTTGATCGTTGACCGTTGACCGGTTCGGTCAGCGAACTAATCTGCGCCGGGTGAGGCTCGAACCGGCGACCTCCCGTACGCGTGCACGCAGCTCTACCAACTGAGCTACGTGTCTAACCCGAAATAATCTTGTTTTAATTTATATTTATACACTTATTCAATTTAACCGAATTTCCTTTATTCGCAAAAACATTTTAATTCAATCGGACCGGTTTCGAAAGCGAGACGTGTGGTTCATGTTGCACACAGTCCACCGCTGGACTGTGTGTCTAACCTGGTTATTATCTCGGTTTTTATTATACTTAACAACTAACTGGGTTATCCCGATTTAGTTTAAACAAAAAGGCCTTTTATTATACAAGGAGTGCGTATAGCAGGGATCGAACTCGGGACGTGCGTTTGTATTTTGCACACAGTCCACCGCGGACTGTGTGTCTAACCCGTTTATAATTCCGATTTTAATTAACCTTATGTTATGTTGCGTCTTCATCTTCTTCGTTGATTTTACACGGACAAACATATTCCGACTGTTATGACCGATTTATGACTTATACGCTTTTCAGACATTACAAGTAATTTAAAAGTAAAGAATGGAGAGAGTTTGGGGAAAAAGATGTACCGATTGAGGTTGTTCACAGAATTCCGGCGGAGGTTCGTCGGTACTGAAAGTGAACTCCGGCTGTTGAAACCAATTAACAGCTTCGATCGATTATTTAAGAAGTTGAGTCACTTAAACAAGGTTTAACAGAAGTTTGGGAGATCATACCCGTTCACAGTGTGATTCCGGCAGTTTCAGGAGTTTTCCGGCGAAGGTAAGATTTTCGATAAACGTTGACTAGGATCGATTCTGATGGTGGAGTTGTGTTAGTGACTGATTAATCACATGATTGAAACAGAAAGAGCCGGAGAAAATACCGTGTGGATGTGAGTCCCGGTTTTCCGGCGACTTGCAGAATTTTTCCGGCGATTAGATTTAAGCTTCTCCGGTGGACTGTAAGGTTGCGGAAATGCAATTGGAAGCTTTGCGGAGTGTTTTGAGTCGCAGGAAGAGTCTATGATTGAAGTAGTTCGAGAATTGACAACTTTCGGTTATTAAACCGATCTACTTCCGAATTCAAGTTACACTCATGGCAGCATTGATTGAAATCGTCCGTTTATCGGTTATATTAACTGAATCGAGAGTATCCAAATCGACTTTGGGTGTTTGATAACCGATTTTAGTTACAATTTGTAAAATCGAATGATTTACCTTAGTCCATAAAACTTATTTGTTTCCTAAAGATGACAGAAAACAAACAAGTGGCGGAGTGGTCTTGTGATTGAGTGTTAAGTTGTTGAAGGGTGTCTTGGCTGACCTGGGTTCGAGTCCCGGCAGCGTTATATTTTTTTATTTATTTTATTTTAACTTTTCATCAAATATAATTTTTATTGTTTAGTTTATTTATTAATTATGTATTGTTTTAAATCAAAATAATCATAAATATTCGACATAACTTTTATAACTTGATATTCGATTACAAAACGGAGCGGGTTTTGAAAACCCGATTTTTACAAATGTTACAACTAACATGAACAACACATTAATCACCCTAACTTGGTTTCAAGTAAATGATATCTTCAACAAGCTCTTGACATAAATCACAAGCATGGTCATGCTAAACAACAACTTTGGCCTAAATCATCGATCCAACATGAACACAAACCATAGAATTCATATAAACATTCATAAGGTCTTTACAAATCCAAATGCAAGAATTCATACTCATATTCAAATCATCATCCTAATCATGTTAGCAATTAACATTCCTAGTTTAATGCTATGAATCAAATCAATAACCAACAAGATTCAATAATCATAATCTCTACATGGGCTTTCCAACACTACATGTAAATTTTTATGATCAAACATTCAAGAATACTAACTTTAAACATGAACATGCATTCCAAAAAACTTGAATAAATACCATCATTGAGATTAACATACAATAATCACCACATCTATTTCCATATTGTAAGTGTTCATTAGCTTCAACAAAATTCAAACAACACAATTGTTTAGCCTAGAAGGCTCATGATAACTAAGTGAAACATAAAGTAATATGGATTGTGCATGAATAACAAGTGAAATACTAGTGTTTAAGACAAGGTAATTAGCTAAATGAGTTGGATTATCAAGTGATACAACCTCCTAAAGGCTCCTTCTTCAATCTCCAAGCTTCCAAGATCACCTTCTTGAGAGAGAAATCCACCCAAATGCTCCAACTCCCCTTCAAATGAACCGAATTCACGTATTTAAGCTACTGGGCATTTGGCACGACCGTGCCACCATTTGGCACGGTCGTGCTTGGTAAGTGTCAGGTGCCTTTCTGAGTTGTTGACCATGTTTGATGCCAAATCCGGAAAGATCCCGCTAAAATTTCCCCGAGGTGGCACGACCGTGCCACCATTTGGCACGGTCGTGCTTATCGATATCACACTCGAAAATGACTAAGTTGAACTCGGAAACTAGCTGATCAGAGCCTGTGATTGCACGCGCAAGGTCGTGCTTGGGGTTGGCACGGTCGTGCCAAGTGTTGATTTGGCTCGGATTGTGCAGTCTTATGATAGTGCTTGTGATAGTGCCGACTTCTTGATGGTTGGCACGATCGTGCCAATGGTTGGCACGGTCGTGCCATATCTGGAAATTTGGCAGAAATGTTCCATTTTTGCTCCAATTTGATCCAAAAGCCTTGTTTCTTTACCGGGCCGAAGCCCGGACCTGCGTTTTCACAAATAACTCAAATGGGTATCTAAATCAATGAAAATACGACAAGTTCTCGCGTAAACGGGGTCTATTTGACGTTTTAAAGATGTATAAATTCTTATACATCAAACATCCCCACACTTGAACTTTGCTTGTCCTCAAGCAAACTAAAACAAACTTAAAACTCTCTAAATGGCAATAACCTCAACTAGCATTTTATACGCACAAACAAATTACTTGGGCTATAACAATCAAGGACTACTCGAATGATGGAAAAAAAACAAAAAGGTATATAAAATAAGTTTATGAGCAATGGTCCATCTTGGAAATCCCTACAAGTCTACCTCACATCCTCAAAATGTTCACACACACTCGGCTAACATATGGGTGCACATACGATTTATGGAGTATGTGTTAAACACTCGATGCCACGACGATGACCATGTGATATCATAAGCTTGTGAAAGGATCAAATTTAATCACTCGACAAAAACATAACATGAATCATGAAGTCTTATTCGGGTTGTAATTTGGCTAGGGTCAAGGGTATGGAAGTGGATATGTAAAGTGGCTAAAACGTTTGTAACCCGGCGGTTCGACTAACTTGAAACAAAAGAAAATAAGAACTATACAATTTAATATTATCTAACCGAGTGCTAATCAACGAATTTAGCTTTTCCACTCCAAAATTGCTCTAATGAAGCCACTTGGTAAGGCTTTTTTTTTTTTTAACTATTATCGTTTTTCTCAGTTTTTTTTTGCACATGCTTGAGAGGGAAACTAAGTACGTCTACTTAGATAAAAACTCTACCCCATGATGTTGCAACTATAAACTAAGATACTATACAAAAGTAACAAGTTAATCGCTAACCAAACCGGGCTTCCAAACAAAAATGGGTTAAAATATAAAAGGCTAATTTGGCTAAGTGGCTATTGTTTAGTGGTTTAAAAGAAATGAAAGGGGAAGACTCAAATTGGTTTAACTAAGGGAATGATTTGGGTGAGGGAATACATAAAAGTTGGTTAAAAACAAAAGGTTACCTAGTGCCTTAATCATTTTCATGCTATATATTCGCCTTGCGGCCTCGAAATGTATACCTAACACAAGTTCTAAATCACAAAAGTCATCCGGCTCACTCAATCTTTGCCCGCAAAAACATGAGCAAAAATAATTCTAAAGCTACAAAGGCTCAAAAATAACTCACGAAAACGGGCGTATTGGGTAAATACGCAAGGCAAACAAGTAGGTCAATCGTTTGATTTCTCATGCTCAAGTGTATACAATTTTTTTTTTGGTAATCCTCACGCGAGCGAGCCCTTTTTGCGTTCACCCTTTGTATATTTGTCAAAAAATTAGTGATTTTATAAAAAACTTATGTTGGGTTAATTATTAAGCCACAAAAATTCATTCAAGAGAGCTTTATTTATTTTATTATTTTATTTATATATTTATTTATTTTTATTTATTTGTTTTTTTATTCTTTTTTTCTCTTTTTTTTAACATGACAACAAAGCTCAAGCGCTAAACCACCTCTCCACACTTGAAATGTACATCGCCCTCGATGTACACAAAAACAAATATATGAAAAAATATATAATGAAAGCGGAGAAAAATGGAACACGAAAACTCCCCTGAAATGAAACGGCATGAATGGAGCGAAGTGACAAGTAAGGAGCAACTGCAACGAACAGCCAAGCAACCAACAAACCAACCTCTCAACCAAGCAACTACACACTAGCGAACAAGATCAAATACACAAAAGATTACCCAACCCATGTACCCTTGCCTTGTTTATTTAAACCACTAATCATAATAAAAAGAAATAAAAGATCACAACGGAGGGGTGTACGGACGGTGCAAAATGACACACCCCTCAAACACGAAATAGTAAAGTACAAAATGGAGATGGGGCTAAGACCTGTCACTCGTTCCAGAAGGACCGGTGTCGTCTCTGCGGTCGAATCGTGATCTGCGCGTGAAATAGGGAGGCGGCTGCGTGTATGGAGCATTCATTGAGTTCGCTATGTGCTGCTGCGAACTGAAGAGCCAGTCAAAGCTCCGCTGGCTTTGCTCATACATGTCCTCCAGAAAATTACCCTGCCTATGTACCTCCGTGCGAATCAGACCGACATCCCGTCTCGTCTCCTGCTGGCTCAACAATGTCAAACAGGCGATTCCATGGAGGTGTCATCAAGTCCTCGAACCGCTCGGATTGACCGAGCAAATCCAAATCTACTTTTTGAAGACTCCTCATAGGCTCGATTTGGTTCCTCCGAGCCCATAACCGCTCCTCTTTTTGTATACAGTGCCCTTCCTTGGCATTGTTGCTAAACCGCATGAATGTGTGAACCATCTGCAAGAC
This sequence comes from Scalesia atractyloides, assembly GCA_947069175.1. Taxonomy (NCBI): domain Eukaryota; kingdom Viridiplantae; phylum Streptophyta; class Magnoliopsida; order Asterales; family Asteraceae; genus Scalesia; species Scalesia atractyloides. Next base: position 75,038,830 of record CAMTDV010000022.1, on the reverse strand, counting down.
AACCAGAATTAATCAGCAACAAAATTAAAACAAAAACGGACCTCTGGACAGTTGGCACGGTCGTGCCTGGGTTTGGCACGGTCTTGCGTGGATGAACAACAGCAGATTTTATGAAGTTTCTGGAAAAATTATGAAGTTCTGGGTTTATTCTTCAAGTGGCATGGTCGTGCCTGGGTTTGGCACGATCGTGCTTGACCTGGTTCTGACCGATTTCTGGGCGAGTGTTGAAGATCTGGAATTTCTTATGAAGGGCACGATCGTGCCAGGCCTTGGCACGGTCGTGCTTGACCAATTTTTTGGGCAAATTATGAAGACAGTCACAAAATTAAGAACGGCACGATGGTGCCAACCCTTGGCACGATCGTGCGTGACGTAACCCAGATTCTCGAAATCGCTCAAAACGCACCCAAAAACCTGATTTTTCCATCTTTTTGCTTAGGGGTTTTGTAAATCGGTCACTTATGGTCAATAAAAACACAAAAAACACTAAAAACGGGCTTGATTCGGGTGATTTAGACCAAGCCCTAAAAACAAAACATTAACTACCATGAAGAACAAACCCTAAGACTAAAGAACTTAACAAAGAAGGAGAAGGATTCGTACCTGGAATGATTGTTGGGATGAAAGAAACAAGTAATCTTGAAGGAAGCTAGGAGATGCAAGGGATTCGTGAGTGCTTTGAATGGGTTCAAGAGAGTAAGAATGAGAGGTTAACGGAAAGTGGTTGAATGTATTATTGGTGGGTGCTATTATTGGTTCTGCAAAGGGGCTGACACTAGCAGGTCTGGTAGTGCCAGATTTTTCGGTTGATAGTGCTCGATTTTCGATTTTTTTTATTTTATTTTGAAAAACATAGTTTGTACAAAAATTAATTTAGAAACTAAAGGGTGGAAATAAAAATGAGAATTAAACGGACTCCATGAACCCGGGACACTCACGAAGCATCTCCTACCAAGAAAATAACTGAACTAACATACCTGAGAGCCGGCAACAAGCACTAACATCCCTCGCGACCAGAACGAACCGCAACCTGAAAAAGAAAAACAAACAACCGACACAATATATTTACAAAAACGGGCTAAGTTTATTTACGAGTCTTCAGCTAGACTCACCACCCCGCATTCATTTGTTCCTAGGGTGGAGGGTAACAACCTCCTCACTGATCAACGGGCCCTCCAACATAAGCCTTTAACCTATGCCCGTTGACCTTAAACAACCGGCCATCCTCGTGACCTATCTCCACTGTCCCGTAAGGAAACACTGACCGTACAGTGTTGGGACCTGACCATCGAGACTTGAGCATACCAGGAAATACCCTCAGACGAGAGTTGTACAACAACATAATAATATATTTTTTTTTTCAATTAATCATGTGAGACAAATAAAAACAACTAGACAAAATTTTGTACACTTTTCACAATGATTTAACAAGTAACTCCAACCATTCTTGAGAAGACCGAGTCCCCGGAAACGGCGCCAAAAACTTGATGTGCGTGAATTAAATATATTTTTATTATTATAATTTTTGTTCACGATGATTAGGTTTTAAAATAGTTTTTACTTAAAACCAAGTACACACACATAGGGCAAGTGTACCCGTCAGGTGGTAGTATAGTTCACTGGTAAGAACCGGATATCAATCCGTGGACTAGGTGTCTCAGTACTAAATTTTTGTCACTTTTAAACCTGTTTCGATCAATGAGTTGATTTCTTGATTGTTTTTAAACTATCATGCAAGGATAAAATTAATTAAATGAATTAACAAGAACAATATCTAAGAATGGTTGCTTGAATTAAGTATCCACTAATAAAAATATGACAACTTTTTAAAGAAAACTAATGGTGATGGATGCAAGTCTTAGAATCAACTAAGTTTCCAATCAAGGTCCCCTAGTTTTACAAAACTTGGGAAAATTATAATGAACAACATTTTAATCACCTAAGATTCATTCTTTAAGCTCTCTTGCTAAATTGATGTTAATCTTTAATAATGAGTTAATTGTTAATCAAAACTCCTAACTCTACAATTTAAGGAAAACTAACATGAACAACACATTAATCACCCTAACTTGGTTTCAAGTAAATGATATCTTCAACAAGCTCTTGACATAAATCACAAGCATGGTCATGCTAAACAACAACTTTGGCCTAAATCATCAATCCAACATGAACACAAACCATAGAATTCATATAAACAATCATAAGGTCTTTACAAATCCAAATGCAAGAATTCATACTCATATTCAAATCATCATCCTAATCATGTTAGCAATTAACATTCCTAGTTTAATGCTATGAATCAAATCAACAACCAACAAGATTCAATAATCATAATCTCTACATGGGCTTTCCAACACTACATGTAAATTTTTATGATCAAACATTCAAGAATAATAACTTTAAACATGAACATGCATTCCAAGAAACTTGAATAAATACCATCATTGAAATTAACATACAATAATCACCACATCTATTTCCATATTGTCAAGTGTTCATTAGCTTCAACAAAATTCAAACAACACAATTGTTTAGCCTAGAAGGCTCATGATAACTAAGAGAAACATAAAGTAATATGGATTGTGCATGAATAACAAGTGAAATACTAGTGTTTAAGACAAGGTAATTAGCTAAATGAGTTGGATTATCAAGTGATACAACCTCCTAAAGGCTCCTTCTTCAATCTCCAAGCTTCCAAGATCAGCTTCTTGAGAGAGAAATCCACCCAAATGCTCCAACTCCCCTTCAAATGAACTGAATTCACGTATTTAAGCTACCGGGCATTTGGCACGACCGTGCCACCATTTGGCACGGTCGTGCTTGGTAAGTGTCAGGTGCCTTTCTGAGTTGTTGACCAAGTTTGATGCCAAATCCGGAAAGATCCCGCTAAAATTTCCCCGAGGTGGCACGCGCGGTCGTGCTTATCGATATCGCACTCGGAAATGACTAAGTTGAACTCGAAAACTAGCTGATCAGAGCCTGTGATTGCACGCGCACGGTCGTGCTTGGGGTTGGCACGGTCGTGCCTAGTGTTGATTTGGCTCGGATTGTGCAGTCTTATGATAGTGCTTGTGATAGTGCCGACTTCTTGATGCTTGGCACGGTCGTGCCAATGGTTTGCACGGTCGTGCCATATCTGGCTATTTGGCAGAAGTGTTCCATTTTTGCTCCAATTTGCTCCAAAAGCCTTTGTTTCTTTACCGGGCCGGAGCCCAGACCTACATTTTCACAAATAACTCAAATGAGTATCTAAATCAATGAAGATATGACAAGCTCTCGCGTAAACGGGGTCTATTTGACGTTTTAAAGTTGTATAAATTCTTATACATCACACGTTCTCCGAGCGCATTAAATGTGAGCGCTATAAATAGGGGTGCTTCGGTAGGGTTTCTTCATTCATCAAACTTCTTTCGAAAAATTTTGCTCTTCTTCTTGAGTTCTTAGAATTTTTTTTCAAAGATTTATTTTTTTTGTCTTCTTCATGGCGACCAGAGAGCCTGAGGTTGCTGCTGGTGCCACTGCTACGCCTCTTCTGTCGGCTTGCAAGTTGAGCCGGCAGTTATTTGACGATATTCTGTCCAGCCTCCGGTTTCCTCCCTTTTGGGACGCCCGGATGCCGGCAGAAGGTGAGAGGGCCGCCGATGCTTCGGCGGGTTATATCACCTTGTTTGTTGACTTTTTTGGTGAGGGTAACTTCCGGTTGCCCGCCACTAAGTTCTTCTTGGATGTGCTTTAGTACTATGGATTCCACCTTTCCCAATTGAATCTGATGGGAATGGTGAGAATCCGACATTTTGAGTTCCTTTGCCGGTCGACTGGGTATGTTCCCACCATCGGCCGGTTCCGTATTTTTTATCAACTCCATTGCTCAATGGGGTTTTATCCTTTCCAGCACCGTGCACATGCACGAAAGATTTTGCTCTCTCCCCCGAGTCCTTCCACGAGTGGAAGGCAAAATTCTTTTTTGTTAAGGCTGGTGTGATACCAGCGCCGATGGTGTTCTGGGGGCCGGAAGAGATTCCGGTGGAGACCTTTCCCATACCAGTGCTTGACGTCTGGTATGGTGAGTTGAAAGAGATTCCGGCAATCCATTTGCCGGAGAGTGTACTGGTGGCGGCGGGGATGAGCTGGTGTGGGGACCCGAGCGCCGGTCTCGACCAGTGTATTTTGAGGGCGATTGCAGTAAGTATTCTTTGTTCCCTTGTTTCTTGCTTGATTTGGAGTTATGTATTCGCTCATCATATGTGTGTTTTACTTGCAGGAGCCTAGTTGTTCTTGGCCGCCTTCCAAAGGAATGAAGGGCGGATGGAGAAAATTCCCTTGAAGTCGGATGAGCCTACCTGGTATGCGCAGGTCCTTGACAATTTTGCCCTAATCAAGGACGCGGATCTAGCGGCTCCTACGCCACTGACTAGTGAGTCTTTCCTGTGTGCTTGCGCACCTTTGCAGGTGACTTACTTGTTGTCTTTGTTTAAATGCATGCGCTCTGATGGATTTGGGCATTGGCCCAGATCACAAGGAAAAGAGGCGTGTGGGGTCAGGCGCGGTGGTGGGTAGGGAGGCAACTCAACCCAGGGCAAGCCTTCCCAAAGGTAAGCGCGTTATCACTAACAAGTGGAAAACTTATGTGGTCATCTTTGACTCATGGGAGGGTCTCGAACCTGTAGGTGTGAAGAGGGCTGCACCGAAGCAGGCGGTCGCTGCTATCGCCATATCTGTTACCCGGAGGAGGCTAAAGAGGTCCCAGAAGTGCCTCTAAAGTGGAAGAGGCGCCCGAAGGAGAACCTCTCCTCGCAACCCCCTAAGAAGGTTGCCCCGCGGAGACATTTTGGGGAGCGGCGAATTTTGGATCATTAACTTCTGGGATATCCCTTTGTAAGTATTTATACCCCTTGATAGTTCCTTCCATTTTTTGTGTTGGATATGACTAACACTTATTATTGTGTAGAGGGGGATGAGCCGGTTTTGTTGATAACCGTCCAAGCGTTGGGGAAGCTGAATCCCCGATGACCCAGGCCGGTGGTCAAGGAGGAAATGCTGCTGCTGAGGTAGAAGAACCGGTCGGCGTGAGGGAGGGGCCTCACGTGGAGGTGGAAGGTCGTGGTATGGATACTAATGTGGGTTCCCCGGTTTTGGAAACTTCGGGTGTTCCATTGACACAACCACAACAGGATATTGAAGAACCTGTGGTTGTTGTTGAGGAATCTCGAGTGGATCTTGGGGAACCTACCGTGGGAGTGGAAGAATCGGGGTTCGTTGTCCAAGAACCCGTTGTGGTGGGGGAAGAACGCGCGCATCAAGGTGGCGCGGTTAATGCTGATGAGGCGGGGCCGTCGGGAGCGGCGTCCGCCGAAGAGGTTCAGACCAGTGCTCCACAAGGGCATGTGGAGGAACCGTTATTTGGGTCGGCGCAGGATCTGCCGCCCTTGGTTTGTCTCCCAACCGCCCAGATGAGACTCTGGGTGATTATTATTACAGGTCATTATCCTTTGCGCAAGCCGAAGAGATCCACACTCCTGTGTGGAAGTTGAAGAAAGGAGATGACTTTTCTCACTGGCCGGCGTGCCGTGAGTTTTTTAAGGGATCCTTCCCCCCGGCGGAGGTACGTCTGCTTTCTGATCATGAAGAAGAAGAGACGTATCACACGTACCTCCAAGCAGCTGCCAGGTCCGCCTCGGTGACTTATAAGATTGTTCGTGACTGGCGGGGCCTGGTGAAAGAAAAGAAGAATCTTGAGGCTGCTCAAGAAACTCTTGGAAAGGAGCGAGCCCAAGTGGCTACGCGTGAAGCTGCATTGTCGGCAAGGGAGACTGCCTTCGCCGAAATCAGCGCATTGAAGGGTGGTCTGCGCAGGGGTGGAAGAATCGGGCCGAAGCCTCAGAAGCCAAACTTGCTGAGGAACGCAAGTTGTGGAAGGAGGCTTGCGAGAGAGATAACAGGGAGAAAAGATCCCTGAGGGATGAGCTGGCCCAGCTGCGCGCCGATGTGACGCATGAGAAGAAAGAGAAAGAGGCGGCCACTGCCTCAGCTGCACAAGCTAGTGTGCAACGTGAGCACAGCGAACAGAGAGAGGTACCTCCTTGTCTTTTGTGTTTACTCTGTTGATAAGTTTAAGTTATGTTGCTAACCTTTTTGAAATTAAACAGATCGAAGCTTGCTTTGCTTTAGCGAGCACCAAGAAAGATCTCCAAGCAGCCTCGGTGAAGAATGACTTGTGCGGAGGCTGCAATTGGCGGAGGCGAAGGTGGAAATGGGAGAGAAGAAATTAGAAGATTCTGAGAATTTCCACGCCATCTCCGAGTCGTTAGTGGAATCACTCACCAGCAACATGCTGTGGCTTCAACATCATGGGATTGGCCATGTAAGTGGTTGCACTTGTGTTCTATTCGGACCTTTATAGAATGGCTCTAATTTTTCCTTTGAATTCGTAGATTGCCGATTCCATTATGTATTTCGCGGAGTTGTATGGTGCAGTGGCTTAGCTGGTGGTTACTGCGCGCCATGATGGGCATGCGTAAGGCTACGCTGAGTGTGCGTAACAAATCACTCATGCCTTGGACACTCTATGGGATTCCAGCCATGCCTCCACTCACGGGATTAATACTGGAGCTATCTTCGAGAAGGCGCAACAGGGGTATAATCGCCTTGAAATCCCTGCCTTGGAGTTGGTAAGCGAGGCTCTTACCCACGATGACTTCGTCGACCGCTTGAAGGATATCTTTCCGGAAGATGTTGAAGTCGCTGCTGAAGGCGAAGACTAGTGTAGGATCCGTGATCTTATATTCTTGTAGGATCATTGCTTGTTCCGCGCGTGACGCGGTTATGTACATACTTTTTTTTATCTTTTTAATGAAATGTTTTTTTTCTGTTACAAAATAATTGCGTGGACTGAAACGACTTTGTGCAAGTATAGCGAATGAAACTGGTAATGAACTCGCGCCTGGGTATCAGCTCTTGTGCATGCTGTGTAAGTAGTGATTTATGTTTTACGAGTCATTGTGCACCAAGTTGTTTTTGCGTATACTCAAAGTGTTTCCGCGCATTTGTAGCGAAACATTAAGATAAAAAAGAAGTGAAGTAACTCTTATCTATATTACATACTTGGGCGCAAAGGCCGCATTTCCGAATAGACAAGAGACTATGTACTTAGGGATTTACATGTAACATCGCCTTAGTTGTTGCGCATTCAATGTCCTGGGATACTTGTTCCGTCTAAGCGCTTAAGGGTATATGCGCCTTTTCCCAGGACTTCGTGAATAACATAAGGACCTTCCCATTTGGGTGCTAGTTTTCCAGGACGTTCGGCATTAGATGCCTCATTGTCGCGTAGAACAAAGTCTCCGGGTAAGAAGATGCATATGCGGACTCGCGCGTGGTAGTATTTCTCTAGCTTGGACTTGTATTTTGCTTCATTGATGGCAGCGTTTTCACGCCTTTCTTCTAGCAAGTCCAAATCTAGCCTACGCTCCTCCTCGTTGTTTTGTTTTTGCGCAGCTAACATGCGCGGTGATGGGTGGCCTATCTCTGCAGGAATCACTGCCTCCGTCCCATACACGAGGCTAAAAGGAGTTTCATCCATGCTGGTTTTAGGCATGGTTCGATGAGCCCATAAGATGCTTGGCAGCTCATCTACCCAACCTCTACGCGCTGTTCCCAACCTTATCTTGATTCCTTTGACAATGCTTTTGTTGATGCTTTCCATTTGGCCGTTTCCTTGGGGATGCGCGACCGAAGTGAAAACGTGTTCGATATGCATCTCTTGCATCCATTGCTGTAGTTCTTCGGCTGCGAAATTGGGGCCGTTATCGCTGACTATGCACATGGGTAGCCCGAAGCGGCATATGATATGCTCCCAAATGAACTTTCGCACTACAGTTGCTGTGGTGGATGCGAGAGGTTTGGCCTCTACCCATTTGGTGAAATAATCGACTGCAACGATTATGAATTCCACCGCTCCTGGAGCATCTGGGAATGGTCCCGCCATATCGATTGCCCATTGCTGAAAGGGCCACGTTGTTGTTACCGGAATCAAGGGATTCTTGGGGCGCAATGTCTTTGGAGCATGACACTAGCATGACACACATTTCCGTAATGTTTTAACTGCATCAAGGTGCATGCCAGACCAATAATATCCGGCGTTCATGATCTTTGCAACGACCATGCACGGTCTGGCGTGAATTCCGCATAACCCTTCGTGTATTTCATGGATCAAGTATTTGGTGTCTTGTGCGTCAACACAGTGGAGGAGATGTCCAAGGTATGACTTCCGGTATAAGATACCATCCGCCATTTCATAGTTGAGTGCCTTGTTCTGGACTTCCCTTGCTTTCGCTTTGTTTTCGGGGAGACTCCCGTGTTGCAAGAACATGATGATGGGAGACATCCAGGATGGGTTTCCCATTTCTATGATGTTGACTTGTCGGAAAGGAACAGAAGGGTTTTTTAGTACCTCAATGCGCACCTCTCGCGCAAGGTGCTTGAAGCTTGTAGCGGCTAGTTTGCTGAGAGCGTCAGTATGTTTGTTCACGCTTCGGTAACATGGGTTATCTTGAAATGTTGGAATTTGGTTATTAAGGCTTGGGCCTGTTCTTGATATAAGGCCATTACCTCGCCCTTTCCATCGTACAGGCCGTTGACCTGCCCGTCGACTAGGAGTGAGTTGACATGGGCTTCCAAATTCTGCGCACCCATCTTGACTGCTAACCGAAGACCTGCCAGGAACGCTTCGTACTCAGCTTCATTATTTGTGCTTTTAAAATCCAACCTGTTGGCATAGGTGAATTATTTGTCATCGGGGCTTATTAGGCGAAGACCTGCCCATGCGCCATCGTCGTTGGATACGCCATCGGTGTGAAGTATCCATGCGCGGTTATCCGTAACAAGCGCTGGATTCTGTACTTCTTCACACTCCTGCGCTTTATTTGGCGGGACTTCCACGAGGCCAATATCTGGCCTTTTATTGCTTGTCGTGGCTTATACACAACATTGTAACCGCCAAGCTCGATCGTCCTTTTTGCTAGGCGACCGGAGATATCCGGTTTTGACAAAATTTGGCCTAGATGATAGTTCGAGAGAACTGTTATTTCATGGCCTGAAAAATATCGGCGCAACCACCGGGATGCGTGGACTAAAGCTAGAGCTAGCTTTTCCATCATGGGATATCGAGTTTCTGAGTCGGTAAGCATTTTTCTGACGTAGTAGATCGGAGTTTGAACTCCTGCGCGCTCTACTAGCAGAACTTCTCCCAGAGCGACATCTGATGTGGAAAGGTAGAGTATCAGTGGCTCCTTCTTTCGTGGCGCGGTTAGCGTTGGTAGCTGAATCAAGCATTCCTTCATTTGAGTGAAGGCCTTCTCCGCCTCTGAAGTCCACTGAAACTTGATCTTCTTCACACAATTCCGTAGAGTGCTGATGAATGGGAAAGACTTCATTGCGTGGTTGGCCAAGAACCTGTTCAACTCAGCCAGCCGCCCTGCCAACTGTTGCATCTCTTTGATAGTTGAGGGTGATGGCATACGCTGGATCGCTTCCACTTTGTCGGGATTGACTTTAAAGCCATCGCGCGTGACGATGAATCCCAAAAATTTGCCATCCTCCATTCTAAAAGAGCACTTACTGGGGTTAAGCTTCAGATTTGCCTTGCGCAAGGAGGCAAACATTTTTTGGATGTTTGCCAACATCTTCTCCTCATATGAGCTCATGATGAGTAAGTCATCAATGTATACTTCCATGATTTCACCAATGTCATCCCCAAAGACATGGTCCATTGAGCGTCGGTAGGTGGCTCCTACGTTGCGCAGTCCGAACGGCATTTTTGTGTAGCAATAGATGCCCTTTTCCGTTCGGAAAGCGGTCTTGTCTTCATCTTCTTTCTTCATTTGGATCTGGTGGTATCCCTTGTAGTAATCAAGGAAACATTTCCACCTAAATGAAGCAAGAGAGTCCACCTTCTTGTCGATTTCCGGCAAGGCGTAGCAGTCCTTGGGACATGCCTTATTGAGGTCTTTGAAATCGACGCATAGCGCCAACTGCCGTTGGACTTCTGGACAATGACTGGGTTGGCTACCCATGTCTGATAATGCACTTCTCGGATGATTCCTGCTTAGAGAAGCTCTGCGACTTGCTCGTTCAAAGCGCGGGTCTTTTCGGGCCCAAAGCTGCGCTTCTTCTGAATGATAGGCTGAACTAAAGGGAAAGTGTGTAGTGCATGCTCAGCTATTTCACTTGGCACCCCTGTCATGTCCGCCGGTGACTATGCAAAAATGTCAGAGTTTCGGAACAACAACTGTTTCAACCGCGCCTTGACTGCGGGGATTATGGCGGGTCCCAAGAGCACGGTTTGTTCCGGGCACTTGTTGTTAAGTACCCACTTTTATGGCTCACCGTCGGAGGATGGCTTGGGTTGCTTTATTGTTGGTTCTTCGTCCACAGACATGATTTCCTTCCTTGAATACATGATAGCCACTCTGGTTTCTGTGGGAAAACCGCAAGTGGTGTGAGGGATGGAAGTAATCATGCTGAAGTCTCGCTAGGCACGCCGTCCTAATAATACATCATGGCGCGAGGTCGCGGGCATGACCATGAAATTGACCTGGACAGTGCGAGTGTGGCGCTTGTCAGAGAGAGTGACCGGAAAAGAGATTTGTCCCAAAGGAAAAACAGCCTCATTGCAGAAACCAATGAGTGGGAAATCCACCGGCTCGAGGCGTGCTTTGTCCTTCGGGTCAAGTTGCTGGAAGCACTGTTCATATATAATGTACATAGAGCTCCTAGGGTCTATGAACATGTAGTCGGTGCGATAGTGACCGAAAATGCCAGTTATCACTACCGGTCGGTCTTCTTGTGGACCCCGGGGACAATGGGGAAGATGACCTGCTGCTCTCGCCAGTGAGACGTGCAGCTCTTCTGGTGGTTGCGCTTGCGCGAAGGACCACCTTGAATCATATGAACAGCCTTCATTTTTTGTTACTCGGACCCTCGTCCGCCTCGAGTAATCTGGCGCACCTCCTACGCACGTTTTGTAATAAGTGGGTGAGCTTCCCACCTTTGAGTGCCTTCTCAATCTCCATGTGCATGGAGATGCAATTGTCGGTTGTGTGCTTCGTGTCTTTGTGATAATCGCAGAAGAGGTTGGGGTCTTGACCCCTCTTGTTGCGCATCGGCGGTGGTTTTTTGAATTGGTGGTCTTCTGTACTAAGTACCTCCGCCGGTGTCTTCGTCAGTGGGGTCACTGGCGATCAAGATTATCTTGTTTTATTGCTCGCTGGGTGGCGAGCTTATTAATGGTCGCGCGAGCGTCGACCGGTGTATGGGGAGAGTTCTGGCTGTGGTCCCTCAACCCTTTATTCTTTTTCCCAAAACTCCTACTCAAGTCTTGGGACGATGGTGAGGTAGGGGAGGCCTACTGTGTTGATAGTGCGCTCTGTTTGAGCGTAGACCTTTGCCGCCGCCATAAGTTTCTCCCAGCTCTTGGGGAGACATGTAGTCCCTGACAAGACTTTGATCATCTCGTCACAGGGTACGACGTACTTGAACTGTGCACGAATCAGGTCTTCATGCACATCCCTTATCTCCAGCACCTCTTTGTTGTAGCGGGTAATGAAGTCTTCGAGGCTTTCATCATCCCGCTGCCAAATATTTATTACGTCAGAAGAGTCTCTGACATAACGCCTTTGTTGGCTGAAATGCGCTAGGAACTTGTCCTTCAAGTCGTTCCAGGACGCGAGTTTGCCCGTGGGTAAGTTATCAAACAATAGGCGTGCAGTGCCTGTGAGGGTTTGGACAAACAGGTGACACACATTGGTAGTGTCCATCCTCCAATCAGTTCTACGCCAGTGAATAGACGCAGATGGTCATCCGGGTCGGTCAACACGTTGTATTTGCCGACGTTGAAAGGCAACTTTGCACGCTCCAAGGGTGCGAGAGCTATCTCCTTGATGAACTTGGAGTGCTCGGCTGCATCCGCCGGTCGGTAAATCAAGTTGTAATCATGCTCGGCCTCCGGGTTGTAAACGCCGCATGGAGCGGATCTGTATGCCGCATGATTCTTGGGTATCCGGTGAAAAACGCTGGCGCTATCACCTTCACCGTAAGTTTTGTCTTCCTTCACGCTGGGTGTACAGCTCCCCTTGAGGACGCGGGCCCAGCCGTGAGTGGACAGATGCTCGTCTGAGAGAGCGAGACTCTAGGTTAGGTGGAGGTTGTGTGTACTCCGTCTCCTGTGGATGGAGACTATATGGTATGCTCGCCCCTGCTGGCGAGTCGTGGCTCATAATCCTCGGTGCAGGTGAAGCGTGCACCTGAAGGGCGGGCTGTACTGGGACAGCAGGGGTGTTTGTCTGCACAGATTTGCGCATAGACGGCGTTCAGGGCTGTCTGGGAGTTTATGAACCATGACATCGGTGTTTCACCCGAGGTAGGACCGACATGATTGGAACAAAGGGAGTCTCTAGCTGGGCTCTGGGGTGACCGGGATGTTTATTCGGCCAGAGCCGTGTTGAGCACCGCATCCTCGGAGGAATCTTCCCTCACTTGCCCGTCGACACGAGAGGTTTGAACCGGGTTCTTGCCTTCGCGTCGAGAGCCTCGCGGGGTGGTTGATGGAAATTCAGCCTTTAGGAGATAAGGCTTAGAAAGGTGAAAAAATGGGAGGTTGGAAACTAGAAATAGTGAGAGTCCCACGGATGTCGCCAATGAAGAAGCACCGGTTGAACCTAGAGATGTCCGGGGATATATAAGTCACAACCAGGGTATTTCTGCATAAATGGTTAACCTCTCACTTTATCTTTTGGTTTGCAAGCTCACTCGGCTGATCTGCAAAACTAGCAACGCCGTTAGTCTCGCCACGGGGAAACGGTGGTTTTCTACGTGACCACACTCTGGTGTGAGAATAAGTATCTTGGATAAGAAACAAATGATTGTTGAAGTAAGCAAAAAGCTTGTCTGTGTGGTAAGTTGTGTAGTAAGTATGTGAGCCTGTATGTACCTGGAGATCCGATACTTTTTCATAGCCGAGAAAGGTATGTTAAGAAAAAGCTGGTGGGCCTTGAGCCCAGCCCATACAGCCCGAGACATCCCTTTTGTCCCTGGCGCCAGATATTAAATGCTCCCTGCAGGAGAATTAATGTTCACTGTTGGCAGGTATGCTTTGTCAGATGTTGAGTGGTGCCACGTGTAAAGGCAGCCGTCTCTAGTGTCAGGCCTGTTGCCAGCCGAAAATGGAGAGGGTGGAACAGTCACTGGCAGAAGTGTGGTTGGTGTATGATCTGACACTTGCCTTACTGGTCATGGGTGCTGTCACACACAACCTGCTAAGTAACCTTTGGTCACTTCTCTGCCATTCCGTACCCTGAGGTATGGTTAACATCTCTTAGTGCTTTCCCTCTTTTGCGAGGCTGTCAAGGTTTTTCCCACCAGCGCAGGGTGTCAAGGGTACATCCTTTTGGCCAAAGACTATGAGGCACTGCTCATGTGTGTCTTGTCCTTACGAGGTTTTGGGATTCGCAGCTTAGAGGAATGTTGTTGTGCGCAGGGTCTAGTAGTCTACGCGCGTGAGTCTAACTTGCCGTTGTGGCGAGTACACAAGGCTCGTTGTGTGACTTTATTGTATTGGTCTAATTCACTGTTGCGCTGAGTGCGCAAGGCTCATTGTGTGACCTTTAAAAGCTTGTCTAATTCACTGTTGCACTGAGTGCGCAAGGCTGATTGTGTGACCTATGAAAGCTGGTCTAATTCACCGTTACGCTGAGTGCGCAAGGATCATTGTGTGACCTATTGAATCCAAAGAAAGCGCACCATTGCACGTTGCGTGCAAGGTTATCTTTGTAGCACTTTGGTCAAGGATATGGTCATTTGGGACCATACCTCCTCAATGTCAATTTATTTGTTATTATTAGAGTTTATGTCTCTAATAAAATAACTAATTAAGTGACACTTTTCACTTATTCTCAACTCTTGTAAAAATAGTAGGCTATGTGTCTTTTGTGATAAAGAAATGCTAGAAAAATACAAGAGAAGTAATACAAGAAAACACATGAATTCATGGAGAGTTCTAGGAAAAAGAATGAATACCCATGTGTTGGATACTTAGATAGATAATTTTCTCTACTCAATTTCATCTCCTTCATATCATTATTTTTCCACAAGTTCTAACACTATAATGTTATGCAGTGTGTAACCTCGGGCGCGTGGCCATTTCCGGCAGTACAGACTGCTCCGGCTGTTGTACCCTAGGAGACAGACACGCTATCTTTAGTAGAGGCGCGAAATCTGTTTTAAGGGAAGCGTGTTGAACACGTGCCTCAGCCACAACCGTCAACACTTGTTTTGTTCATTTTGTAGGAAATTATTGTATAAGAAGATGTGGTTCAAGACCTCGTTGAAGCCCACACAACGGACCATACAAGAAGATGTGGTTAAGGCTCTTGTTGAAGACAAAGATTTGAATCGATTTATTTAAATATGTTGTATTTCATATTTAATTTTGTATGATTTGTACACGGTACGGGTACTACAATTTCCCAAAATTATGTAAAGAGAGTATCTTTACAATTTTCTATTTATTTATATAATTTTTATTATAAATTGTGACCCATGTCTTACAAACTTAGAACAGATTTCGTGAGATTGTTGCTACAATTTTAAAACTTTATTTATAAGGATTTTGGGTTCACGAAAGGATTTACAACAAATAAATATTTTTTAGAGATTATGATCTTATAAATTTTTTTGGGAAATATATATGTAGTATAACTTGTTGTGTTTGGATTTATTGAAATTGAGTTATAATCTTAAATCCTATACCATGGTACAAACGAATAATTTGGTTCAATCATTTGGTTTTGAAAGGATTATGGAATCGTTAATTTTTTCTAACCTTTGTGTTAGAACGGGTTTATTAGTGTAAACCATACGTTTTTTTGTAAACGTTAAAATTTCTCTAACTTTGTGTTAGACCGAAATTATGGGTGTAAACCATACTTTTTTTTGTAAATGTTAAATTCTCTAAGTAGAACTTTCATGTTTTTAATTAAGAATTTTATGTTACTTGATTAGAGTTTTATGTCTCTAATTGAGTTTTATATAAAGTACACTCTTCATCCACCCATGGATTTATATGAACAAATAAGCCTTATAATGATTTTTTTAATCATTTATTTCTACACGAGCGTGTTAGAATTGGGTTCTTTATACAAACTGATATGTTTTATAACGATTTCTGTAATCATTTATTTCTAACGAGCTTGTTAGAACCTATTGGTATGATAATGGTTATTATAATCATTTATTTCTAACAAATATGTTAAAACATATTTATTGAGAAGATTTATAACAATTTTTGTAATTGTTTATTTCTAACAAAAGTGTTAGAAACAGTTTATAAAAAAACAAATGATTTTTGTAATCATTTGTTTCTAACATGCGTGTTAGAAGCGTTCATGAAAAGTGTTAGAAACAGTTTATAAAAAAATAACAAATGATTTTTGTAATCATTTGTCTTCTAACATGCGTGTTAGAAACGTTTCATGAAAAGTGTTTGTTTGGAAGCAATTTTTAGTTGTTTATTTTTAAACATGCGTATTAGAAGTGACTTATTTATATGAACCATATATGTGTTTATAACAATCGAGTTAACAGTTAGTGGAAATGTTAATATTTCTAACGTGCGCATTAGATTTTTTTTTCCATTTTAACATGATTGTTAAAAATTGTTAGAATACAAATGCTTTGAAATATTTTATGTAAACATTTTATATAAGTAATTTATTGTAGAATTGATTTTAGTGAATATAAACACATTAATGCTTTGCATGGTTTAGAAATAAAAAAGTCATACATTGAAGTTGATGTTTGATTGGCTTCAAAATGAAATCACTATAAAGTGATGGTGTTGTTGTATGGAATTTATCACTAACTTTAATTTGTGATTTCTAAATCCAAATGTGTAACCCCCTGTAAAATCGTGTCCAATAGTATAGTGACACGTGTTGTATTTTTAATATAGTCTATTAAAGACCAATAAGGACTAAAGGCGTCAACATGCTCAAGTTGAGCCTCTGAGTGACGAACCGATGTCAACATGCATAAATAATAGCCTCTGAGTGACTGATATGTCAACATACTTAAATCATTAGCCTCTGAGTGACTGATACGTCAACATGCTTGAAACTTGGCCTCTGAGTGACTGATATGTCAACATGCCCAGCCTCTGAGTGACATCGGAATCAACATGCTTGTAATAAGCCTCTGAGTGATCCTTTGTGAAGTCCTAACTCTCATACGTGCCGTTTGTTGGACGAGAGAGTTCAGTTTTGTAAATATGTGAAAGTTGGATAATGGAGGGATTAAAAGTGTCAACATGTTAATTCTTACCTCTGAGTGACCTTTTAACGAACCGAGAGCTCGACAATGTCCGGGCATAATCCCAGGTATGCCAAGATTGGCTACAGAGGGCTAAAAGTGCCAAAAAGGTGTTTTGAAAGGTTTTAGGAGCCTTATAAAGTTCAGGGGCTATAGTGTCAAATTTGAAAGTTTTCATAGAGCGGTCGCGGGCCGCGAGAGACTTGGTATATGTCTCTCGCGGGGTGCGAGAAGCACTCTGCT
This sequence comes from Scalesia atractyloides, assembly GCA_947069175.1. Taxonomy (NCBI): domain Eukaryota; kingdom Viridiplantae; phylum Streptophyta; class Magnoliopsida; order Asterales; family Asteraceae; genus Scalesia; species Scalesia atractyloides. The sequence continues at coordinate 75,022,228 of CAMTDV010000022.1, read as the reverse complement.
GCAGAAGTTTGTTTGGTCTCAAAGCCAAACTCCAAAACCATTAAATTAGAAACCATGGACTTGTAATCAGCTATGCCACGTTTTAGGACACTTGTAAGCTTCTTCTTACACCCTAAACACCTGGCTTCACCTCTTTTGAGCTCTCCAACTATAAATAGGTGCTTAAGTTCACCATTTCAACTTGCACCTTTCTTATTCACTCTTCTCCCTCCTCTGGAAGTTCTTAACTAAAAGGAGCAATCCAACATAGTTCTTTTGCATCTAGGAATCACTGGGAAGTGTTCCTTCTTTGTGCATTTTCGTTTTAGGCTTCTATAGCCAAAAGTCAAGCGTTTTATGTAAAACGCTTTGACTTTCGGCTAAGACCATTATGGTCCAGCCATTATTCAAAATGAACATGGCTAAATGATCGTAATAAGGTGGGTGTTAGTCCCTATAAAGGGCACCTCCTGAAGATCACGTTTGCTAGACCAATTGACGGGTCAAAGTTATTTTACTAAAAAGTCAAACAGGCCATTTTTCGAAAAATCATAAATTGATCTTATATATGTTATGAAACCTGCTTTGACACTTAAACAAGATGGTAATAATTATTAGAACATGTATAAACATTTTCGGCTCGTCAATTTCAGTTCTAGGGTCGGTTCGCAACCAAAAGTCGCGAAGTTTGACTTTTGCTTTGACTTTCGATTCTGACCCGATTTAGATTAGTTACCTACTGATCTAAAGTTGCATTATGATCATAATATAATGTAGCATAACCCTCTGAGATTATATTACATGATCAAAATCAGAATCTAAGTTTATGCACAAGTTCCATAATTATGTCATCTTTGACCAAAATGTCCTTTTTGCATAAAACAAGGTTTTAAATGATAATGAACTTAAAAATGAGTTTTCTACTGATGTAATATTATAATTAGGATTATTTGGGATGTTAAACCAAGTTATAAACTGAGTTTTCAAGCAGTTCCTTGAACTACGTCGATAAATGACGGTTTTAGTCCTTGTGACTCATAAAATGATTTTTAATCAATCTTTTCAAGGTAAATCATTTACCTATTGATATTTTATATTAAATAACATATTTTAAACATTTTAAGTCTGACCCTAAGGTCAGTTTTCATAAAACATCGCTTAACAACGTCATCTTACGACATAAGCGCCATTTCGGCGCATAGTATGGTTTTAAACCATATTATTGACCAAAACTTGATACCTACTGATTTATAAATTATTTTAAACATAATTACAGTAGGTACATATTATAAACTCAGAATCCCAAATAATTTATAAACTATGTGTAAAATGACCAAAATGACCATTCGGTGCATAGTTTGGTCATAAAAGATAATTTACACATATAATTGACATCCTACTAATATTATGTCATAAATAAAGTATTTTTCCAGAATACTTATAATTTTAACATTAAATTATATTCAAGTTCTTTTTATATGGTATGAAATTACCAAAGTGCCCTTATGAGGCATAGTTTCGTTTTAAAACCTTAATGGGCATATAAGTTGATATCCTACTGATATTTTAACTTATTTAAAGTATAATGGCATATAGAACTTGTCCATGACTTATCCGGTTACCCAATATCGCTATTATGCGCACAATTACGTATATGTAACTATTTTACGGAATTTAACCGTAACGGGTTTAACCTTGTCATTTACGGAATTTAACCGTAACGGGTTTAACCTTGTCATTTAACCGTAAGTTCAAGCCTCCAAGTCATTAAGGTCAATGCGACCGGGACTTATAATCAACCATTAAGATCCTCTTATGTTAACATTCAAATAATGTGCATACTCTTGGTTGTGTGACTTGAGGAATCACACTAACCTTCAAGGTAATGGACTATGTCCTAACCTTATATATAGCCCTTGTGATCTATTTGATCCCAGCTAAATAGCCTTTGTGATCTGTTTGATCCCGGCTAAAATCACCAGTGCGGTGATTAAACATCCATTAGAGATGTATTTTATATAACCCTTGTGATCTATTTGATCCCGGTTATATAGCCTTTGTGATCTGTTTGATCCCGGCTAATATCACCAGTGTGGTGATTAAACATCCATTAGAGATGTATTTTATATAACCCTTGTGATCTATTTGATCCCGGTTATATAGCCCTTGTGATCTATTTGATCCCGGTTATATAGCCTTTGTGATCTATTTGATCCGGGCTAAAAAGCCCTTGTGATCTACGTGATCCGGCTAGTATCACCAGTGTGGTGATTGAACATCCATTAGAGATGTATTTTATATAACCCTTGTGATCTATTTGATTCCGGTTATATAGCCCTTGTGATCTATTTGATCCCGGCTAAAAGGGCCTTGTGATCTGTGTGATCCCGGCTAATATCACCAGTGTGGTGATTGAACATCCATTAGAGATGTATTATATATAACCCTTGTGATCTATTTGATCCGGTTATATAGCCTTTGTGATCTATTTGACCCCGGCTAAAAAGCCCTTGTGATCTGTGTGATCCCGGCTAATATCACCAATGCGGTGATTGAACATCCGTTAGAGATGCATTATATATAAACCTTGTGATCTATTTGATCCCGGTTATATAGCCTTTGTGATCTATTTGATCCTGGCTAAAAAGCCCTTGTGATCTGTGTGATCCCGGCTAGTATCACCAGTGCGGTGATTGAACATCCATTAGAGATTTATTTTATATAACCCTTGTGATCTATTTAATCCTGATTATATAGCCTTTGTGATATATTTAATCTCGGCTAAAAAGCCCTTGTGATCTGTGTGATCCCGGCTAGTATCACCAGCTCGGTGATTGAACATCCATTAGAGATGTATTTTATATAACCCTTGTGATCTATTTGATCCCGGTTATATAGCCTTTGTGATATGTGTGATCCCGGCTAGTATCACCAGTGCGGTGATTAAACATCCATTAGTGATGTATTACCCTTTCGGGTTATGATCTATTCTATAAAGCCCATGTGATCTATTTGATCCCGGCTACTATCATTAGTGCGATGATAATTAAACATCCATTAGCAATATTGTGCCTATGTGCCCTATTATATGTCCATTAGTGACAGGCCTAAGTGCCATATCCTATGTCCATTAGTGACAAGCCTATGTGCCATATATTAAGATGTCCTTGGTGACAAGCCTATGTGCTATATAATTGTTATGGCAGTTGTGACACTGCGATCGCCTGTCTAATAATAAATGGACTCCGTCCAAATTGTAATTTGCCTATGATGGTCCTATTAAGACCTAGGCCAAATATAGTTATATTAAGCCTAAGAGTTGTGATGTTATTCACACTAGCATAGGCAATGGATTTTCTTATATCCAATGTTTAAAAAGCCGATATGGTTATTATACCATGGCTAAGAGAAATTTTATTTGGTTTATAGAACCAAGACTTTGAAGAATGGCTAATTCCAATGAGGCACAAAGTAGCCATCGGAACGTCAAAGGCGCCAGAAATATAGCCATAAATAATGATAATGATTTCCAAGCTCGCATTGATGCGGCTGTGGAAAGGGCCATGAGTAAGGCCATAGAAAGGCTAAGAGAGCCGAGTGCCACTCGCTCTAGACCCCTATCTATTCCACCATCTTCAGCTCATAAAGAGAGCTCTATTCACTCTTCAAATGCGAAGAGTGAACCAAGGATAACAGACTTTGCTGATAGGTCCCGTTCTGCTAAAGACGGGTGTACCTATAAATACTTTGTCTCCTGTAAACCCCGAGACTTTAATGGGGGAAAAAGGAGCCGTAGAAGCTATAAAGTTGCTAGACGAAATGGAGACTATTGTTGACATCAGCAGTTGTGCTGAAAAGGATGTGGTAAAGTATGTATCACAATCCTTCAAGGGCGATGCCCTAACATGGTGGAAGGCCATGATTCAATCAACAGGTAAGGTACACCTGTACAACTTGGGATGGTCCAAGTTTGTTGAATTAATAAAGGAAACTTATTGCCCAACCCAAGAGGTGGAGAAAAAGAGACAGACTTCTTGTCTCTTTTCATGAAAAACCTAGACTGTCGGAAGTATGTTTCCGATTTCAATTCCCTATCTAGGTTAGTTTCCTATTTAATTACCCCTGAATCCAAACGCATTGCTCGTTTTATAAATGGATTAGCGCCCAAGATTAAGGGCATGGTAAAGGCTGCTCAGCCTAGTACCTATAGGTCTGCTGTTGACCTCTCTCTCTCCCTCACCCTTGATATAGTGAGGCAGAAGTCAGTTAAGCCTGAAACTGACTGGAAAAGGAAGAGAGAGGAAGACAACTCCCAAGGATTTAATAAGAAAAATAAAGGGAGGTTCGGGTTCAAAGGGAACCAAAGCAAGTCGGCTGTGATGCCATTCTGTAAGACTTGCAACCGAAGATACTGGGGACAGTGTAATCCTGACCCACAAGCTAGACCTTGTGGCATATGTAAAAGAAGGGGGCATAAGACCCTAGATTGTAAGGATCTTAAGGATGCTGTATGTTATATTTGCAATGAAAAAGGGCACATTGTAACTAGCTGCCCTAAGAATTCAAGGAATAATAATCCGAAGCCTGGAGAGGCCAAGAAGGGGAATGCACGCGCCTTTCGGCTAATTGCTAAGGAAGCTGTTAATGACAATAACGTCATAACAGGTACTTTACCCATTAATGATATTTTTGCTAGAGTGTTATTTGATTCGGGTGCAGATAAATTATTTGTTGATAATAAGTTTAGTAAACTTTTAAATCTGCCCGTAAGAACTCTAGATAAGACTTATGAGACAGAACTTGCCGATGGAACATCAGAAACTGCTTCTTCTATTCTTGATGGATGTTCCATATCCATTAAGAATCATTCTATCCCTGTCTCTCTTTTGCCAATGAAATTGGCGGGGTTTGATGTTGTCTTAGGCATGGATTGGTTATCTCATAACCAAGCCCGCATTGCCTGCGATAAAAAGCTCATCGAGATTAAGACCCTATCTGGTGAAATGATCACCATCTTTGGCGACTCACACTATGGAGTGCCAGACAAAGTGTCGTTATTTAAGGCATCCAAGTGTTTGAGAAGAGGTTGTGTCGTTTACATGGCACAAGTAACCATCAATGAGCCTAAACTAAGCATTGAAGACTTACCAGTTATCTCGGAGTATCCCGATGTTTTCCCTGAAGAATTACCAGGTCTACCTCCAGATAGGCAAGTGGAGTTCAGAATAGATATCATACCAGGATCAGCACCCGTAGCTAGAGCTCCATATAGGCTAGCTCCAGCCGAAATGAATGAGCTAAGAGTTCAATTGGACGAACTCATGGAGAAAGGCTTTATTCAGCCTAGTTCCTCACCTTGGGGAGCTCCTATTCTGTTTGTAAAGAAGAAAGACGGTTCGATGCGAATGTGCATCGACTACGGGGAGCTGAATAAACTAACGATTAAGAATAGATATCCTCTGCCCGGTATCGATGATTTATTCGACCAACTTCAAGGGGCTAGTTACTTTTCTAAGATAGAGATGAGACCAGGATATCATCAACTGAAGGTTAGAAATGAAGATGTTCCTAAGACAGCCTTCAGGACCCGCTATGGTTATTTTGAGTTTTTGGTGATGCCTTTTGGGCTCACAAATGCACCAGCAGCATTCATGGATCTCATGAATAGAGTCTGCAAGCCATATTTTGATAAGTTTGTCATTGTCTTCATAGGCGACATACTTATCTATTCTCGTAATCAAAATGATCACGAGAAACATCTTCAGTGCATCTTAGAATTATTAAGGCAGGAGAAACTTTTTGCAAAGTTCTCTAAATGCGAATTTTGGATTAGAGAAATCCAATTTCTTGGACATATGGTAAGTGAGCGTTGTATCCAAGTGGATCCCGCCAAAATTGAGGCTTTAATAAATTGGGAAGTGCCCAAGACCCCAACAGAAGTTCGTAGTTTCTTAGGACTGGTTGGTTACTATAGGAGGTTCATTGAGAACTTTTCTAGGATAGCCACTCCTTTAACTTCTTTGACCCATAAGAATATTAAGTATAATTGGGGTCCAAAGCAACAGGAATCTTTTGAGGTTCTTAAACACAAGTTGAGCACCGCTCCTGTGTTATCTCTACCTGAGGGTATTGAGGAATTTGTAGTCTACTGTGATGCATCGCACACTGGCATGGGCTGTGTGCTAATGCAAAAAGGCAAGATGATTGCCTATGCATCACGACAACTAAAGGTGCATGAAAGGAATTACACCACCCATGATTTGGAACGGGGTGTTGTTGTATTTGCACTAAAACTATGGAGACATTACTTGTATGGCACAAAGTGTGTTATATACACAGACCATAAAAGTCTCCAGCATCTATTCAATCAGAAAGAATTGAACATGCGACAACGCCGTTGGATGGAAAATCTTAATGATTATGATTGCGAGATTCGCTACCATCCAGGCAAGGAAAATGTAGTTGCCGATGCCTTAAGTCGCAAGGAGAAGGTTAAACCTATAAGGATTAATGCTAAGAGCATTGAGCTCCGAAATTGCTTGAGTGAGAAGCTATTAGATGCGCAAAAACAAGCCTTGTTAGAGGCTAACATCCCTAATGAGAGATTAGGCGGAACCATTGATCAATTAACGCCTGGAAAGGATGGAATCCTAAGATTTAATGATAGAATTTGGGTTCCGATCTTTAGAGGACTTAGGAATCTAATACTCCAGGAAGCGTATAATTCAAGATACTCTGTTCACCCGGGTGGTGACAAGATGTATCAAGATTTGAAGAAGAATTATTGGTGGATGGGTTTGAAGAAGTCCATAGCCACTTATGTAGCTAAGTGTCTGGCGTGTTCGCAAGTTAAGGCTGAACATTAGAAACCGTCAGGACTTCTACAACTGTCACACCCCGACCCGCAGCGGAATAAGAGTCGGGGCATAATTGGGTTATCACCAAAGCTCATGATATTTACTAATATGTTTCATATTTATTAAATTCAAAATTACATCCTCAATATTCCAAACATGTTCATACAATTACAAAGAAAGATAATCAACTAAACAATCCAAAGTCTAAACCGGTTTATTCTTCTAAGCCATCCTATATGTTTCTTGCTGCAGCTGAATCACCTGTATCATGTGTAAAAATGGGGTTTTTGGGTCAACATAAGTTGCCGAGTGAACCTTGTTAGAAAACATTTGTTATTGATTTCTTGTTATATTTATTATGGAAAATTGTGCAATAATCATATGTGAGCAAACGTGAATAATCATACAATAACAATAACAATAACAAACAATAACATACAACAACAAACCAACTTGCATGAATATATAACATGAATGATACTTTATATGTTGGCAACGTCACGTTCACGCTCATAGGTAACGGGGAACGGACGACCTATGATAAATGTCTGTGCGATCAAGGCTCAATCAAATGGAGCCGATCGTATGTTGGCAACGCCTCGTTCACGCTCATAGGTAATGGGGAACAGCTCAACGCTCATATGTAATGGGGAGCGGCGGCCTATGATAATGTATGTACTGAAAATGATAAATTTAATCTAAACAATAACCACACAAACAGTTGATACATATTGAATACACATTTGATCATGGACATGATGGATGCACAATTGTTTAAATGTAAATAATGATAAGACACATGATACACCCCAAAAACGTGATTAAAACGGGGAATTTGTAGAGATTCACTCACATTGGGTGCGTTCGGTTGAAGATGATGAATGCGCACGAGTTTAGAGGGTTGATCGACGAGGATTACTAACCTAAATAATAACGAAAAGGTATGGTAAATAAGTGAATTTTATTAATAATTTTAATAGGATTTTTAGATATATTTTTGTGAGTTTAAGGCTATTTTCTAACTTTAAAAACATTATTTTTAAGTATTTTTAATTGATTTTTAAATTAAATAAATAAATAAAAATATAAAAAAATGTTAACTTTTTTGACTTTGACCGTTGACCATGATTGTTGACTTGTTGACCGGTTCGGTCGTTTATATTGTTGCACTGAGTGAGGTTCGAACTTGTGACCTCCCGTACGCGTGCACGCAGTTCTACCAACTGAGCTACGTGTCTAACCCGAAATATTTCTGTTTTGATTCGGGTGCAGATATATCATTTGTTGATAATAAGTTTAGTAAACTTTTAAATCTGCCTTCAGGACCCGCTATGGTCATTTTGAGTTTTTGCTGATGCCTTTTGGGCTCACAAATGCACCAGCAGCATTCATGGATCTCATGAATAGAGTCTACAAGCCATATTTGGATAAGTTTGTCATCGTCTTCATAGACGACATACTTATCTATTCTCGTAATCAAAATGATCACCAGAAACATCTTCGGTGCATCCTAGAATTATTATGGCAGGAGAAACTTTATTGAAAGTTCTCTAAATGCGAATTTTGGATTAGAGAAGTCCAATTTCTTGGACATATGGTAAGTGAGCGTGGTATCCAAGTGGATCCCGCCAAAATTGAGGCTATAATAAATTGGGAAGTGCCCAAGACCCCAACAGAAGTTCGTAGTTTCTTAGGACTGGCTGGTTACTATAGGAGGTTCATTGAGAACCTTTCAAGGATAGCCACTCCTTTAACTTCTTTGACCCGTAAGAATATTAAGTATGATTGGGGTACAAAGCAACAAGAATCTTTTGAGGTTCTTAAACACAAGTTGAGCAACGCTCCTGTGTTATCTTTACCTGAGGGTATTGAGGAATTTGTAGTCTACTGTGATGCATCGCACACTAGCATGGGCTGTGTGCTAATGCAAAAAGGCAAGATGATTGCCTATGCATCACGACAACTAAAGGTGCATGAAAGGAATTACACCACCCATGATTTGGAACGGGGTGCTGTTGTATTTACACTAAAACTGTGGAGACATTACTTGTATAGCACAAAGTGTGTTATATACACAGACCATAAAAGTCTCCAACATCTATTCAATCAGAAAGAATTGAACATGCGACAACGCCATTGGATGGAAAATCTTAATGATTATGATTGCGAGATTCGCTACCATCCAGGCAAAGCAAATGTAGTTGCCGATGCCTTAAGTCGCAAGGAGAAGGTTAAATCAATAAGGATTAACGCTAAGAGCATTGAGCTCCGAAATAGCTTGAGTGAGAAGCTATTAGATACGCAAAAGCACGCCTTGTTAGAGGCTAACATCCCTAATGAGCGATTAGGCGGAACCATTGATCAATTAATGCCTGGAAAGGATGGAATCCTAAGATTTAATGATAGAATTTGGGTTCCGATCTTTGGAGGACTTAGGAATCTAACCCTCCAGGAAGCGCATAATTCAAGATACTTTGTTCACCCGGGTGGTGACAAGATGTATCAAGATTTGAAGAAGAATTATTGGTGGATGGGTTTGAAGAAGTCCATAGCCACTTATGTAGCTAAGTGTCTGGCGTGTTCGCAAGTTAAGGCTGAACATCAGAAACCGTCAGGACTTCTACAACAACTTGAAATTCCCACTTGGAAATGGGAAATGGTAACTATGGATTTGATTACTAAGTTACCTAAGACAAAAAGTGGTAATGACACTATTTGGATCATAGTGGATAGGCTGACTAAGTCAGCTCACTTCTTGCCAATTAAAGAGATGTATAATTCAGATAAATTGGCTAAGTTGTATGTGGACAAAATAGTGTCTCTACACGGTGTGCCAGTATCTATTGTATTCAATAGAGATACTAGATACAGATCTCACTTTTGAAAATGTTTCCAACAATTATTAGGCACACGATTAAATTTTAGTACGGCTTACCATCCGTAGACTGATGGTCAGAGTGAGCGTACCATCCAAACACTGGAAGACATGCTTAGGGCATGTGTGATTGATTTAGGTGGAAGTTGGGATGACCACTTACCCTTAATAGAATTCTCCTACAATAACAGTTATCATACAAGCATCAAGGCTGCTCCTTTTGAGCCCTTGTATGGGAGAAGATGTAGAACGCCCGTATGTTGGGCAGAAGTTGGGGAGGCCCAACTGTCAGGACCTGAGATTGTCCTGGAGACCACGGAAAAGATTATGCAAATCCGTGATCGTCTCAAAGCTGCCAGGGACAGGCAGAAGAGCTATGCTGACAAGAGGCGTAAACCTCTTAAGTTCCAAGTAGGGGACAAGGTCATGCTAAAAGTATCACCCTAGAAAGGAGTGATGCGTTTTGGAAAGAAGGGCAAGTTAAGCCCAAGATATATAGGACCCTTCGAGATAATCGAATGTGTCGGCACTATAGCTTATAAGCTCAGGTTGCCAGAGGAGCTTAATGGAATCCATGATGTATTCCATATATCTAATCTTAAGAAATGTCTAGCCGATGAGTCGCTAGCAATGTCGCACAATGAGGTGCAAATTGATGAAAACCTGAGGTTCATTGAGAAACCAATTTCGATCAAGGATCGACAGGTTAAGAAGCTTCGAAGAAATATGATAGCTATAGTAAAGGTTAAGTGGGACGCTTTTATAGGTCCTGAGTATACATGGGAGGTTGAGTCCACTATGCGACAAAAATACCCCCATCTTTTTGAATAAAATCTCGAGGTCGATATTTCTTTTAAGGGGGTGAGGATGTAACACCCTGTAAAATCGTGTCCAATAGTATAGTGACACGTGTTGTATTTTTAATATAGTCTATTAAAGACCAATAACACAGACAACGATTACCCTACTGATCTTGTTTAATTCGATTGACAAACATTTAATTGATTAAAATGAAATGGACATGGAAGATTTTGGGAGTAAACATACCGGAAAAATGATCTTTCTCAGAACTCCGGCGAAGTCGTCGGCTCTGTTTTTATGAACTTCGTCTGAGCGGACCAATTAACAGTTTTGATTAGCTAGTTGTGGAATTGAAGTACTGAACAAGAGTTATCAGAAGGTTTAAAAGATTATACCGTTTCACAGCGCAATCTAGGAATTTTCAGAAGTTTTCCGGCGAGTGCTGATTATCCGATATCGTCGCCTGGAACTGATTCTGATTGAAGGGTTTGAGTTAGTAAAAGCCTAACAACTGATAGAAGATAGAAGAATTGAGAAACTTACCGTTTTGATGAAAGACACGGTTTTCCGGCGAAAGTCCGGCGAGTTCAAAAAGCGATTCCGACGATCAGAAATTAGAGTAAAAGTGAAATTAGAAGTTCTGGGAATGTTATTGAGTCGCGAGATGAGGTTATTGATGGAGTAATTCAGAAAGTGAATGTTTTCAGTTATTAAAACCGAACATCACATGAATTCAAGTTCATTAACGACTGAATTGATTAAGAATGTCGGTTTATCGGTTATAATCAAGAATCCGCGAGCACTCAACAGTCCTTGGACGTTTGGAAGCCGATATCGGTTTCAGTTTGGCGCAAACATGTTAATTCACGGTTGCGCTTATGATTTAATTGTTTCCTAGATTTCACAAAGTCAGATAGTGGCAGAGTGGTTATATGTTTGGTTATTAAAGTTTCCGGCTGACCCGGGTTCGAAACCCGGCAGCCCATTTTTATTTTTAACCGTTTCATTTTTATTTTTTAACAATTTTAATTGCCATAATCTAAAATGTTTATTAGTTATGTATTGTTTAAAATTAACATAGGCATTAAATGAGCAACAAAAATATAAAACTGATTATTCGATTAATAAACGAAGCGGGTTTGAAAAACCCGTTTTTCGACAAATGTTACAACAACAACTTGAAATTCCCACTTGGAAATGGGAAATGGTAACTATGGATTTGATTACCAAGTTACCTAAGACCAAAAGTGGTAATGACACTATTTGGGTCATAGTGGATAGGCTGACTAAGTCAGCTTACTTCTTACCAATTAAAGAGATGTATAATTCAGATAAATTGGCTAAGTTGTATGTGGACAAAATAGTGTCCCTACACGGTGTGCCAGTATCTATTGTATCCGATAGAGATACTAGATACACATCTCACTTTTGGAAAAGTTTCCAACAATCATTAGGCACACGATTAAATTTTAGTACGGCTTACCATCCGCAGACTGATGGTCAGAGTGAGCGTACCATCCAAACACTGGAAGACATGCTTAGGGCATGTGTGATTGATTTAGGTGGAAGTTGGGATGACCACTTACCCTTAATAGAATTCTCCTACAATAACAGTTATCATACAAGCATCAAGGCTGCTCCTTTTGAGGCCTTGTATGGGAGAAGATGTAGAACGCCCGTATGTTGGGCAGAAGTTGGGGAGGCCCAACTGTCAGGACCTGAGATTGTCCTAGAGACCACGGAAAAGATTATGCAAATCCGTGATCGTCTCAAAGCTGCCAGGGACAGGCAGAAGAGCTATGCTGACAAAAGGCGTAAACCTCTTAAGTTCCAAGTAGGGGACAAGGTCATGCTAAAAGTATCACCCTGGAAAGGAGTGATGCGTTTTGAAAGAAGGGCAAGTTAAGCCCAATTTCGATCAAGGATCGACAGGTTAAGAAGCTCCGAAGAAATACCTATAATAAAGGTTAAGTGGGACGCTTTTAGAGGTCCTGAGTATACATGGGAGGTTGAGTCCACTATGCGACAAAAATACCCCCATCTTTTTGAATAAAATCTCGAGATCGAGATTTATTTTAAGTGATCGTAATAAGGTGGGTGTTAGTCCCTATAAAGGGCACCTCCTGAAGATCACGTTTGCTAGACCAATTGACGGGTCGAAGTTATGTTACTAAAAAGTCAAACAGGCCATTTTTTTGAAAAAATCATAAATTGATCTTATATATGTTATGAAACCTGTTTTGACACTTAAACAAGATGGTAATAATTATTAGAACATTTATAAACATGTTCGGCTCGTCAATTTCAGTTCTAGGGTCGGTTCGCAACCGAAAGTCGCGAAATTTGACTTCTGCTTTGACTTTCGATTCTGAGCCCTTTTTAGATTAGTTACCTACTGATCTAAAGTTGCATTATGATCATAATATAATGTAGCATAACCCTCTGAGGTTATATTACATGATCATAATCAGAATCTAAGTTTATGCACAAGTTCCATAATTATGCCATCTTTGACCAAAATGCCCTTTTTGCATAATAATGTAATATTATAGGTAGGATTATTTGGGATGTTAAACCAAGTTATAAACTGAGTTTTCAAGCAGGTCCTTAAACTATGTCGACAAATGATGGTTTTAGTCCTTGTGACTCATAAAATGATTTTTAATCAATCTTTTCAAGGTAAATCATTTACCTACTGATATGTTATATTAAATAACATATTTTAAACATTTTAAGTCTGACCCTAAGGTCAGTTTCATTAAACATCGCTTAACAACGTCATCTTACGACATAAGCGCCATTTCGGCGCATAGTATGGTTTTAAACCATATATTGACCAAAACTTGACACCTACTGATTTCAAAACTTATTTTAAACATAATTACAGTAGGTACATGTTATAAACTCAGAATCCAAAATAATTTATAAACTATGTGTAAAATGACCAAAATGCCCCTTCGGTGCTAGTTTGGTCATAAAAGATAATTTACACATATAATTGACATCCTACTAATATTATGTCTAAATAAAGTATTTTTCCAGAATACTTATAATTATAACATTAAATTATATTCAAGTTCTTTTTAGATGGTATGAAATTACCAAAATGCCCTTATGAGGCATAGTTTCGTTTTAAAACCTTAATGGGCATATAAGTTGATATCCTACTGATATTTTAACTTATTTAAAGTATAATGGCATATAGAACTTGTCCATGACTTATCCGGTTACCCAATATCGCTATTATGCGCACAGTTACGTATATGTAACTATTGTACGGAATTTAACTGTAACGGGTTTAACCTTGTCATTTAGCCTCAAAATCCAGAATGTTTATAGTTTACCCATATTATACAAGTCAAGTACTTGTCGGGTTTAAACTACATTATATCCGATCATCGTTTAGTCAAGCGTTATACGTAATGATCATGTACTCTATTCGGTTTATAAGACCGTTAGTATTTAATTGGCTAGCTTATGCCATAATCCAAACTAGAGCCTTGCCGGTAAATGCTATCTGCACTTGGTACTTTTGTATACGACTGAATTATTTAAAAATAAAAGAAGAAGACAAGCTCAGGTAAATACTCTCGACTTATTTTCCCTATAAGGGCTTGGGATACGGTAAATTATTATTGCATGGTCCATTGCAAGGTTAACCTTCCTAAGTTAATAAAAGATTTTGTGTCGTTTGCACTTCAAATCATTTTTAATGTTTTCAAAATGAGTATGTTGGGTGTATTTACCAGCGTAAGCTGACGTATCTTCCAAAGGCTAATCTGCACGTATAATACGAAATAGGCCGGAAGCAGCTCAGTAGAGAATAAGAGGATCTTGTAAATCCTTAGATCTGCCTAAAGTCTGTTTTGTATTCTTTCTATGTACATTTTACGATCCACCTGTGGATTTTCTATTACGAGCCTGTATATTATTTTAGATTTCGAATATTTCGGTTTGTAATAGTAATTTTACTCCAAGACTTCCGCTGTGCTATGTTTAATTGATAATGATGTTATCAACTTATGTCACGATACTCCCCACCCGGGCCCATCAGTGTTTGGATTTCGGGTTGGAAATCCGGGGTGTGACAAAATGGTCATGTTATATGTATATAAAATGACTTCAATTTTCTAACACGTGTGTTAGAAAATGTGTATAAAAAATACAAGGTTAGAGATTGTTCATTATATAAGCCATAATGAATGGAAATGGTTTTATGTAAAAATTTAATTACCTTTGTGTGCATTAAAAATGATGAGAAATGGTTGATATTATTAATATAGTATATTGCAAAACTAAGGAAATGTTTTAGAGTGATTGTTAAAACAAAGTTTTGCATTGTATTGATAATTCTAATGGTTCGCTACTCTTGCTAGAAGTAGCATATGGTGAACAAAGTAACAATCTCATGGATATTATTTGGTGGAAAACAACTTGGTGTTGTTGTGAACAAATTTAGTTGTTCAAGTTCATTACTTAAATGTAGTCTTTGTAACAACTTGGTGTTGTTTTATGTAGAATTGTCCAAGTTTAAAGTTTCAAGATGAAATGAGAAACTTGTACTTACTAGTGCATGAAGTCTTATTGAGGGAGTATCTCAAGACATGTCATGGGACGATACGTTGAGAAGATTTTGATCAGATTATAAAGTGTTGAAGATAAAAGCACTTTAATATTTGATGCATATAGATTGTCTATGCTACCGTTTAAATTTCAAAAGTGTTTAGCACTTATGATTTAGTTTCCGATGTATTTTATTGTGTTGTGTTCAATATCTTTGGATAACACATGCAATTTTTTTACAAAGAAATAAATCACTAATGTTTGTGACGTATAAATTATTTTTGTGGAAAGTAATTATAACGTCAACTATACATTGTTTAAAGGAATATGGCTTTAAACGGATAGTAAATGAAAATATTTGGACATAAACAACTTGAGAGTTGTTGCATTGACTAAAAATCAAAGACGAAAACATCAAATGTATAACCACATCATGAGAGATTAATGAAAGAACGTACTGAGTGTATTGAGATGAAATACACAAACGAATTCATGTCGAAATACTTCGTTAGAAATTATTGGAAATTTCACAAGTTTGAATTCTAACATATGAAAGTAAAAGTACTATATGTTATTGCATACCTTTATAAATCTTGCGAGATTTATACGTAGATGGTGTACCACTTGAATATGGAAATTTTACCTTCGTTTGGGATAACATCCTAAATATACATATCTCCTAATGAAAAACAATAGATGTGTGCAAATCACTTATGTGAATGCCATGTTGTTGAGTGTGGATCTAGATAACTCTATCTTCACAATAGTGATTGTAAACGAGGAACATTCATCTTGTTGGCGATAAGCGTGTTCACCAAGTGACTTGGATTAACACTTATGTTTAAGTACTTATGAGTCAATGGTAAAGCGTTGAAGATCAAAGGTAAAAAGTTATGTTCCTTAATTAAATGATAAAATTTAGCTATGTGCTATATACAATAATTTGTGAGACCTTCCTAAATATTGATGTTTTAGGATTATGAATATGTCTCATTATTTTGTCTTAACAAGGGATGAATGCTGCAAAGTGATGTTTGATATCCTTGGGGCTGTGAAGACTCAGAATGATGCATCTTATGTTCACATGCTACAAGTATTGTAGTCTAAAGCATGCTAGACTAGTACTTGGTTAATTATGGGTCTTGACGGAGATAATTAACTCTAACATTCAAATGTGTGTGAACACAAAAAGAAATTGTGTATAGTCAAAGTTGAGGGAGAATTTCATTCATTATAAGGAAAAGACATGTAACTTTTGAAGATTTTGTTCGAAAAGCTAATGAGGAGAACTCATTGTCTAGGCTTATTCTAGATGGTTAAATTAGAATTATTCTAAGTTGGTGAAAAATTTATGACAATAGCATCTGTTGCTTTGGTCAGCTCGAAGCTTATGTAAGCTAATGCAATATGATTAAATTCAGTGATACAATGAGGTTGATCTTGTTTAATCAATGTGTATAAAGGTCGTCATAAGTGAAATTACGGAAATGTTGATCAAATGGAAAGAAATGTGGAGGAGGATCCATTTAAAAAAACAACCCTATAAGGATATGTAGAAATGGTTTTTCGTTACTCCATCTGGATGTTATCCAATAACACTTAAATGCGGGGGTGTCTTGCATTTGTACCATAATATTTTGGCGATAAGGATTTTGTAATCCAATCTAACATTGCAAACAGATGACTAAGTGGAAGACACATATGTCATAGTGCATAATGGAGATGTGTTTGCCTTAATTATAAATGTATCATTCTAAGACAAATAATATAACCAGATTCAGGTGGCCACTGAGGTTATATCTTAGAAATTGACAATAGGCAATGTTAACTTTCGAGTTACGAACACGTCATGACAATTGATCTCAACTGCAAAGTTATCTTCATGACTTGTCAATGACAAAGATAATGTTGTGGATCCAACAACCTGAGGATTTATTAGAGATCAAGTTGTGAAATGAGACTAAAGCCCATGGAAAAAGGGTGTGTGAAGGAAACCTAACTTAGTTGACTCGAGATCCCAAGATCTAAATTCAATAGGACAACGAATTCATATGCCTAAGGGTGGTCATAGTGGGGGCATAACTGATATGCATAAGCTAGTATATATAGTTAAATATACCCCCTAAACGGTAAAAGGGTGTTTAAATATGTTCTAGTTCATTCCTATGGAATTCAGTGACAAAATTGTGAGGCTAAGCATATTATGTGTTAAATGATTTTGCGTAATCATGGTAACCATGATGCTTTTAATGATTTAAGGAGAATCACCTATGTTAGAGAGAAGTGGGGTCTCTTCGAATGGAATTGGGGCACAATTCCTAGAGCTCTCGTAGAACCATGAAAGTGTTCTACGACCATTATTGGACACAACTATGAAGGGATGACCCGACTAAGGAGAGTATTGTGTGAAGTGTATTGTCGTCTACACAAATGGGGGTTTGTTCAAGGACATCGCGTCTAGGAGACTAAGTATGCTCCACAACGGAAAGTTCAAAGGGAACACCTACTTATCCGGCAATACTCAACTATTGAGGTTCCATTGGAAATTTTATGTGTTATGAACGATCTCCATTCATGTGGGGGATTGTTGGAAATATTTGTAGTGTGAGTTGATATTAATTTAGTGAAATTATAATTTAGTAACATTATAACCACTAATTAAACTCTTCATATGTTGAATTAAAGATTAAACTCTTGAGTAGAGTTTTTATGTTAATTTATTTGTTATTATTAGAGTTTATATCTCTAATAAAATAACTAATTAAGTGACACTTTGCACTTATTCTCAACTCTTGTAAAAATAGTAGGCTATGTGCCTCATTTTGTGATAAAGAAATGTTAGAAAAATAGAAGAGAAGTAATACAAAAAAACACATGAATTCATGGGGAGTTCTTAGAAAAGAAGAGATACTTGAATACCGAGATAAGTTTTCTCTACTCAATTTCATCTATCATTAATCTTTCCACAAGTTCTAACACTATAATTTTATGCAGTGTAACCTCAGACGTGTGGCCATTTCCAGCAGTACAGACTACTCCGGTTGTTGTACCTTAGGAGACAGACATCGTTATCTTTGGTAGAGGCACGAATCTGTTTTAAAGAAAACGTGTTGAACACGTGCCTCAGTCACAACCGTCAACACTTGTTTTTGTTCATTTTGTGGTTCAAGAACTCGTTGAAACCCACACAACAGACCATATAAAAAGACGCGGTTAAGACTCTTGTTAAAGACAACGATTTTAATCGATTTATTTAAATATGTTATATTTCATATTAATTTTGTATGATTTGTATACGGTACGGTTACTACAATTTTAAAATGTAAAAAAAAGTATCTTTACAATTTTTATATTTATTTATATAATTTTTATTATAAAATTATAACCCATGTTTTATATAAACTTGTTATTTTTACGTTCATTTTGTTATTTTAAGTTCATTTTGAAAACTGTTTAAATCATGTTCACTAGCTAGTTCATATATATAAATCATTTTAATATTTTAGGAAAAGCTACGAAGGGGTTTAAAGTCACAATATTCGTGTACATAACGAGTCGCATATAATAACTTCATAAGACTTAAAAAAGAGAATATAAACGGTACATTCAGATATCATCAGAACTCAAAACAAACAACGAAAACCAAATCCAACAACATCAAGATCATCTTAATTACAAGGATGATAATATAAACCATATCAATGATCAAACCCTAGTTCCACCCACGGTGGTAGACGTTCCTTTATAACCAGTGTCCGCCGGATGTGCCCCCATTCCATATTCCGTATCGCGGTATCCTGGCCCGTACCGACTGCTGTACAGTCCTGCATGCACCAACAGGACATATAGCAGCTCTGTCACAGCCAAGATTATGATAAACGCCTCAACTATCCTTAGTCTCCACCCTCTGTGACCACCTAGGTTGATCTCCTTGCATGCCAACCTACAACATTATCATCAAGTTTCAGTGTTTAGTAACTTTTGTGTTGCTTTGGACGAATAGGTTGACACGCCAATCTAACCATAACCAAAGAGTTGAAATGCAGGTTTTAACCGATTTGACTGCATGAAACTTGAAGCCTACACCGCATAGGGCCCTTAACTTATAGGGACACGTGTTTTCTTTTTTAATTTGACATTTATACTTTTCAATAATTTGAAATTTATACTTTCAAATATAACCCGTACTAATCAAAGATGGGCTCATTTACAAAAGAATTTTTATGGTTTAAATGGTTTAAAAGTTGTACAATCACCTAGGCCCATGATTTTTAGGGACATGTTTTTTTTAAATCCGACATACATATTTTTAAAATAATATACCCATACCCATACCAATCAAAGATAATACCAATCAAAGAATACTATTTATAGAACTATTTTTTATAGTTTAAAAGTTCGCACCCATGGGGAAGGTTCATGGGATGGGATGAACCCAATACCTATTTGGTTTTTAAAAAATAATAATGATAATACATTGCGAAAAGACACATTTTTTTCAAGCTCTGCGTCGTGGAGAGCAACAAAAGTCCACACTCCGCTAATTGACACCAACACCAACACGTAAAATAACACATTTTTTCAAGCTCTCAGTACATAAAGTTTAGAAATATTTGATTTTAAAAAATAATAATGATAAACATTACGAAAAGACACATTTTCTTCAACCTCCAAACACATTTTTTTCAAGCTCTTCCACACATAATGTGAAGTTTAGAAACATAAAATAACGTGTTTAGAAACATAATACAAGGGTATGGGTAAATTTGTTTGAAACTTGAAACCTAGCCTTTCTAATAACTTTTATCTTAGAGATATAAGGCTATGGGTACATATTATAGTCATGAACAATTCTCAGTATATTAAGAAAAGAATAAAATTTAAAATGAAGTTACCCCTTTGAATATGTATCGATTTTCTTGTCCAAAGAGCAAACCGTGAAAGCTAAACATATATATTTCTTCTTTTTAAAAACTACAAAACCGTTTTGGTATCTTTTATATATTTTGGAACAATATGGTTCTGTTCATGGCTTAATCTGAGCCGTTTTGAGTGTGTATGGTTTTTGTTTACTGCTTGAAACTTGGAACCGACCGTATAAACATTTGCTATTCTATTTTATCTTTTTATACTTCAAATGTGGAGTAATGGTTATATAAGTGTAGTCATGAACTATTCTCAATATTTTTTAGGACTTAATATAAAGTAACGCTCAAAGCATTTGATAAAAAAAATTCCCAATATTTTTTAGAATAAAGTAACGCTTTTAAATATTAAGTTATTGATAGAAAAATCCTATCTAAAACCTTAAAAATAAAGTAACGCTTTTAAATATTAAGTTATTGATAGAAAAATCCTATCTAAAACCTTAAAACCGTGAAAATGACCGGCTTGGTTCATCTTTTTTTTTTTCTCAAAACCATATTATCTATTCGGCCAAAAATTTTCATCAAAACCAACCAAACTAGGGGCAGACCTACCTTAATAGAAGGGGTAGCCTCCGCTACCTCTTACCGCTCCGGCGGTAATGTAAACTTTGAAAAAATTTGACGTTTTTTCGATTTCGTTACCCATTTTTTATAAAACACTACCTCTACACAAATTTTCTAGATCCGCCACTGAGCCAAACCAAGTATACACTCGGTGCCAAAGATATGAAAATTACCCGAAAGCAAGAGCCGTAACAGCCCACGCTACCAACGAAGACGACCCGGCAGCCGCTAAACTGTCATTCCTCCACGCCCTAAGATGATTCCCACCCGCAAACTTCGAAACAATCCCAAGAACCGAAGCCAAGATAGCGAACTCCAAAAAGAACTCCGTCGCACCATTTCCACCGAAACCTACAAAACCAACATCAACAATCAATCCCAGCACCACAAAAAACCGAAAACAAAAAAAAAACAAAATCATCCTTGTCGAATCGGCCGCTCACTTGGGTGGTTGGTCTGGTTGTTGATGAGCCTGTTGAGACACCAACTAGCAAACCCTAAAGTTATCAAATACATAACCAAGTTGAGAAACAACAATGGTGCAGCCATGTTTCTTCCCACTGTTTGTGCCATGATTATTATTATTATTAAGAAACAGTATCTTCAATATAGGATGATAATGATATCTTACACTTGTGTTTTTTGAACTAAAGCTAAAAGATGCAAGTGATAGAAGTGATGAGAAGGTGGTGGAGGAATATATAGGAGGTGGGGTGGTGTGTTGTGGTAGTTGGTGGCAAGTTTAGTGATACGTGTTGGTTAGATGAAGTGTTTGTGGTTTTGTGTACATGTGGTTGGACACGTGTCGGATGGTTGATAAAGTGAGGGGTGGGATCCAACGTAGGGTTGGTTTGTTTTGATAAGTAAAAGTCGGTTGTGGATGGTGTACGCCGCCGAAGTCACGGTAGTGAAGCGGTGGGTTTTTAGAGTTATCATTGTTGTTTAGTGTTTGGAGATTTCTATAAATATTCAAAAAATAGAGTCTACAATGCTTTTAAAAATAAAAAGTATACAAACATATAACAATATTATACATTGTTAAGCAAAATATAACATAATATTGAAAAATATAACATAACATCAAGAAAAAAAGACACAATATGTCGCAAAAAAGACATCGTAACGCAAATATAAAAAAGACACAATAATAAATAAAAGAACAATAGTAATACACAAAGGTTACCGTTAGCGGTAACAAGTCCAAAATATACATGTCTAGTTACCCGTTCAATATGTTTCGATCAGTTAAGTTTGCGATCGCTTCTCGTGCTTTTGTCTGAAGTTTGGATAACGTAATTAATTGTTAGCTTGTGATTCATCAAATACTGTATTTACACGTTCGGTTTTTGTTGAGATCTCATTGGAAATTGGGAACTTCAATGTTTTTAAAATACAACTTTTGAAGATATACTTGTTAAACAATTAATTTATACACTGACAAAAATTCGAATATGGGCCACAATTGCAACATTGGTTCAGTTGCTAATAACGGTTTCATAATCTTTGTTTTCATGACATTACATTTGACAAATATGTTTAAATATTATGAAGATTTGTGATCCACTGATAGAATCAAACAACCAGAATTCAACATATATAAATTAATAATTTTTATTTCTGTTGTTCTTTATAACGACATTTTGTGTTTGTAATTATAAAAACATAGTAGAAGAAGTTCGAACTGTTAGGAGTTTATAGAAGAGTCACATTCATCAAGTCCTTGACTTTTAAGGAAAAATATGTATATTCTTCTAAGGCAAAAATGTTGATGTAGAGAGGGAACTAATTGAGTGCAAAGACAAGCGAAAAAGATGAATACTTCATAGTTAATAATGTGACATGTGGTAATGTGGAAATTAAGAAGTATTTCTTAAACTAGGAAGCTTGAATAAAATGATAAAGGATATTGTTTTTTAGTTTAAATTACGGTAAGATTATCTATACATCCTCTAATTTATCTACACATATCCGTCTTATACTTTCTCCATAGGGTTATACGCTTGAAATTTGGCCCACTCATACGCAGCTTATGGGCTATACGTCTGAGCTCAAGCCCACCTATTTAATGTCAATCATTGGTTGTTAGCCAATAATTGCCAATGATTAGGATGTTTTAAATGGAACAAGTTTAGTGGGTTTTATGTTTGGGAATGGAGAAAGTTGTGAAATGTTAGGGGAAAGGGGCGGTCGCCGAAGGAGAGCGGGGAAGGGATTTGCCGCACGGTGAAGGTGCCGCCAACACTCCAAGTGTCGCGCGGTGAAGGTGAGATCGAGGAGTTGTTGCCGCATGCGGGGAAGAGGAAGGAGAGGGAGAAATGGTGGGCCCCACTTTCTTTCAACCAATCATGCATTTAAAAAAAACGGTTTGGGTGAAACCACCCCTTATGTTTTTTGGGGCAAAAGTGGTGTATGAGATGAGAATTGACATGACACATCATGAATGAGTGGATGAAAATTTCCCCCCATCTTATGAGGAGTGCACCCCATTCATCCTTATTATAAGAAAATTCATAGATTCTTTTTATAAAATGTTGTTATAAAAAACGTGGATATAGTGCATATGTTTTATTAAGTATTATTATAAAAAAACTTCATATTGAAATATTTTTATAAAAAATTGTATATATTATAAAATGTCAAAATTTTCATTTATTAAGTATTATTATGTCTATAATTGTTTTTCACTTATCGTTTATTAACCATAACGCAACAAAGAAACGGAATTCAAAATGTAATTGAACATCAGTTTATATTAAAACATAAAACATGTCACTTTCATACAAAATGTAATGACTAAACCCTAAATCACTAATTGTTACATATTCTTAAATTCTTCTACACGAAATTGATGGGTCTAACACCTATCGATCGAAACAACAAAATGAATCTAGATACAACGACTATCTTGAAATCGGGTGTTAGTAACCTTGTTTCCAACGGCTTTCCACATGCTAACTACCACATCAAGAAGACCCAGAGAGGTGTCGGTTGGAGCAGTGGGTGCCGGAAACGACTACATAAACGACTTTCCACTCTGACGTGGCCCTTCTTGGAATTGAGTGTCATGGGATTCCCGTCGGTGGATACCTCATGACCACACTAAATAAACGACTGTCTTGGAATTCCGTGTGACAGCGCAGACTATATTCGCTGGTGTCACTTGGAGCTTAACATAATGTAGTCCACTCCAATCACACATCATCCTAGACTGATGTCCGAGTGCATGAATCTGAAATATGAACGCAATGTACTTCTCCATAAGGATTACGCTACCACCACCACAAAACACCGACTTTCGATATCCTGTAAAAACATACAATTATAACGTTGGACTCTGCATTCGAAAATATATCGTAAAAAAAACAAATCAAGCACCACCACAACCACACCCACCACGACACCACCATAGCCCACCATGACACCACCATAGCCCACCACCACCCTCAACCACCTCATCCACTTCCACAGTGGACGCACCACCACCACCACAGCCGACCCACCACCAACACAGCTGACCCACCAACACCAACACCACCACTACCACTTTAGCAGATCCACCACCAAGGCGTAGCTTTGTGGGGGTGGGAGGGGGCGGCCGACCCCCCAAACTTTTTGCTCAGTAGTGGAGAGTATGTAGTTTCGTATTGAAACTGTTGGGTATATACGTTTTTGACCTTCCTGTTTTATAGAAATTTTTGGTATATACGTTTTCGACCCCCTGGTCGGAAATCTCAATCTTCGTCATTGCCCACCACAACCTCAGCCGACCCACCACCACCTCAACAACCACCACAGCAGACCCACCACCACCACCACCTTATCAGACCCACCATTTGAATCATTGTTTTGTGAATTTTCAACATTTAAATTAAATGGTTCCCATATGATTGGATTAATAACATTTTTTTTCAAACGATATGTCGCGTATAGGTCAATGAGCTCGTACAGGGTTCACCTTTTCAGACTTTTGAGTCTGAACTCGCTATAGTGTTATTATTTATACCTTAAATTCCTTGCACATCGTACATGCATGTCGCTCATAGGGCAATGAGAGGCGTATTGGGTTTCATGCTTCAAATACCACCATCTGATACGCCACTCATAGGGCAAAAGCGTATAGATTCACTTTTATTTTTTCTGACGCATTTAATGCATTGAACCCCTATACTCCACTTATAGCTCTATAAGATGCCATTGGGGATGTGCCAATACCTCACCCTTAAATTAGAGAGATCAAGTTATATTAATATACTAGGATAAGATTTAACTTGTCTAGAAAGGATATCAAGTGATATGTTGAAGACTTGAGAGTCACAAATAATGCTTTAGGTTCATTTTAAATTTTAATAATAAAAGTAGATTGATTTGCACTAGTTACGTTAATTAATGGGAGTGGGCATCTAAACTAGATCATAAATGGTAAACAAAGAGGATATGTTGGTGAAAATTTCAGCGTATTATGAGTTGGATGGAACACAAAGCATACAAATCTGACCCATAATAACCTTTTCATAGACAAAATAAACATATGCTTTGAACATTGATGTTGCACCTGGGTGTTTGAAAGATACACATTGTCATACTAGACTATAATTGTGTGTAGTGGATGGTGAAGCTCAACTAGCATATTACGAAGCCAACACGTCTTCATCATTACCTTAGCAGCATATTGTGATATTCTGCTTCATCATTCAATCAAGAGATAACAGGTTAGCGATTTGAAGACTATGATAATATGTTATCACCCTTAAACACACAATAGTCTGGAGTAACATGAATATGGAACCCCCCCCCCTGCATAATTTAGTATGCTGTACTACATAAGATAAATCTGGCTAAGTTAATGGCAAGTATTGTAGGTCACTTGATAGACGAGAGTACAATAAGGATCCCCAACTAAAGGCCCGTAAGCCATATGGAACCCCCCCCCCCCCCCCCCCTGCATAATTTAGTATGCTGTACTACATAAGATAAATCTGGCTAAGTTAATGTCAAGTATTGTAGGTCACTTGATAGACGAGAGTACAATAAGGGATCCCCAACTAAAGGCCCGTAAGCCAAGTTTGGAGTTGGTGTAACCACAAGTGTAGACATTTTGCATGGCTTAGAATATCACAAGCATTTTGTTGGAATTAATCCAAAGTTTGGCAAAACAATAAAAAGAGGCAAAAGTTGAAGGGTGTTTAATGTTAATTTAGGAGAAGGAACTGTTAGTTTGATTTACTTGTTTTGTTTCTTTAGTTCAATGGTATTGGCTACGATGGATTTGTTAGCAAGTTATTGTATTATATATAGACGATTAGGATTAGGTTATTGGAATGTATGATTTTCGGTTTCTTTAATAATATCGAAAAGGGTCGTAAAAGTTTCACAAAATTACAAAATTATTGAGTTGTTCGTTTTGTTTTGTGTTCAGCGTGCTTGTGTAATATTGAAGGGTCTTTTTCAACAATTTATACGTTTGAGATATTAGGGTGGAAGGGGCACTCTTCAAATGGAGAGTGGTAAACTTTTTTTAACCAATAATACCATGTCATGTCAACTCACCACTCCACTTCCCATTTTGCACTCAATCACTAGGGGTGCTCAAACACATGGGGTGTTATTTGTTTTTTTTATATTTTTTTATTTCTAGGAACATATTTTTTTATACATGCATTAAAAATAAATAAAACATATATTAAACACTAAAAAGTAAATAAAACATATATTAAACAAAATAAAACCATACAACCTAAAATTTAGAAAGAACAAGACCAATAATATTTTTTGCGATATCTCGTTTTCGCTCTAGAATAAACGGCAACATCTCGGGTGAAGCATGGTCGTGTGGCTTAGTAAACGTCTCCAAATCCCGATCGTACATAAGTTGTTTCACCGCTTCACGTTATTCTGCCACTAACGCTATGGTGTCTTCCTCACATTTCTTTTTTATATTCGACAATTCCAACGCACGTGCTTATTTGCTTCTTTCATAATGGTGTATTGTGAGAGCTTCTCGGTCAAAGCCGTTTCCCTGCTATCGGATGGTGTTGTTGCGGCTTTCTTATCTTTCTTTCGTGATCTTGTTGGCAAGGGGTCTACGTTTATGTCGGGTATATCGCTTGTGAACTCAGTTCCCGGTGTACACGCATTATAGTTACCCGAATCCGACGATTTTCTTTTTAGGCCCGAACAACCACTTTCTTCACCCAACAATGGTACCGGGGCCCATTAGTCATGTTAATAACAACCTCCCACGCCTCGACATTGAAAACCACCCGGATATTTTGATTGGTAATCTTTTAAACCCCTATTCATGACATCGAGGTCGCCCACACCCACTACCAAGAATACGATCCTACAATATAACAAATATAAAGTAAAATATTAAAAATAAAAACAATGTTATAGAAATATTTTATAAATGTTAAAATAAAAATTACCGCTTGTTGCCAAAGGCCGTTAAAGTAGTTTATCTTAGTCAACATAGGGAGCCATTTTGAACGTACTTGATGGTTGGTTCGTGTACTTCCGTGGACCGTAGTGTTGTAATGCTCGAGAACTTTTTTCCAAAAACTATCCGATTTTTATTGTTTGCCTTTTTTCTTGTTTACCGAACAATGAACCCATGCCTTGGCTAAGGCCTCTTCTTGTTTTTTTCGTCCAACTTTGACGCTCCATCCTGCCTCCCTTTTCTTTCGGGTGGAAGGGGCACTCCCCAAATGGGGAGTGGTAAGCTTTTTTTAACCAATAATACCATGCCATGTCAACTCACCACTCCACTCCCCATTTTGCACTCAATCACTAGGGGTGCTCAAACACATGGGGTGTTTATTTGTTATTTTATACATTTTTTATTTCTAGGAACATATTTTTTTATGCATGCATTAAAAATAAATAAAACATATATTAAACACTAAAAAGTAAATAAAACATATATTAAACAAAATAAAACCATACAACCTAAAATTTAGAAAGAACAAGGCCAATTATATATTTTTTGCGATATCTCGTTTCTGCGCTAGAATAAACGGCAGCATCTCGGGTGAAGCATGGTTGTGACTTAGTAAACATCTCCAAATCCCGATCGTACATAAGTTGTTTCACCGCCTCACGTTGTTCTGCCACTAACGCTATGGTCTCACATTTCTTTTTTATATTCGACAATTCCAACGCCTGTGCTTGTTTTGCTTCTTTCGTAAGGGTGTATTGTGAGAGCTTCTTGGTCAAAGCCGTTTCCGCGCTATCGGATGGTGTTGTTGCGGCTTTCTTATCTTTCTTTCGTGATCTTGTTGGTGAGGGGTCTACGTTTATGTCGGGTATAACACTGGGGAACGCAGTTCCCGGTGTACTCGCATTATAGTTACCCGAATCCGACGACTTTCTTTTTAGGCTCGAACTACCATTTTCTTCACCCAACAATGGTACTGGAGGGGTATGGTCCAAAAAACCCTGCGCCTACGCAAGGAACCATACCCTCAACAACACACTACAAGGATAACCTTGCATGCAATATGCTATGGTGCGCCTTCCTTAACATCAATAGGTCACACAATGAACCTTGCGCACTCAGCGCAACGGTAAATTAGACCAACACCAACATGTCACGCAATGAACCTTTCGTACTCAGCACAACTGTAAATTAGATCAACACCAATAGGTCACTCAATGAACCTTGCGCACTCAGCGCAACGGTAAATTAGACCAACACCAATAAGTCACACAACGAGCATTGTGTACTTGCGCAACGGCAAGTTAGACTTACACGCGCAGCTACTAGACCATGCGCTAACATACAACCCTCTAGTCATAAATCCTAAAACCTTGCAAGGACAAAACAAACATGAGAGCATCTCATAGTCTTGTAGATAAAAGAATTTGCCCCTGCCACCCTGCACTGGTAGGAAAACACTGACATCCTCGTAGAAGGGGTAAGCACTAAGAGGTATTGACCATGCTCAAGGGTACAGAGTGGCAGAACTGTGACCAAGGGTTGCTCAGCAGGTTGCGTGTGACAGTGTCGCATGAGCAGTGATGCAGGTGTCAGACTGTACATCAACCATACCTATGCTATTGACTGTTCCACCTTCTCCACTTTCGGCTGGTAGCAGGTCTGACGCCAGAGACGGCTGCCCTTACACGTGGCACCACTCAACATCCGACAAAGCATACCACCTGATAGAAGACATTAATTGTCCTGCAGGGAACATTTAATGTCTGACGAAGAGGGACAAAACGATGTCTCTGGCCGTATGGGCCGGGCCCAAAGCCCATCAGCCCATCTCTTGAGCCCACATATTTTCGGTTATAAATAAGTATCGAACCACAAGGTAAAGCATCTACGATCACGCACAATCACATACCAAAATATACCTACTCACATATTTGCAATCCTCAAGTACTTATTCTCACGATGCAATGTGGTCACGGAGAAAACTCACCCTTTTCCCCGTGACGAGCTAACGGCACTGCTAGTTTTTTGCAGATCAGCTCAAGTGAGATAAACCCTGAAGAGCAAGTGAAGGAACAACCCTTTATGCAGAAATCACTTGGTTGTAACTTACATATCCCTGGATATCCCTAGGTTCAACCGTGTTTCTTCATTGGTGCCATCCGCTATTTTCTCCTTTTTTTCTCAATAGTTCTTCATTTCGTCTTTTTCACAAACCTACGTCCAAAGGTTGATTTCCCATC
This sequence comes from Scalesia atractyloides, assembly GCA_947069175.1. Classification (NCBI taxonomy): domain Eukaryota; kingdom Viridiplantae; phylum Streptophyta; class Magnoliopsida; order Asterales; family Asteraceae; genus Scalesia; species Scalesia atractyloides. The sequence continues at coordinate 74,992,985 of CAMTDV010000022.1, read as the reverse complement.
CAACACTCCGCGAGGTCCTCGAGCCGAAGGCAAGAACCCAGTTCATGCTTCTTGAATCGACGGACTAGTGGAAAAAGCTTCTTCCAGGAATGTAGGAACTCATCATGACTCTGGTCGTGTAAACATCCGGTTACCCCGGAGCCCAGATGGAGACTCCTTTCGTGCCAATCACATCGGTCTTGCCCCCGGTGAAACCCCGATGTCTTGGTACATCAAGTATCAGACGGCTCTAAATGCCGTCTACGCGCAGCTATGCGCACAAACAAACCATTCTAATGCCCCAGCGCAGCCCGCTGCCTGGTGCATGCTTCGTCTGCTCCAAGAATATTAAGCTACGACTCGCCAGCTGCGAGAGCGTACCATCTGAACTCCTACCCAGGATAACGGAGTACACTAATGTGCTGCCTAGACCTGAATCTCATTCTCTTAGGCGAGCATCTGTCCACTCGCGGTTGGCCCCGCGTCCCCTCGGGGAGCGGTACACCCAGCGTTAGGAGGACAAAACTTATGGCGAGGGTGATAGCGCCAGCGTGTTTCACCAGTTGCCGAAGGATCATGCCGCTTACAGATCTATGCCACGGGCTGGTTACAACCCGGAGGCGGAGTACAACTATAACTTGATCTACAGGCCGGCTAAAGCAATCCCAACACTCCAAATTTATCAAGGAGATCGTGCTCGCACCACTGGAGCATGCAAAACTTCGCTCCAACATTCGGGAAGTACAATGGGTTGACAGACCCGATAACCACTGTGTCTCTTTATGGGCGCAGACTAATGGAGGCTGGAGGCTGCCTATGTGGTGTGACGGGTGGTCCATTGGACAACCCTCAAGTGCTTTAAAACAATCAATATTCCGCACTTAATTGGGTTAATTGTTATAATTTGATAACTACGGTGTATATGGCCTTGCAGGTACAGAAGAGCATAAACAAGCGGTTTTAACGTGCTTTGATGGGAGCTTGCGCTTTGCTAAATGAGGATGAAGACTTGGAGAGTTGATGAAAAGAACAAAAATGGAAAATCTGCTATCCACCGTAAGCTATGGTGGGCACCGTAGCTTACGGTGGTGTCTGATCCTTCTATGCACCGTAAGCCAGTCTCTTGGGGTCGTAAGGAAATTTTGAACCCTCGTAGCTTATGGTGACCACCGTAACTTACGGTGGTCTAGCAACGAGAAAAGTGTAACTGCCCATTTTAACTCGGTTTTCAAGGGACTTTTGACATACCAATATTGGGGAAGTTTTGCAGAGCTTAGGGGCGATTTTTGAGTAATCTTGTGGGTTCTAAACAATTTCTAAACATTGCTTTGGTGTTTTTGATTCCTATGAACAAAACTATTGAAGGCTTGATGAATTGCAAGACCATGAGTGGCTAGAACTCTTTGTGATCATCTTGAGTGGAAGGTTTGTTTGAACAATTGTGTTTTATATTCTCATTTCTAGAATAATAACTTGCTATATTTGTAGTTGTTATGGTGTTTGGATTCTTGTTAGTAAATTGTTGATTGATGTTTGGATCATTGCCTTAATCGTACGTTCTTGGTGTCATTGACAATCGAGATATCACGGGGAGGTTTACAGGTTGGATATTAGTCAATTGGTTATCGGGTAACATCCTCGCATTGCAATAATCCGAGTACTTAGTTCCCTTTTATCACAAACAAGTAATCAAACACGAGTCATGTCTATGTGACTCTTTCTAGTTGAATTTGAAACACATGCGTTAATTTAAACCCGAATCTTGAGATGGTCACTCGCTTTTAATCTGTTAAACAGCCAACTTTGATTTGCTATTATTATAATCTAAAACCACAAACCAAAAACTCAGAATTTAATTTCTTGCAATTTAGGTAAATTAGTCAAAGTATTACAAACTCTAGATAACGCAATTTCAACAACTCCTATGTTCGATACCCACTTACCGCTAGCTATTAGTAGTATTTGGATTAAATTTACGCTGAGACTACGACAATCACGTCAAATTTTGGGCGTTGCCGGGGAGTAGTGCGCAACGTGTGTTATCTTTGATTTAGTTTTGTTTGTTATTTTTCCGGGTTTACGCTGGTTGTGTTAGTGTGCAGGTATTTACAGGTGCATGCATACAGAGGTTCTAACAGACTATCACCATTGGCATTTGATCCGGAGATTGAACGAACTTTGCGACGAAACAGGGTTTTGCTACGTGAAAACAAGATTAGTGGTTCACCAACAACACCTACTACACCAATTTCACCACTTAATACCATGGAACAATTACTACCACCACAAGCCAAACATCACCATCCACACCTTCACCAATTCCTACCACCCATCCAACTTCAACACATGAAGTTAAACCATCCAACGCCGCATCGATGGTACCACCATTCTCATCCTTTTTTCCCAACATCTGCTAATCATCATCCACCCAACAACCATTACCAAGTCAAACTCTACCAAGTTCAACCATTATCCATACCTCCTCTACATTTCAACCACCAACCCAACCTGCTTTCCAATATCCTTCCTCACAGTTTGTGCAATCGTCGGGTGTAGGGGGAGTTTGATGATGGTTATGAAGAAGAATTTGGAGGGTATGAAGAAGAAGGTTATTGCTATGGGGTGATGGAGGTAACTTGGGACCTCAAGGGGGAATGGGTTACCCACAAAGGCAACAATTGGAAAAGCACAAGAAATGGTTCGGGGCAATCCTCAAGGGCCACCGTTCCAACGACCGATGCCTTTACAACAAGTCCAAGGTCAGCATCAACAGCCTCAATTCCAAAGACCGATGCATCAACCCCAATATCAACAACAATTCGCACCTCAAGGGTTAAGACAAGGTCAAGCGGGTCGACAAAGAGTACCGTTGGTGCTCCACGAAGACATCATCGAGAGGTAGTGCGGGGATTAAGCACATTTTAGACCAGTCATCACTAATAACCCTTCTCCGGATAGTGATACCTCATCACCCGGATGGAAGGACATTTGAGGTTAGAACGACTGCATTACAAAGTTTGCTGAACTACAAGGGTCTAGCAACGGAGGAACCGTACTTCCATTTGGAAACATATGATTCCATTTGCAACACTATTGGAGGGCAAGGTTTTTCGTCGGATGACGTTAAGTTGATACTCTTCCAATTCTCTTTGGAAGATAACGCAAAGAGGTGGTTTCATACTCTACCCTCCGCATCAATCTACACATGGGCTGATATGCAACAAAGGTTTTTAGAAGAGTTTTTAACGGCCCAAAAGACCAATGAAGCTAGGTGGAGCTTAAGAAGTTTTCAACAACAACTGGGTGAAATGTTCCATGAAGCATTTGAAAGGTTTTACATGATGTTAAAGAATTGTCCTCATCATGGCATTGCACTTTGGGAATTGTTGAATGCTTTTCACGAGTGGTTGAGTTTGGAAGATGCTCGTGACTTAATGTCCATCACTAATGGTACTTTTGGTACAAACTTTGAACAAGATGATTGGGCATTTTTGGAGCAAATGGCAGTCACATCTAAAGAAAAGCACAATCTTCAAGGAGGGCGAGACATGTTATTACGAGACCCCATGTATATGCGGTAGATGATGGAGGGGTACAAGCAACAATCAGGTATATGATGTGTGTACTAATTGTAACGAATTGGGTCATGCAGCGGATGTATGTTTGGTGGGGTGGGTGAAAGTCAAGTTGAAGAGGTAAATGCTATTGCGGGGGGTGGTCGTAATTTTAATATGAATTCTAACACATACCACCTCGGGTTACGAAATCATCCAAATATTCGCTATGGGAACCCAGCAAATCAAGCCAACCCTAATTTCCAAGGAGCTCATGGAAATTTCAGTTCAACGCCAACAATACAATCATGGTCAAACTTCATCAAGTGGGAATGAAGTTATGGATATGCTCCGGATGATGCAACAAGATATGCAAAGGAGGATTCAACTGGACGAGTTCGGGCACAAAAGGATGAGATTCGGGACAAAGCCATCCAATCACTGACCACACAGATGGGCCAGTTGGCTAGTGAGGTAGCAGCATTGAAGCAACAGAATAGGAAACTTCCCAGTGATACGCAAACTAACCCGAAGAACACAAGGAACATATCGATCAGGGGTAAGTTTCGTTCCTAAAACTGATAAATGTTTAACTGCTTCTGTTGTTCATGTGATTACAGGTGTGAATGAAACAAATGTCGAGATAGGTGGAAGTGATGCAGGGGAACCAGTTATTCCGATTCAAGTTGGGAAGTTCAAGATACACAAAGCATTGTTGGATTACGGAGCAGGGATGAACGTTCTCCCGGGTAGCCTGTACGACCATACGACTTTGGTCCGTTACATGAGATTGATAGCATGGCGGTGTTCGCGGATGCGAGTTGGAAGCAACCCCAAGGGGTTGTAAAAGACGTATTGATACAATTGGGCGAGTTTTACTACTCGATGGATTTTATGGGGATCGACTATGCACCATTGAAGACTTACGAGCAGCCGCAGGTGGTGTTGGTCGTCCATTCTTGTATACGGCAAATGTTCAAATCGATTGTGGAAACGGAATGGTCACCATGAGCTACGAGAATCGTAAGTTGTACTTTAATGTGTCTTTAAAAACCATTCATTACGATCTTGTTAATGACTTGAGTCACATAGTTGCTACTAACGAATATGTTTCAAGTGTTAGCACAGTCAGGTCAATTGCAAGTGGTGTTAAGTTGTATAGGTTTGAGTTGAAGAACAGTGAAAATCAGGCAAGGAAGAAGGCTAGTGTGAGCAGGAGAGCGGGCGAAGGAAAACCACCCGATGGTGGGATTAGATGGGGTGATGAGGCTGAATTTGACCCCAATTGGCGTGAAACTGCAAACGTTCCAAGAAATTGGATGGAATTTGGAGAGAAATGGGAAGACAATGGTTCATTTGAACCACCTTGAGTACGTCGGGTGGTGTTGTTCTTTCCTTGTACATTATTGTCGACATTATTGTGTTTTGTTTTGTTTATGGTTGGGAGCGAAGGGGGCGTATTTTAATTGGTATTCATATCATGGGTTGGTGGTATATTGGTGGTGTTATATGTGTTTATAACTAAAAAAAAGAAAGTTGGGATTTGAGAGTGGAGCTCAAGATGAGGTTGAGGTAGCTTTAGTGATCGTTTCCTTCAAAACCATACATTGGGGTCAATGTATCTCAAGTGTGGGGATGGGGAAATTTTTGGGATTTTGAAAAATTTTAAACCAAGTCAAACAATTGCAAATTTGAATATGTTACCTTAATCCGCATGACACATCGTTATCCCTTTTTATCCTTTCTTGGTGAGTTTTTGGGCCACATGGATGTTTTTTTTAGAAATTAATTCTTTGGTTGAGTGGCAGTGTGTGATTTGTATTAATAGAACTTGGGTAATATATGTGTCGAAACCTAAGTGTAACATGCTTGTGAAGATGATAAGGGCATTTAGGTAGTCTCGTCCGGATGTGTGAGAGTGTGGGTTTGGGGGGTTGGACCTCATAAGATAAATATATGAGCTTGGTAGTGAGAGGGACGGGGGTTTGGACAATGGTAGCCAAAAATTTGAGCTTTAAACCATTCAATTGTAACCCAAGCCTATGTCTTACAAAAATTCTACCTATTGATCGACCGGTTTAAGAGTTTAGTTTGTAGTGTTGATGTTGATGCGTATGTGTTCTTTGTTTATTTGTATGATCTTAAGAAAAGGAAGAGAGAGAAAAAGATAAAGAAAAGAAAAATGAAAAAAGAGAAGGAGAAAGGTAGTGAAGTTGTGTAAATAGTAATGGGTGTTTTTGTTTGTTTGTTCTAATAAAACTGGGTCGATTCAATGAGCTACATGCATATATAATCCACCAATTCTCACCCTTATACATAGCCTCGTTACAACTCGAAAGTCCTTTTGATTTGTAAGCATGTTAGGAAGTTTGTAGGTGGAGACTGATTATTATCCAAGCTTATTGTCGCACAATCACACACTAGCATTGAGTGATCTAGCATAACCTTGCGAGTACATTTTTGGTCACCGAGAGGAGAGTTAATGTAGGGGATGTGTTATGTGGTATCATGGTAAATTGACAATTGGATGATATGTTTGTGTTTGGTTTATATTTCACTTTTAAGCTTAATAATGTTTTTGATGTGTTGCTTAGGATAAGCAACGTTTAAGTGTGAGGATGTGACGGGTGGTCCATTGGACAACCCTCAAGTGCTTTAAAACAATCAATATTCCGCACTTAATTGGGTTAATTGTTATGATTTTGATAACTATGGTGTATATGGCCTTGCAGGTACAGAAGAACATAAACAAGCGTTTTAACGTGCTTTGATGGGAGCTTGCGCATGGCTAAATGAGGATGAAGACTTGAAGAGTTGATAAAAGAACAAAAATGGAAAATCCGCTGTCCACCGTAAGCTATGGTTGGCACCGTAGCTTACGGTGGTGTCTGATCCTTCTTTGCACCGTAAGACAGTCTCTTGGGTCGTAAGGACATTTTGACCACCGTAGCTTATGGTGACCACCGTAGCTTACGTGGTCAGCACCGTAGCTTATGGTGACCACCGTAGCTTACGGTGGTCAGCAACGAGAAAAGTGTAACTGCCCATTTTAACTCGGTTTTCAAGGGACTTTTGACATACCAATCATTGGGGAACATTTTGTAGAGCTTAGGGGCGATTTTTGAGTAATCTTCTGAGTTCGAAACGATTTCTAAACATTGCTTTGATAGTATTTAGATTAAATTTACGTGAGACTACGACAATAACGTCAAATTTTAGCCTCGTTGATGTAGAGTAGTGCGCAACGTTTGTTATCTTTGATTGAGTTTTGTTTGTTATTTTTCCGGGTTTATGCTGGTTGTGTTAGTGTGTAGGTATTTACAGGTGCATGCATACGAGAGGTTCTAACAGGCTATCACCATTGGCATTTGATCCGGAGATTGAACGAACTTTGCGACGAAACAGGGTTTTGCTACGTGAAAACAAGATTAGTGGTTCACTAACAACACCTACTACACCAATTTCACCACTTAATACCATGGAACAATTACCTACCACCACAAGCCAAACATCACCATCCACACCTTCACCAATTCCTACCACCTGGAGGCGTGATGATGAAAGCCTCGAAGACTTCATCATCCGTTACAATAAAGAGGTGTTGGAGATAGGGGATTTGCGCGAAGGCCCGATTTGTGCATAGTTCAAATACGTTGTACGCTGTGACGAGATGACCAAAGTCTGGTCTGGAACCACAAGCCTCCCCAAAAGCTGGGAGAAACGCATGGCAGCGGCAAAGGTTTATGCGCAGAGAGAGCGCAACCTTAATAACAATAGACCACCCCTACCTCACCACCGCCCCCAAGACATGAGCAAAAGTTTTGGGAAGAAGAATAAAGGGTGGATGGATCACATCCAGAACCCTCCCTACTCACCGGTCGATGCACGCGTGACCATCAATAAACTCGGTACCCAGCGAGCAATAAAGCAAGATAATCGCGATCGGCAGTGGACCTCACTAACGAAAACACCGGCGGAAGTCCTTAGCATTGAAGACCATCAGTCCAAGTAACCGCCGCCGATGCGCAATAAGAAAGGTCAAGACCCCAACCTTTTCTGCGATTATCACAAGGACACGGGAAACACAACTGATAACTGCATCTCCTTGTGCATGGAGATCGAGAAAGCACTCAAAAGTGGGAAGCTCACCCACTGACTGCAAAACGTGCGCAAGGAGGTGCGCCAAATCACTCGAGGCGGCGAGGGGTAATAAAAAAATGAAGACTTTTCATATAATCCAAGGTGGTCCGTCGCGCAAGCGCAGCCACCAGAAAAGTTGCACGCCTCACTTGCGTGAACAGCAGGTCATTTTCCCCGTTGTTCCCGGGGGCCCACAAGAAGACCGACCGGTAGTGATAACTGGCATCTTTGGCCACTACCGCACCGACTATATGTTCATAGAACCTTGGAGCTCGATGGACATTATCTATGAACAGTGCTTCCAGCAGCTAGACCTAGAGGACAAGGCGCGCCTAGAGCCGGTGGATTTCCCACTCACTGGTTTCTGCAACGAGGCCATTTTTCCTCTGGGCCAAATTTCTTTTTCGGTGACTCTTTCTGACGGGCGGCACTCCCTCACGGTCTCAGTAAAGTTCATGGTCATGCCCGCAACCTCACGCCATGACGTATTATCGGGGCGGCGCTCTCAACGGGAGTTCAGCATGATCACTTCCATTCCTCACGCCGCCTGCGGCTTCCCAACAGAAACCGGGGTGAGCATTATGTACGCCAGGAAGGAAATCATGTCCGTTGAAGAGGAACCACCGATGAAGCAACCAAAGCCATCATCCAACGGTGAACCAGAAAAGTGGGTAATGAATAACAAGTACCCGGAGCAAATAGTCCTATTAGGAACCGCCATGACTCCCGCAATCAAGGTGCGGTTAAAGCATCTGTTGGTTCGCAATGTAGATATATTTGTGTGGTCACCGGCGGATATGACTGGAGTGCCAAGGGAAATCACTGAGCATGCATTGCACACATTCCTTTCAGCTCAGCCCATAGTTCAGAAGAAGCGCAGCTTCGGTCCTGAAAAGACACGCGCCCTGAACGAGCAAGTGTTAGAGCTTCTCCAAGCAGGAATCATCCGAGAATTATGCTATTAAAATGGGTAGCCAACCCGGTCATGGTCCAAAAGTCCAACGGTAGTTGGCACATGTGGGTCGATTTCAAGGATCTCAACAAGGTATGTCCTAAGCACTACTACGCCTAACCTGAAATTGGCAAAAAGGTGGACTCACTCGCTTCATTCAGGCGGAAATGCTTCCTTGATTGCTACAAGGGTTACCTCCAAATCCAAATGAAGAAAGAGGATGAAGACAAGACTGCTTTCCGACCCGACAAAGGGATTTTTTGTTACACAAAAATGCCTTTCGGACTGTGCAACGCCGGAGCCACCAACCAACGTTTAATGGACCATGTCTTCGGGGACAACATTGGCGAAACCGTGGATTTTTACATCGATGACCTCGTCATCATGAACTCGGATTAGGAGAAGATGCTGGCAAACGTCCAAAAGACGTTTACATCCTTGCACAAGGCAAACCTGAAGCTGAACCCCAGCAAGTGCTCTTTTGGAATGGAAGAAGGCAAATTTCTTGGATTTATCGTCACACGCGATGGCTTCAAAGTGAATCCCGATAAAGTGGAAGCAATTCAGTGTATGCCATCACCCTCAACTATCAAAGAAATGCAACAGTTGGCGGGGCGACTGGCTGTGCTGAACAACTTCCTGGCCAACCACGCGATGAAGTCCTTCCCATCATCAGCACTTTGCGGAACTGTGTGAAGCAAAACAAGTTTAGTGGACTCTGGATGCGGAGAAAGCCTTCACCCAAATGAAGGAGTGCTTAATTCAGCTGCCAACGCTCACAGCACCGCAGAAGAATGAGCCACTGATACTTTACCTTTCCGCATCAGATATCGCTCTGGGAGCAGTCCTGCTAGTAGAGCGCGCAGGAGTTCAAACTCCGATCTATTATGTCCTGCAAGATGCTCACTGACCCGAGACACGATATCCCATGATGGAAAAGCTTGCTCTAGCTTTGGTCCACGCCTCCCGACGGTTGCGTTGGTATTTTTCTGGCCATGTGATAACAGTTCTCTCGAACTATCACTTGGGCCAAATTTTGTCGAAACCGGACATCTCTGGCCGTCTAACAAAATGGGCGATTGAGCTTGGTGAACACAACATTGTGTATAAACCACGCCCAGCAATAAAAGGCCAGATATTAGCCGATTTCATTGCGGAAGTACCACAGAATAAGCTCAGGAGTGTGAAGCTGTACAAAACCCAACACCGGTTACGGGTGATCACGCATGGATATTTCACACAGATGGCGCATCCAACGACGATGGCGCAGGAGCAGGCCTTCGCTTAATAAGCCCCGATAATCAAGAGTTCACATACGCCATTAGATTGGATTCCAAAAGTACCAATAACGAAGATGAGTGTCACACCCCGACCCGCAGCGGAAATAAGAGTCGGGGCATAATTGGGTTATCACCAAAGCACATGACATTTACTATTATGTTTCATAATTAATGAAGTCAAAGTTACATTTTCAAACATCCAAACATGTTTATTCAATACAAAGGAAAATAACCAAACATAGCAATCCCAATACTAAATCGTTTTATTCTTCTAATCCAGGTCCTATGTGTTCCTAGCTGCTGCTGGTTCACCTGTATCATGTGTAAAATGGGAGTTTTTGGGTCAACATAAGTTGGCAGTGAACCTTATTAGATAAACATTTGATAATGATTTTATGGTTAGTTTATCAATGAAATATTGTGCATAATCATAAAAGAGCAATGTAAGTAGTCAAGCATTGGCAAATAGCAGTTACAATTATAACACTTGATAGCATACATGAACATACCAATATCATACGATAACTAACATAAATGAACTGTGCGATCAAGGCTCAATCAAACGGAGCCGATCGTATTGCATGAACTGGAAATGTAAATTGAACTGTGCGATCAAGGCTCAATCAAACGGAGCCGATCGTATTGCATGTACTGAAATGTAAAATGAACTGTGCGATCAAGGCTCAATCAAACGGAGCCGATCGTATTGCATGAACTGAAATGTAAATTGAAATGACCGATCAAGGCTCAATCAAACGGAGCCGATCGTTGCGGGCACGCCAGGTTCAACCGCATAATAAAATGGGGAACAGGCTCAAACCTCATAATTAAATGGGGAGCGGCGGCCTCGGCAATTGCATGTACTGAAATAATAATTGCATCCTATAATAACTTCTTAACAGCAACAAACTAAATACACATGTCATGATATGATGTATGCACAATAGTTTAGTTATAATATGTATATAAACAAAGACACATGATACACCCCAAAAACGTGATTAAAACGGGGAATTTGAAAGGTTCACTCACATTGGGTGCGTTGAATTGGAGATGGTGAGATGCGCACGATTTAGATGAGCGAGTCGACGAGGAATACTAACCTAAATAATAATGGAAAAATATATTAAGTGGATGGATGTTATTAAGGATTTTAATGAAATTTTTAGATATTTTTATGAGTTTATGGCTATTTTCTATCTTTAAAAATGTTATTTTTAAGTATTTTTAATTGATTTTTAAATTAAATTAAATAATTAAATATATAAAAAATATTATTTTTTTAGTGTTGACCGTTGACCGTTGACCGGTTCGGTCAGCGGTTAATTCTGCGCCGGGTGGGATTCGAACCGGCGACCTTCCGTTCGCGTGCACGTAGCTCTACCAACTGAGCTACGTGTCTAACCCGTTATAAACTCGGTTTTAATTATATTTATACTCTTATTTGAATTAACCGAAAATTCCTTTATTTGCAAAAACGTTTTATTTCAATTGAACCGGTGCTCGTGACAAGATTCGAACGCGCGACGTGAAGTTAATGTTGCACACAGTCCACCGCTGGACTGTGTGTCTAACCCGGTTATATTCTTGGTTTTTATTATACTTAACAACTATCTGTTTTAAACCCGGTTTAGTTCTGGATTAAAAAGGAATGTTATTACACAAAGCGTGCGCGTAGCAAGGATCGAACTCGGGACGTGTATAGTCGTTGTTTGCACGCTGGACTGTGTGTCTAACCCGTTTATAATCCGGATTTTAATTACTCTTATGTCATTATTGAATTCATCTTCTTCATTACGAACACAGACCTTACTCAAACATCCGATTCGTGATTAATCTAGTTAATAAACATGATGACTAGCTTGAATGTACTAAACCGAACAGTTTGGGGAAAGAAGGTACCGAACAGGTTGTCTTCCTCAGAGAGTCCGACGAGAATTTGACGGCTCTGTTTTTGAACCTTCGGCTGAGAGGGTCTATCAACAGAATTAAGGGATTAGATATGAAATTGAACTAGTGTGTATTGATTATCAGTACGTTTGAATGTGCATACCGATAACTAACGAGTTTCCGGCAATTCCAGAAATTTTCCGGCGAACACAGAAAATCCAGCAAAGTCGTCTGTGGTTGATTTTGAGTGATGGGTTAATGTTAGTAAAGTTCTAACAATAGATTGAAATCGTAAAGGAGAAGTATTTTACCGGTTTGTGTTGAATACGGTTTTCCGGCGACTTTTGCAGAGAATTCCGGCGAACTGTTTTAGGTGCTCAGATGATTTGAAAATGCGACGAAAAGGAATTGGAGTGTTGTTGTGATAGTTCTGAATCGCGAGAATGGACTGAAACTTGAGTTATCCAGGGATTTGATGAACTTTCGGTTTCAAATACCGAAAATGATGAAGTTTTAAGTTCAATCAATTCTGACTTAATTAGAAACCGTCGAGCATCGGTTATAACTGAAATTGTGAGGTAAACAATCGATTTGACGATTGGTTTGCCGATTATCGGTTTTCAGATGGCATCATCGGTTAAATTGAGTTTGTGTATAAGTTCCATTTGCTTTCCTAGTGTTAACAGAAAACACGTTGTGGCGGAGTGGTTTAGGGAATGGATGTTAAGTCGTTTGAGCGACTCAGCTGACCCGGGTTCGAGTCCTGGCAGCTTCAAATATTTTTTATTAGTTTTATTTTAACTTTTTATCAAATATAATTTTTTTAGTTTAGTTTATTTATTAATTATGTATCGTTTTAACTCAAAATAACCATAAATAATTAATGCACTTTCATAACTTGGTACTTGATTACAAAACGGAGCGGGTTTTGGAGACCCGATTTTTACAAATGTTACAGTATCCCCTACTTTTAGGAATTTCGTCCCGAAAATTAAATAGTTGAAGTGGTAGGAAAAAGATGCGGGTATTTTTCATGCATTGAGTCTTCACGTTCCCAAGTAAACTCAGGTCCCCGTTTCGACTCCCAGCGTACCCTAACAATTGGAATGCGACTCCGTCGAAGACGCTTTTCTCCGAAGTCCATGATCTCCACTGGTCTTTCAATAAAATGCATGGATTCATCGATCTGAATATCTTCCAGCGGAATATGGAGGTTCTCATCAGCGAGGCACTTCTTCAAGTTCGACACGTGAAATGTGGGATGAATCCTGTCGAGTTCTTCCGGTAGGTCAAGCTTGTATGCTACAGGACCTACTCTTTCGAGTATCTTGAAAGGTCCTACGTAACGTGGTGCTAGCTTTCCCTTTTGACCAAAACGAACTACTCCCTTCCACAGTGATACTTTTAAAAGCACATGATCACCAATGTTAAACTCCAAGGGCTTCCGTCGTTTATCTGCATAACTCTTTTGACGACTTTGAGCTGCTAAAAGATTGTTTCGGATTTGATGAATCTTGTCTGTGGTTTCTTTGATCAATTCTGGACCAGTAATTTGTGCTTCCCCAATTTCGTGCCAACAAACAGGAGATCGGCACTTTCGACCATATAAAGCTTCAAAAGGTGCCATGCCGATGCTCGAATGATAGCTGTTGTTGTACGAAAATTCAACTAACGGTAGGTGGGCGTCCCAATTTCCCTTGAAGTCTATGACACATACTCTAAGCATATCCTCAAGAGTTTGAATGGTGCTCTCAGACTGTCCATCAGTTTGAGGATGATAGGCGGTACTGAGATCTAATCGAGTGCTCATAGCGGATTGTACTGCTTGCCTTGTTCGTGAGGTGAAACGACCATCACGATCAGAAATAATACTTAATGGTACCCCATGTCGGCTTACGATTTCGTTGATATAAATACGAGCAAGCTTTTCGTTCTTGAAATCTTCTCGAATAGGAATAAAGTGAGCTGATTTTGTAAGTCGGTCTATAATCACCCATATAGTGTCATACCCATCAGAAGTGCGAGGTAACCCGGTAATGAAATCCATGGTTATATTTTCCCACTTCCATACAGGTATTTCCGGTTGGACTAGAAGTCCTGAGGGTCTTTGGTGTTCAGCCTTCACCTTAGAACATGTGAGACACTTGGAAACAAAAACGGCAATATCTTTCTTCATTCCAGGCCACCAATAGGTGTATCGTAGGTCTTGATACATCTTATCGGCTCCTGGGTGTATAGAATATCGCGTTTTATGAGCTTCATTCATGAGAGTTTCACGAAGATTGTTGTGGTTAGGAATCCAGATACGATCTAGGTAATACAGAATACCATCAGATTTAGTTTCAAGTTTTAGCTCGGCTCCACAGGACATCTCTTTTCGTACGTCTTCTTCTGTTATCGAAACGTGTTGAGTTTCTCGAATTTGATCTTTAATATCGGTTATAATTTGCGAACATAGAAGATGAATGGAGTTCGCATAACCCTTTCGACTAAGTGCATCAGCCACCACATTTGCTTTACCAGGGTGGTATCTAATTTCACAGTCGTAATCATTTAGGAGTTCGACCCATCTTCGTTGCCTCATATTTAACTCTTTTTGATTGAAGATATGCTGAAGACTCTTGTGGTCAGTGTATATTTCACACTTAGTACCATAGAGATAATGTCTCCATATCTTTAGAGCGAATACAACGGCTCCAAGTTCTAGGTCATGAGTGGTGTAGTTCTTTTCATGTGTCTTGAGTTGCCTCGAGGCATAAGCTATGACTTTTCCTCTTTGCATGAGAACGCAACCTAATCCTTGCCCTGACGCGTCGCAATAGACTACAAAATCATCACAACCTTCAGGAAGAGTGAGGATTGGTGCATCACAAAGTTTTTGTTTAAGAGTTTGAAAAGCTTCTTCTTGCTTGGGTCCCCATACGAATGGTTTTCCCTTATGGGTTAAAGCCGTGAGTGGCACCGCAATGCGAGAGAAGTTTGAAATGAATCGACGATAATAGCCAGCTAGTCCAAGAAAAGATCTTTCTTCAGTTGGTGTACGTGGAGCTTGCCATTCTTGAACTGCTTTGATCTTTGAAGGGTCAACATGTATTCCTTTGTCATTGACTACATGCCCGAGGAATTGCACCTCTTTCAACCAGAATTCACATTTAGAGAACTTGGCATAAAGCTTTTCCTTTTCTAGAAGTGCAAGAACGAGTCGAAGATGACGCTCATGATCAGCTTTAGATTTTGAATAAATAAGAATATCGTCGATAAAGACTATAACAATCGATCAAGGTAAGGTTTGCAGACTCTGTTCATTAGGTCCATGAAGACAGCTGGTGCGTTGGTTAATCCAAACGGCATAACCATGAATTCATAGTGGCCATAACGAGTTCGAAAAGCAGTCTTAGGGACGTCTTCTTCATGCACTCTAAGCTGATGATAGCCAGATCGAAGATCGATTTTTGAAAAGCAAATGGCACCTTGTAGTTGGTCAAGAAGATCATCTATGCGAGGTAAAGGATAGCGATTTTTGATGGTTAACTTGTTGAGCTCTCTGTAGTCGATGCACATACGAAAAGATCCATCTTTCTTCTTTACAAAAAGGACAGGTGCACCCCAAGGCGATGAGCTGGGACGTATGAATCCCTTGTCAGTCAATTCTTGCAATTGACTGGCTAGCTCTTGCATTTCAGAGGGGGCTAACCTATATGGAGATTTTGCAACTGGTGTAGCACCAGGTATAAGATCGATACGGAATTCGACATCTCTGATTGGAGGAAGTCATGAAATGTCGTCAGGAAAAACTTGTGGAAAATCTTTTACTACAGGAATATCTTCAAGTTTCTTCTCTGTGGTCCCCTTCTTGATGATATGGGCTAAAAACGCGACATAATTCTTGCGAAGGTATTTTTGAGCTTGAAGACAAGACATTAAGTTGAGCCCTTTCGACGAGGTTTCTCCAATGATTCGAAGAGTCTGACCGTTTGAAAGAGGAATACGAATAAATTTTTCACGACATACAACTTCTGCATGATGTTGACTGAGCCAATCCATACCGATTATGATGTCGAAACTTCCCAGCTTTATAGGAATAAGGTCGACTGAGAAATCGTGGTTGTTTAAGGTGAGTGTACAGTTGCGTAAAATAGAGTCTAATGAAACTGGTTTTCCGTCCGCAACTTCCACCGTTATGGATTCCGCGAGCTTATCCCGATTTTTGCTTAAGATAGGTTCAAATTCTAATGACACGAAACTTCTATCCGCACCAGTATCAAATAACATAGAGGCATATCTACCATTTATAAGAAACGTACCGTTGACCACATTGCCGTCAGCTCTGGCCTGGTTCGCGTTAATATTGAAAGCTCTTCCTCTAGCAGGTGGAGGAGCTTGGTTCGCTTGATTCACAGGGTTGGCTTGGGCCTGAGCATGAATAATATTAACCAGCCTTGGACATGTGTTTCTGAAATGACTTAGGTCGCCGCAATTGAAACAAGCCCGCATAGGTTGGCCCATAGGGTAATTGGGTTGATAGTATGTTTGGGCTAAATGTTGGGTGGGTGGAAATGGTAGTTGTTGTTGTGCTTGACCCATTAACTGTTGGTGGGTTTGGGTTAAAGGTTGGTGGCGGTTTGTTCGTTGAAGCGTGCGGCAGTTTTGAATAGTATGTCCTGCGCGACCGCAGCCGGTGCAGTATTGGCAAGGATAATCAGGGGAGTGGTGATACTGACAACGGTTACATTTTGGTAATGGGCCTGTGTAGGGTCTTTTGTATGGTGCGGGTGAAGGAGTGACTTGAGTGATGGGTGCAACAGGAATAGGGGTGTTGGTTTGGGTGACTGCAAAATTCCTGGTGTTACGCTTCCTCTTGTTAGCAAACTTAGAGGAAGGAATGGGGTGGTTTGAGGTTTGTCCCTCAACAGGGGCTTTCTTCTTCTCTTCTTTGAACTTCCCATTGCGAATTCGGTTTTCGGTCAGTTCAGTTGCCAACTCCATGGCAGCTTCGAGTGTTACCGGTGAGACGCTGAGAACCGAATCTTGAATTTTCGAGGGAAGTCCTCGAATATAATGCTCGATCAGACGATAGGTTGGAGTGAATAAGTTTGGAACCATTTGGTTCAACTCCAAGAACCTCTTGTTGTAAGTAGAGTGATCACCCTCTTTTTTGCTTTAAGGCATGAAATTCATCCTCCAATTTCTTAATTTCACTTCTAGGACAGAAACGCCTAGTCATGATTTCCCTTAACTCCTCCCAAGTTAAGGCCATCGCATCTTCAGTTCCCGGCTTTCCTTTCTCAGTATTCCACCAAGTGAGAGCTACACCAAGTAGTCTCCCGGTGGCGTAACGAACCTTGCGATCCTCAGGACAATCGCAGTTTAAGAAAACGTTTTCCATCTCCTCGAACCAATGTAGGAGAGCAGTGACTCCCTCAGTCCCTTCGAATTTTGGAGGATCACAGGACTTAAAATGTTTGTAAGAGCATTTGATGGTAGGAGGATGTAACATTTGTATAAATCGGGTCTCCAAAACCCGCTCCGTTTTGTAATCAAATACCAGGTTAAGAAAATACAGTAATTATTTATGGTTATTTTGAGTTTAAACGTTACATAATTAATAAATAAACTAAACCATAAAAATTATATTTGATAAAAAGTTAAAAAAAAAAAAAAAATATTGTAGCTGACCGGACTCGAACCCGGGTCAGCTGAAACAATTCAACAACTTAACATCCACTTCCCAAACCACTCCGCCATCTAGTGTTTTCTGATAACTTTAGGAAGACAATTGAATCTTATACGCGAACTCAATCAACCGTTAATGCCATCTGCATAACGGAAATCGGTAAACCGAATCGCCAAATCGGTTGAACTCGTTTAGCAAGCTTATAACCGATGAATATCGGTTTCTAATTAAGTTCAAATTGAATGAACTTAAATTTCCGGTTTTTGAAACCGAAAAGTATTCAAACCCCAAATAATTCAGGTTCCAATCATTTATGCGATTCAGAACCGTCTCAAATACACTCCATTTCCTTTTCTTCGCGTTTTCAAGTCTTTTGAGCACCAAAAACTGTTCGCCGGAATCCTCTGCAAAACTCGCCGGAAAACCGTGTTCAACACAAACCGGTAAGATTTTCCTCCTTTGCGGTTTCAATCTATTGTTAGGACTCCACTAACATTAATCCATTACTCTAAATCAGTCACAGAAGACTTTGCTGGATTTCTGGGTTCGCCGGAGAAATTCGGGAATTTGCCGGAAACTCGCTAGCTAACGGGAAACACATGAAATCGTGCTAATAATCCATGTACTCTGGTTTAATTTCAAAACTAATTCCTTAATTCTGTTGATAGACTCTCTCAACCGGAGGTCCAAAAACAGAGCTACCTGATTTCGCCGGACTCCTTAAAGAAGGCGACCTGTCCGGTATTTCCTCCCCCCAAACTGTTCGGTTTTGTTCATTCAAGCTAGTAGTCAGGTTATTTAAATAGTTAAATCAAGAACCAGTCGTTTGAGTGAAGTCGGTAATTGTAGTGGAGAAGATGAACTGAAAACCGGGATAAGACTAAATAAAATTCGGATAATAAACGGGTTAGACACACAGTCCAGCGGTGGACTGTGTGCAAAGTTAACATACACGTCCCGAGTTCGATCCTTACTGCACACACGCTTCACGTAATAACACTCTTTTTATTCATGAACTAACCGGATTAGAACGGGTAGTTGTTAAGTATAATATAAATCAAGAATATAACCGGGTTAGACACACAGTCCAGCGGTGGACTGTGTGCAAAACAAACTTCACGTCGCGCGATCGAGTCCCGTCACAAGCACCGGTCCGTGAGATTAAAACGTTTTGCAAAATAAAGGAATTTTCGGTAAGTTCGAATAAGTATATAAATATAATTAAAACTGGGTTTCTAACAGGTTAGTCACGTAGCTCAGCTGGTAGAGCTACGTGCGCGTGAACGGAAGGTCACCGGTTCGAATCCCGCTTGGCGCAAATAATTACCGCTGACCGAACCGGTCAACGGTCAACGGTCAACGGTCAAACAGTAAAAAATAATATTTTTTTTAAAATATTTATTTGTTTATTTTAATTTAAAAATCAATTTAAAATACTTAAAAATAACATTTTTAAAGATAGAAAATAGCCATAAACTCACAAAAATATATCTAAAAATCTCATTAGAATCCTTAATAAAATCCATCCATTTTAATATATTTTCCATTGTTATTTAGGTTAGTATTCCTCGTCGACTCGCTCGTCTAAATCGTGCGCATCTCGCTATATCTAATCCAACGCACCCAATGTGAGTGAACCCTTTAAATTCCCCGTTTTAATCACGTTTTTGGGGTGTATCATGTGTCTTGTTCATTTACATATTATAACCAAGTTATTGTGCATATATCATATCATGACATGTGTATTAGTTTGTTGCTGTTAAGTAGTTATTATTGTTTGCAAATTATTATTCCAGTACATGCAATTGCCGAGGCCGTAGCTCCCCATCCATCGAGGTTGAGTTTGATCCCCATTTTATTATGCGGTTGATCAGGGCGTGCCCGCACGATCGGCCCCGTTTGATTGAGCCTTGATCGGTCATTTCATTTTACATTTCAATACATGCAATACGCTCGGCTCCGTTTGATTGAGCCTTGAGTGCACAGTTCAATTTACATTTCCAGTTCATGCAATACGTTCGGCTCCGTTTGATTGAGCCTTGAGCGCACAGTCCAATTTACATTTCCAGTTCATGCAATACGATCGGCTCCGTTTGATTGAGCCTTGATCGCACAGTTTCAATTATGTTAATTGTTATATGCCGTTGGTATGTTCATGTATGCTATCGATTGTTAATTGATGCTTGCCAATGTTTGATTCCATACATGTGCTCTTTTATGATTATGCACAATATTTTATTGATAAACTAACCAGACAATTATTATCAAATGTTTATCTATAAGGTTCACTCGCCAACTTATGTTGACCCAAAAACCTCCTATTTTACACATGATACAGGTGAACCAGCAGCAGCTAGGAACACGTAGGACCTGGATTAGAAGGAATAAAACGATTTAGTATTTGGATTATTTTCTGGCTGTTTTCCCTTGTAATGAATGGACATGTTTGGATGTTTGAGAAATGTAACTTTGACTTCATTTAATTATGAAACATAATAGTAAATGTCATGTGTTTTGGTGATAACCCAATTATGCCCCGACTCTTATTTCCGCTGCGGGTCGGGGTGTTACAGAGGGTTGGCGATGTTCTGGTCCTGTTGTTGAGGAGGGTTAGTAGGATTTGCAGCAAGGGCTTGTTGTACTTGTACCACGATGTCAGGCAATATCGTGGCCATTTGATTCGCGATATGCGTGGCCAAACGTTCCTGAGTCTTTCCCGATTTTTTTCCCCTTCGATGCGTCTAGATGACATCTACAGGATCATAAAATGAGAAGATTGTGAGTTCATGGTGTCTTTTTAGGGGTGTCATGTGTCTTTAAGAAAATGAAAATAACATAAATATCAATAATGCAACTACATCCATAGGATGTCTTGGGTTCGCTCATGTTGGGCCTCAAATGTCCCCCATACCTTCACCTACATAGTCATGTGGGCCCCCATGGCTATTGGCTTGGTAGGATTCACATTAGTATTGGCAATTTAACACTCGCATCCCCCGAATGCAAACCACAAAATATGTTCATGAGATGTTTGGTCGGAACGTGTCCAGGTGTAGACACAATGACAACTCAAAGTAGGATTAGCTCACACGACGTTTGGTATAGCATGCTTTGGCCTAACAGGTACTTCGTACTCTCATCGTTAGTCCCCAGGTAGGCAAACTGGTCCTTTATTTTGGATTTATACGAATGCCAGCCTAGACAGGACGTTCCGACTACCGGTACTAGTACCCTTCCAGTTACTACATGCCCGTCATGAGAACTCACTTTGATGAGATTTGAAAACACGAAAATCATTGTAAAATCAATCATGATGTGGTGTGTGCTTTCATGGATGTGATATGTTATGATCATACGATTTCATGATAGGCATTATTTGATAATACATACTTATGAACATGCTTGTACAATATCAAATGTAACATTTAACATAAAACATATAAACATCATGAAATTTGGCATATAACACACAAAATTCTTATAAGTTTCTAATCGACTATAGTATAGGCTCTAAGGGTCTAATAACCTATCCTATATCCCTATAGTCATGGCTCTGATACCAATCTGTCACACCCCGACCCGCAGCGGAAATAAGAGTCGGGGCATAATTGGGTTATCACCAAAGCACATGACATTTACTATTATGTTTCATAATTAATGAAGTCAAAGTTACATTTTCAAACATCCAAACATGTTCATTCAATACAAAGGAAAATAACCAAACATAGCAATCCCAATACTAAATCGTTTTATTCTTCTAATCCAGGTCCTATGTGTTCCTAGCTGCTGCTGGTTCACCTGTATCATGTGTAAAATGGGAGTTTTTGGGTCAACATAAGTTGGCGAGTGAACCTTATTAGATAAACATTTGATAATGATTTTATGGTTAGTTTATCAATGAAATATTGTGCATAATCATAAAAGAGCAATGTAAGTAGTCAAGCATTGGCAAATAGCAGTTACAATTATAACACTTGATAGCATACATGAACATACCAATATCATACGATAACTAACATAAATGAACTGTGCGATCAAGGCTCAATCAAACGGAGCCGATCGTATTGCATGTACTGAAATGTAAAATGAACTGTGCGATCAAGGCTCAATCAAACGGAGCCGATCGTATTGCATGAACTGAAATGTAAATTGAAATGACCGATCAAGGCTCAATCAAACGGAGCCGATCGTTGCGGGCACGCCAGGTTCAACCGCATAATAAAATGGGGAACAGGCTCAAACCTCATAATTAAATGGGGAGCGGCGGCCTCGGCAATTGCATGTACTGAAATAATAATTGCATCCAATAATAACTTCTTAACAACAACAAACTAAATACACATGTCATGATATGATGTATGCACAATAGTTTAGTTATAATATGTATATAAACAAAGACACATGATACACCCCAAAAACGTAATTAAAACGGGGAATTTGAAAGGTTCACTCACATTGGGTGCGTTGAATTGGAGATGGTGAGATGCGCACGATTTAGATGAGCGAGTCGACGAGGAATACTAACCTAAATAATAATGGAAAAATATATTAAGTGGATGGATGTTATTAAGGATTTTAATGAAATTTTTAGATATTTTTATGAGTTTATGGCTATTTTCTATCTTTAAAAATGTTATTTTTAAGTATTTTTAATTGATTTTTAAATTAAATTAAATAATTAAATATATAAAAAATATTATTTTTTTAGTGTTGACCGTTGACCGTTGACCGGTTCGGTCAGCGGTTAATTCTGCGCCGGGTGGGATTCGAACCGGCGACCTTCCGTTCGCGTGCACGTAGCTCTACCAACTGAGCTACGTGTCTAACCCGTTATAAACTCGGTTTTAATTATATTTATACTCTTATTTGAATTAACCGAAAATTCCTTTATTTGCAAAAACGTTTTATTTCAATTGAACCGGTGCTCGTGACAAGATTCGAACGCGCGACGTGAAGTTAATGTTGCACACAGTCCACCGCTGGACTGTGTGTCTAACCCGGTTATATTCTTGGTTTTTATTATACTTAACAACTATCTGTTTTAAACCCGGTTTAGTTCTGGATTAAAAAGGAATGTTATTACACAAAGCGTGCGCGTAGCAAGGATCGAACTCGGGACGTGTATAGTCGTTGTTTGCACGCTGGACTGTGTGTCTAACCCGTTTATAATCCGGATTTTAATTACTCTTATGTCATTATTGAATTCATCTTCTTCATTACGAACACAGACCTTACTCAAACATCCGATTCGTGATTAATCTAGTTAATAAACATGATGACTAGCTTGAATGTACTAAACCGAACAGTTTGGGGAAAGAAGGTACCGAACAGGTTGTTTTCCTCAGAGAGTCCGACGAGAATTTGACGGCTCTGTTTTTGAACCTTCGGCTGAGAGGGTCTATCAACAGAATTAAGGGATTAGATATGAAATTGAACTAGTGTGTATTGATTATCAGTACGTTTGAATGTGCATACCGATAACTAACGAGTTTCCGGCAATTCCAGAAATTTTCCGGCGAACACAGAAAATCCAGCAAAGTCGTCTGTGGTTGATTTTGAGTGATGGGTTAATGTTAGTAAAGTCTAACAATAGATTGAAATCGTAAAGGAGAAGTATTTTACCGGTTTGTGTTGAATACGGTTTTCCGGCGACTTTTGCAGAGAATTCCGGCGAACTGTTTTAGGTGCTCAGATGATTTGAAAATGCGACGAAAAGGAATTGGAGTGTTGTTGTGATAGTTCTGAATCGCGAGAATGGACTGAAACTTGAGTTATCCAGGGATTTGATGAACTTTCGGTTTCAAATACCGAAAATGATGAAGTTTTAAGTTCAATCAATTCTGACTTAATTAGAAACCGTCGAGCATCGGTTATAACTGAAATTGTGAGGTAAACAATCGATTTGACGATTGGTTTGCCGATTATCGGTTTTCAGATGGCATCATCGGTTAAATCGAGTTTGTGTATAAGTTCCATTTGCTTTCCTAGTGTTAACAGAAAACACGTTGTGGCGGAGTGGTTTAGGGAATGGATGTTAAGTCGTTTGAGCGACTCAGCTGACCCGGGTTCGAGTCCCGGCAGCTTCAAATATTTTCTATTAGTTTTATTTTAACTTTTTATCAAATATAATTTTTTTAGTTTAGTTTATTTATTAATTATGTATCGTTTTAACTCAAAATAACCATAAATAATTAATGCACTTTCATAACTTGGTACTTGATTACAAAACGGAGCGGGTTTTGGAGACCCGATTTTTACAAATGTTACAATGAGTACGAAGCGTTCCTGGCAGGCCTTCGGTAGCAATCAAAATGGGTGCACAAATTTGGAAGCAAACGCCGACTCCCTTTTAGTCGCTGGTCAGGTCAACGGCCTATACGACGCAAAGGGCGAGGCGATGGCATTGTATCTAGAACAGGCGCAAGTCTTAATAACCAAATTCCAACACTTCAAGATAACCCATGTCAACCGAAGCGAGAATAAACACGCCGACGCGCTCAGCAAACTAGTCGCTACAAGCTTCAAGCACCTCGCGCGTGAGGTGCGCATTGAGGTTCTGAAAAACCCTTTTGTTCCTTTACGCCAGGTCAACATCATTGAAGTGGGAAATCCATCCTGGATGTCCCCTATATAATTTTCTTGCAACACGGGATCCTACTCGAAAACACAGCGGAAGCAAGGAAGGTCCAGAACAAGGCACTCAATTACGAAATGGCAGACGGTATCGTATACTGGAAGTCATATCTAGGACCGCTCCTCCGCTGCGTTGATCCGCAAGCAGTACTTGATTCATGAAATACATGAAGGGTTATGCGGAATTCATGCGGTCCGTGCATGGTCGTAGCAAAGATCATGAACGCCGGTTACTATTGGCCTGGCATGCACCTAGATGCGGTCGAAACACTATGGAAGTGCGCATCATGCCAGCGCCATGCTCCGAAAACATTATGCCCCAAGAATCCTTTGATCCCTGTGACAACGCGTGGCCTTTCCAGCAATGGGCAATCAATATGGTGGGACCTTTCCCAGATGCCCCAGGTGTGGTGAAGTTCATAATCATGGCAGTTGATTATTTTACCAAATGGGTCGAAGCCAAACCCCTTGCATCCACCACAGCAACTGTAGTTCGAAAATTCATCTAGGAGCACATCGTATGCCGTTTCAGGTTACCCCTGCGCATAATCAGGGACAATGGCCCCAATTTTGCAGCTGAAGAATTACAGCAATGGATGAAGGAAATGCATATCAAGAATGTTTTCTCTTTGGTCGCGTATCCCCAAGGAAACGGCCAAGTGGAAAGCATTAACAAAAGTATTGTCGAAGGGATCAAGACGAGATTGGGTACGGCGCGAAGAGGCTGGGTAGATGAGTTGCCAAGCATTCTTTAGGCTCATCGAACTATGCCAAAAACTAGCACGGGCGAAACTCCTTTCAGCCTTGTGTATGGGACGAAGGCAGTAATTCCCGCAGAGATAGACCTCCCATCACCACGCATGCTAGCTGCGCAAAACCAAAACAATGAAGACGAGCACATACTTGACTTGGACTTACTAGAAGAAAGGCATGAAAATGCGGCAATTAATGAAGCAAAATATAAGTCTAAGCTCGAAAAGTACTACAAAGCGCGAGTCCGCATATGTACCTTCTTACATGGTGACTTTGTTCTATGCGACAACGAAGCGTCTAACGCTGAACGTCCTGGAAACTTGCACGCAAATGGGAAGGTCCTTACATTATCCACGAAGTCCTAGGTAAAGGCACATATAACCTTAAGCGCCTAGACAGTACAAACATCCCTAGGACATGGAATGCGCAGCAGCTAAGACGGTGCTACATGTAAATTAGCAAGTTCATTATCTTTTGTCTACTCTGTATATGGCTCTTACGCCTCATTGTGTAATAAAGACAAGAGTTACATGATTTATTTTATCTTAATGTTTCGTTACAAATGCGCGAAACCACTTTGGGTCTACGCGAAAACACCTTGGTATACAATGACTCTTGAACCCTAAGTCACTATCTATGGCATGCGCATGGGAGCTAACGTTCATACGCGAGTTCATTACCAGTTTCATTCGCTACACCTACTCAAAGTTGGTCCTTTTTCACGGAAATATTGTAACAAGGAAGAAACATTTCATTAAAGATAAAAATAATTACAAACTCGCGCAATGCGCAGTACAGTCAAAGATCCTACAAAGATATTACATTAAGGATCCTACACTAGTCTTCATCAGCAGCGGCCTCGGCTTCTTCCGGAAATATATCCTTAAAGCCATCCACGAAGTCGTCGTGGGTGAGAGCCCCGCTCACCAATTCCATAGCAGGGATGTCAAGACGGTTGTAACATTTGTAAAAATCGGGTTTTCAAAACCCGCTCCGTTTTGTAATCGAATATCGAGTTATAAAAGTTACATTGAATATTTATGATTATTTATATATAAAACGATACATAATTAATAAATAGACTAAACTATAAAAATTATATTTGATAAAAAGTTAAAATAAAATAAATAAAAAAATTATGTTGCTGCCGGGACTCGAACCCGGGTTAGCCAAGACACACTCCAACGCCTTAACACACACTCACATCACCACTCCGCCACTTTGTGTTTTCTGTTATCTCTAGGAAACAAATGAGATTTATATACAGACTAGGTTAAACCGGTTCCGCCAACTGAGAAACGGAAAACGGCAAAGCAATCGTCAAATCGTTTGATTTCTCGCGTATTCACGTTCATAACCGATGAACCGATGTCTTTAATCAATTCAGAATTGATTGAGCATCAAGTCTCATCATTATCGGTCTTCATAACCGAAAAGCAATCAAATCCTGAATACTTCAACCCAAGATCACTCTCGCGACTCATAAACGTCATAACCATACTCCATTTCATTTTCGTCACATTTTCAGACCAGCAGAACGCTTAAATCAGTTCGCCGGAATTTTCTGCAAATCCCACCGGAAAACCGTATTCATCCTCAAACGGTAATTCTCTCAATATTATTGCAGTTCAACAATTATTAGACTATTTCTAACTTAAACCTCTCAATTGAAATCGAATTCAGGCGCTGTATTCAACTAATTCCAGTTCGCCGGAACTCCCCTGAAAATTTCTAATTCCGTCTGTGAAACGGTAAGGGTCTTCAAACACATCGTTAACGTTTGTTTATCACTTTAATTCCACATTCGACTAATCAAAATAGTTAATTATCTTGTTCAGTTGAAGAGCATAAAAACAGGAACCGACACATCGCCGGAAATCTAAAATAAACCGTTCATCGGTATGTTCACCTCTAATTACCGTCTCTGCCTTTTCATTTAAGCTTTAATAATGTCTGTAAATCGTAAACACGAGGAACGAGTTAGTAAATCAGTTGACTGTAATTTGAATGAAGAAGACGAAGCTAACTAAGTTATAAGTATATTTAAAACTAGTAAACTGAACGGGTTAGACACACAGTCCAGCGGTGGACTGTGTGCAAAATACAAACGCACGTCCCGAGTTCGATTCCTGCTATACGCACTCCTTCTATAATAAAATGCCTTTTTGTTTAAAAACTAAACCGGGATAACTTAGTTAGTTGTTAAGTATAATAAAAACCGAGATAATAACCAGGTTAGACACACAGTCCAGCGGTGGACTGTGTGCAACATAAACCATACGTCGCGCGTTCGAAACCCGTCACTAGCACCGGTCCGTTGAATTAGAATGTTTTTTAAATTAGAAAGAATTTCGGTTAAATTGAATAAGTGTATAAATATAATTAAAAACAAGATTATTTCGGGTTAGACACGTAGCTCAGTTGGTAGAGCTGCGTGCACGCGTACGAGAGGTCTCGGGTTCGAGCCTCACCCAGCGCAAACCATGTTCCTGACCGAACCGGTCAACAAGTCAACAGGTCAACGGTCAACGCAAAATAAACAATTTTTTTTATATTTTTATTTATTTAATTTAATTTAAAAATTAATTAAAAATACTAAAAAATAACATTTTTAAAGATAGAAAATAGCCTTAAACTCACAAAAATATATCTAAAAATTTCATTAAAATCCTTAATAAAATCCACTCATTTAATATATTTTTCCGTTATTGTTTAGGTTAGTAATCCTCGTTGTTCCGCTCATCTAATTCGTGCGCATATCACCATCTCCAATCCAACGCACCCAATGTGAGTGAATCTTTACAAATTCCCCGTTTTAATCACGTTTTGGGGTGTATCATGTGTCTTGATATATATATTATACTTAAACCATTGTGCATACATCATATCATGAACTAGTGTATTCAGTTTGTTTCTGTTGTGTAGTTATTGTTGGATGCAAGTTTATTATTTTCAGTACATGCAATTTCATAGGCCGCCGCTCCCCAATACATTATGAGCGTTGAGCATGTTCTCCATTTCATTATGAGGTTGAACCTAGCGTGCCCACATACGATCGGCTCCGTTTGATTGAGCCTTGATCGCACAGACATTTTCATTTTCAGTACATGCAATACGATCGGCTCCGTTTGATTGAGCCTTGATCGCACAGTTTCATTTATGTTATTTACAGTATGATGTTGGTATGTTCATGTATGCTGTCATGTGTTATTGTATGTTATAGTTGTGACTGCTATTTGCCATTGCTTGATTATTTACATTTGCTCATCTATGATTATGCACAATTTTTCATTGATAAACTAACAAGTAATTCTTTAATAAATGTTTATCTAATAAGGTTCACTCGCCAACTTATGTTGACCCAAAAACCCCCATTTTACACATGATACGGGTGAACCAGCAGCAGCTAGGAACACATAGGACTTGGACTAGAAGAATAAAACGATTTAGAGTTGGGATTGTTATGTTTGGTTTATTTTCTTTGTATTGAATGAACATGTTTGGATTTTTGGAAATGTAACTTTGACTTTATTAAATATGAAACATATTAGTAAATGTCATGAGCTTTGGTGATAACCCAATTATGCCCCGACTCTTATTCCGCTGCGGGTCGGGGTGTGACAGATTGGTATCAGAGCCATGACTATAGGGATATAGGATATGTTATTAGACCCTTAGAGCCTATACTATAGTCGATTAGAAACTTATAAGATTTTTGTGTGTTACATGCCAAATTTCATGATGTTTATATGTTTGATGTTAAATGTTACATTTAATATTGTGCAAGCATGTTCATAAGTATGTATTATCATATAATGCCTATCATGACTCGTATACTCATAACATATCACATCCATGAAAGCACACACCACATCATGATTTCTTTTACAATGATTTTCGTGTTTTCAAATCTCATCAAAGTGAGTTCTCATGACGGGCATGTAGTAACTGGAAGGGTACCAGTACCGGTAGTCGGAACGTCCTGTCTAGGCTGGCATTCGTATAAATCCAAAATAAAGGACCAGTTTGCCTACCTGGGGACTAACGATGAGAGTACGAAGTACCTATTAGGCCAAAGCATGCTATACCAAACGTCGTGGGAGCTAACCCCACTTTGAGTTGTCATTGTGTCTACACCTGGACACGTTCCGACCAAACATCGCATGAACATATTTTGTGGTTTGCATTCGGGGGATGCGAGTGTTAAATTGCCAATACTAATGTGAATCCTACCAAGCCAATAGCCTTGGGGGCCCACATGACTATGTAGGTGAAGGTATGGGGGACATTTGAGGCCCAACATGAGCGAACCCAAGACATCCTATGGATGTAGTTGCATTATTGATATTTATGTTATTTTCATTTTCTTAAAGACACATGACACCTAAAAAGACACCATAAACTCACAATCTTCTCATTTTATGATCCTGTAGATGTCGTCCAAACAGCAACGAAGGGGTAAAAGGTCAGGAAGGTCTCAGGAACGTTTGGCCACTCAGATCGCGAAACAAATGGCCACGATACTGCCTGACATTGTGATCCAAGTACAACAAGCCCTTGCTACAAATCCTACTAACCCTCCCCAACAACAGGACCAGAACATCGACAACCCTCCTACCAGCAAGTGCTCTTACAAACATTTTAAGTCCTGTGATCCTCCTAAATTTGAAGGGACCGAGGGTGTCACTGCTCTCCTACATTGGTTCGAGGAGATGGAAAACACCTTTCTAAACTGCGATTGTCCTGAGGATCGCAAGGTTCGATACGCCACCGGGAGACTATTTGGGGTAGCTCTCACTTGGTGGAATACTGAGAAAGGGAAGAGGGGAACTGAAGATGCGATGGCCTTAACTTGGGAGGAGTTAAGGGAAATCATGACTAGGCGTTTCTGTCCTAGAAGTGAAATTAAAAAGCTGGAGGACGAATTTCATTCTCTAAAGCAAAAGGAGGGTGATCACACTACATATAACAAGAGGTTCTTGGAGTTGAACCAAATGGTTCCAAATTTGTTCACCCCAACCTATCGTCTGATCGAGCACTATATTCGAGGACTTCCCTCGAAAATCCAAGATTCAGTTCTCAGCGTTTCACCAGTAACACTTGAAGCTGCTATGGAGTTAGCAACTGAACTGACCGAAAACCGAATTCGCAACGGGAAGTTCAAAGAAGAGAAGAAGAAAGCCCCTGTTGAGGGACAAACTTCAAACCACCCCATTCCTTCCTCTAAGTTTGCTAACAAGAGGAAGCGTAACACCAGAAATTTTGCAGTTACTCAAACCAACTCCCCTATTCCTGCTGCACCCATTACTCAAGTCACTCCTTCACCCGCACCATACAGAAGACCCTACACTGGCCCGTTACCAAAATGTAACCGTTGCCAATATCACCATTCCCCTGATCATCCTTGCCAATATTGCACCGGCTGCGGTCGCGCAGGTCATACTGTTCAAACTTGCCGCATGCCTCAACGAACGAACCGCCACCAA
Source organism: Scalesia atractyloides (assembly GCA_947069175.1). Lineage (NCBI taxonomy): Eukaryota > Viridiplantae > Streptophyta > Magnoliopsida > Asterales > Asteraceae > Scalesia > Scalesia atractyloides. Next base: position 74,962,644 of record CAMTDV010000022.1, on the reverse strand, counting down.
CCCTTAACCCAAACCCACCAACAAATAATGGGCCAAGGCCAAAAACCCCTACTACCACCCACTCAACATTTAGCCCAAACATATTACCAACCCAATTATCCTATGGGTCAACCAATGCGGGCTTGCTACAATTGCGGCGACCCAAGCCATTTCCGAAACACTTGTCCAAGGTTAGTTAATATTATTCATGCTCAGGCCCAAGCCAACCCGGTGAATCAAGCAAACCAAGCTCCCCCACCTGCAAGAGGGAGAGCTTTCAATATCAACGCTAACCAGGCCAGAGCTGACGGCAATGTGGTTAACGGTACGTTCCTTATAAATGGTAGATATGCATCTATGTTATTTTACTGGTGCGGATAGAAGTTTTGTGTCTTTAGAATTTGAACCTATCTTAAACAAAAATCGGGATAAGCTCACGGAATCCATAACGGTAGAAGTTGCGGACGGGAAACCAGTTTCATTAGACTCTATTTTACGCAACTGTACACTCACCTTAAACGACCACGATTTCTTAGTCGACCTTATTCCTATGAAGCTGGGAAGTTTTGACATCATAATCGGTATGGATTGGCTCAGTCAACATCAGGCGGAAGTTGTATGTCGTGAAAAATTTATTCGTATTCCTCTTTCAAACGGTCAGACTCTTCGAATCATTGGAGAAACCTCGTCGAAAGGGCTCAGCTTAATGTCTTGTCTTCAAGCTCAAAAATATCTTCGCAAGAATTATGTCGCGTTTTTAGCTCATATCATCAAAAAGGGAACCATGGAGAAGAAACTTGAAGACATTCCTGTAGTAAAAGACTTCCCGCAAGTTTTTCCTGACGACATTTCAGGACTTCCTCCAGTTAGAGACGTCGAATTCTGTATTGATCTTATACCTGGTGCTACACCAGTTGCAAAGTCTCCTTATAGGTTAGCCCCCTCTGAAATGCAAGAGCTAGCCAGTCAATTACAAGAGTTGACTGACAAGGGATTTATACGTCCTAGCTCGTCGCCACCTGTCCTTTTTGTAAAGAAGAAAGATGGATCGTTTCGTATGTGCATCGACTACAGAGAGCTCAACAAGTTAACAATCAAGAATCGCTATCCTTTACCTCGCATTGATGATCTTCTTGACCAACTACAAGGTGCCAGCTGCTTTTCAAAAATCGATCTTCGATCTGGCTATCATCAACTTAGAGTGCATGAAGAAGACGTTCCTAAGACTGCTTTTCGAACTCGTTATGGCCACTATGAATTCATGGTTATGCCATTTGGATTAACCAACGCACCAGCTGTCTTCATGGACCTAATGAATAGAGTCTGCAAACCTTATCTTGATCGATTTGTTATAGTCTTCATCGACGATATTCTTATTTATTCAAAATCTAAATCTGATCATGAGCGTCATCTTCGACTCGTTCTTGCACTTCTAGAAAAGGAAAAGCTTTATGCCAAGTTCTCCAAATGTGAATTCTGGTTAAAAGAGGTGCAATTCCTTGGGCATGTAGTCAATGACAAGGGAATAAATGTTGACCCTTCAAAGATCAAAGCGGTTCAAGAATGGCAAGCTCCACGTACACCAACTGAAGTAAGATCTTTTCTTGGACTAGCTGGCTATTATCGTCGGTTCATTTCAAACTTCTCCCGCATTGCTGTACCACTCACGGCTTTAACTCATAAGGGAAAACCTTTCATAAGGGGACCCAAGCAAGAAGAAGCTTTTCAAACTCTTAAACAGAAACTTTGTGATGCACCAATCCTCACTCTTCCTGAAGGCTGTGATGATTTTGTAGTCTATTGCGACGCGTCAGGGCAAGGATTAGGCTGCGTTCTTATGCAAAGAGGAAAAGTCATAGCTTATGCTTCGAGACAACTCAAGACACATGAAAAGAACTACACCACTCATGACCTAGAACTTGGAGCCGTTGTATTCGCTCTTAAGATATGGAGACATTATCCCTATGGTACTAAGTGTGAAATATACACTGACCACAAGAGTCTTCAACATATCTTCAATCAAAAAGAGCTAAACATGAGGCAACGAAGATGGGTCGAACTTCTAAATGATTACGACTGTGAAATTAGATCCCACCCTGGTAAAGCAAATGTGGTGGCTGATGCACTTAGTCGAAAGGGTTATGCGAACTCCATTCATCTTCTATGTTCGCAAATTATAACCGACATTAAAGATCAAATTCGAGAAGCCCAACACGTTTCAATAACAGAAGAAGATGTACGAAAGGAGATGTCCTGTGGAGCCGAGCTAAAACTTGAAACTAAATCAGACGGTATTCTGTATTACCTAGATCGTATCTGGATTCCTAACCACAACAATCTTCGTGAAACTCTTATGAATGAAGCTCACAAAACGCGATATTCTATACACCCAGGAGCCGATAAGATGTATCAAGACCTACGATACACCTATTGGTGGCCTGGAATGAAGAAGGATATTACCGTTTTTGTTTCCAAGTGCCTCACATGTTCCAAGGTGAAGGCTGAACACCAAAGACCCTCAGGACTTCTAGTCCAACCGGAAATACCTGTATGGAAGTGGGAAAATATAACCATGGATTTCATTACCGGGTTACCTCGCACTTCTGGTGGGTATGACACAATATGGGTAATTATAGACCGACTTACAAAATCAGCTCACTTTATTCCTATCCGTGAAGATTTCAAGAACGAAAAGCTTGCACGTATTTATATCAACGAAATCGTAAGCCGACATGGGGTACCGTTAAGTATTATTTCTGATCGTGATGGTCGTTTCACCTCACGAACATGGCAAGCAGTACAATCCGCTATGGGCACACGATTAGATCTCAGTACCGCCTATCATCCTCAAACTGATGGACAGTCTGAGCGCACCATTCAAACTCTTGAAGATATGCTTAGAGCATGTGTCATAGACTTCAAGGGAAATTGGGACGCCCACCTACCATTAGTAGAATTTTCGTACAGCAACAGCTATCATTCGAGCATCGGCATGGCACCTTTTGAAGCCTTATATGGTCGTAAGTGCCGATCTCCTGTATGTTGGCACGAAATTGGGGAAGCACAAATTACTGGTCCAGAATTGATCCAAGAAACCACAGACAAGATCCATCAAATTCGAAACAATCTTCTAGTGGCTCAAAGTCGTCAAAAGAGTTATGCAGATAAACGACGGAAGCCCTTAGAGTTTAACATTGGTGATCATGTGCTTTTAAAAGTATCACCGTGGAAGGGAGTAGTTCGTTTTGGTCAAAAGGGGAAGCTAGCACCTCGTTACGTAGGACCTTTCAAGATACTCGAAAGAGTAGGTCCTGTAGCATACAAGCTTGACCTACCAGAAGAACTCAACAGGATTCATCCCACATTCCACGTGTCGAACTTGAAGAAGTGCCTCGCTGATGAGAATCTCCATATTCCGCTGGAAGATATTCAGATTGATGAATCTATGCATTTTATTGAAAGACCAGTGGAGATCATGGACTACGGGGAGAAACGTCTTCGACGAAGTCGCATTCCAATTGTTAGGGTACGCTGGGAGTCGAAACGGGGACCTGAGTTTACTTGGGAACGTGAAGACTCAATGCGTGAAAAATACCCGCATCTTTTTCCTACTACTTCAACTACTTAAATTTCGGGACGAAATTCCTAAAAGTAGGGGATACTGTAACATTCGTAAAAATCGGGTTTTCAAAACCCGCTCCGTTTTGTAATCGAATATCGAGTTATAAAAGTTACATTGAATATTTATGATTATTTATATATAAAACGATACATAATTAATAAATAGACTAAACTATAAAAATTATATTTGATAAAAAGTTAAAATAAAATAAATAAAAAAATTATGTTGCTGCCAGGACTCGAACCCGGGTCAGCCAAGACACACTCCAACGCCTTAACACACACTCACATCACCACTCCGCCACTTTGTTATTATTGCAGTTCAACAATTATTAGACTATTTCTAACGGTAATTCATCCTCAAACGGTAATTCTCTCAATATTATTGCAGTTCAACAATTATTAGACTATTTCTAACTTAAACCTCTCAATTGAAATCGAATTCAGGCGCTGTATTCAACTAATTCCAGTTCGCCGGAACTCCCCTGAAAATTTCTAATTCCGTCATTGAAACGGTAATGGTCTTCAAACACATCGTTAACGTTTGTTTATCACTTCAATTCCACATTCGACTAATCAAAATAGTTAATTATCTTGTTCAGTTGAAGAGCATAAAAACAGGAACCGACACATCGCCGGAAATCTGAAATAAACCGTTCATCGGTATGTTCACCTCTAATTACCGTCTCTGCCTTTTCATTTAAGCTTTAATAATGTCTGTAAATCGTAAACACAAGGAACGAGTTAGTAAATCAGTTGACTGTAATTTGAATGAAGAAGACGAAGCTAACTAAGTTATAAGTATATTTAAAACTAGTAAAATGAACGGGTTAGACACACAGTCCAGCGGTGGACTGTGTGCAAAATACAAACGCACGTCCCGAGTTCGATTCCTGCTATACGCACTCCTTCTATAATAAAATGTCTTTTTGTTTAAAAACTAAACCGGGATAACTCAGTTAGTTGTTAAGTATAATAAAAACCGAGATAATAACCAGGTTAGACACACAGTCCAGCGGTGGACTGTGTGCAACATAAACCATACGTCGCGCGTTCGAAACCCGTCACTAGCACCGGTCCGTTGAATTAGAATGTTTTTTAAATTAAAAAGAATTTCGGTTAAACTGAATAAGTGTATAAATATAATTAAAAACAAGATTATTTCGGGTTAGACACGTAGCTCAGTTGGTAGAGCTGCGTGCACGCGTACGGGAGGTCTCGGGTTCGAGCCTTACCCAGCGCAAACCATGTTCCTGACCGAACCGGTCAACAAGTCAACAGGTCAACGGTCAACGCAAAATAAACAATTTTTTTTATATTTTTATTTATTTAATTTAATTTAAAAATTAATTAAAAATACTAAAAAATAACATTTTTAAAGATAGAAAATAGCCTTAAACTCACAAAAATATATCTAAAAATTTCATTAAAATCCTTAATAAAATCCACTCATTTAATATATTTTTCCGTTATTATTTAGGTTAGTAATCCTCGTTGTTCCGCTCATCTAATTCGTGCGCATATCACCATCTCCAATCCAACGCACCCAATGTGAATGAATCTTTACAATTTCCCCGTTTTAATCACGTTTTGGGGTGTATCATGTGTCTTGATATATATATTATACTTAAACCATTGTGCATACATCATATCATGAACTAGTGTATTCAGTTTGTTTCTGTTGTGTAGTTATTGTTGGATGCAAGTTTATTATTTTCAGTACATGCAATTTCATAGGCCGCCGCTCCCCAATACATTATGAGCGTTGAGCATGTTCCCCATTTCATTATGAGGTTGAACCTGGCGTGCCCACATACGAACGGCTCCGTTTGATTGAGCCTTGATCGCACAGTTTCATTTATGTTATTTACAGTATGATGTTGGTATGTTCATGTATGCTATCATGTGTTATTGTATGTTATAGTTGTGACTGCTATTTGCCATTGTTTGATTATTTACATTTGCTCATCTATGATTATGCACAATTTTTCATTGATAAACTAACAAGTAATTCTTTAATAAATGTTTATCTAATAAGGTTCACTCGCCAACTTATGTTGACCCAAAAACCCCCATTTTACACATGATACAGGTGAACCAGCAGCAGCTAGGAACACATAGGACTTGGACTATAAGAATAAAACGATTTAGAGTTGGGATTGTTATGTTTGGTTTATTTTCTTTGTATTGAATGAACATGTTTGGATTTTTGGAAATGTAACTTTGACTTTATTAAATATGAAACATATTAGTAAATGTCATGAGCTTTGGTGATAACCCAATTATGCCCCGACTCTTATTCCGCTGCGGGTCGGGGTGTGACAACGGTTGTACTCCTACTGAGCCCGGGAGAAAGCAGCTCTGGTATCAACACCATGAGTGGAAGCGCGGCTGGTATCCCATGAGATGTCCATTGCATGAGTGACATGTTGTGCACACTCAGCATAGCATTGCGCGTACCCTTCGTGGCGTGCAGTGACCACCAACTTGGCCACTACGCCGTCTAACTCCGCGGAGTTTAGAATGGAGTTCGCGATCTGCAATTTAAAAGACAAGGTTCGAGCTAACACAAAATGCTCAGAAAACAAATGGAGTACTTACATTGATAACTCCATGTTGTTGCGTCCACAACATGTTGTTGTTCAACGACACCAACGAATCCGAGATGGCGCGAGCGTTTTCAAAATCTTCCAATTTCTTCTCACCCACGTCCACCTTAGCCTCCGCCAATTGTAGCCTGCGCTGAAGCTCAACCTTTTCCACCAAGGCTGCCTGAAGGTCTTTCTTGGCTCTCTCCAGATAAGCACAAGCTTTAACCTGATTGTTCACACAAGGTTAGCATCATAATTTATTGATGTTAAAAATTAGATGAGCACAAAGGCAAGTGGTTACCTCCTTCTGCTCACTGTGTGCGCGTTGCACACCGGCCTCTGCAGCCGTAGCAGCTGCCGTCTCTTTCTCCTTCTTCTCACGCGCAACTTCTTCATATAACCGAGCCAACTCATCCCTCAAGGATTTGTTCTCCTTGTTATCTCTTTCACATGCCTCTTTCCACAACTTGCGCTCCTCCGCAAGTTTGGCATCAGAGGCTTCGGCCCTGCTCTTCCACCCCATCGTGGCCCATTCCTCAACTCGCATGCGGTCGGTGTAGGCAGTCTCCTTTGCCTGCACCTCAGCTTCTCACGTAGCCACTTGGGCTTGCTCCTTACCTAGGACCGCTTGGGCAGCCTCAAGATCTTTCTTTTGTTTCAGCAAGTCCCGCCATTCAAGAACAATCTTATAAGTAATAGAGGCGGACCTTGTAGCTCTTGGAGGTACGTGTGGTGCGTGGTTTCTTGTTCATCTTCAACAAGAACACGTACCTCCTCAAGGGGGAAGGCTCCCTTGAACCACTCATGGCACGCCGGCCAGTGAGAGAAGTCTCCTCATTTCTCTAACTTCCACATAGGGGTGTGGATCTCTTCGGCTTGAGCCGCGGAGTATGACCTATAATAATAATCACCCGGGTTTCATCCGGGCAGAGCGGAGACCATTCCGAAGAAGGGCTCCTACCTGATCCCCCCGCTTCACCCCTTGGTGCCGGCTCCTCAACATGCACCCCCAATGGAGCACCCATCTGCTGACCCTCGACGGAAGACGTTTCCACCAGCTCCGTCCCTTCAACCAAAACCGCGCCACCAGTCAGCACGCGTTCTTCCACCACCACCGCGGGTTCTTCCAGTACCACCCGCGGTTGCTCCACAACCACCACGGGTGATTCCACCACCACCTGTGGTTCCCCATCCACCTGCGCGAGTTCTTCCACCACCTTAGAACCCGCGTTAGTATCCACCTGCAAACCTTCCACCACCACGTGAGGCACTTCCCTCACCACTTCATGTTCTGCTACTCCAGCAACAGACTCCTCGCCTTCACCAATAGGCGGGGCATTGGAGTACCCGTGGGCGCGGCGCATGTGCTGGATTCCACAAAAACCGGTTCATCGCCCACTGCGCGATAACAAAAAGTTAGTTATGCATGATACAAAAGGTGGAGGGAATAATGAAAGTTATCAAGTTACCTAGGGATCTTAGCGTGGAGTGTCTCCAGACTCCCCCTCTTCCCTATATGTTTCAGCGCAACCTTTTTAGCAGGTTGCGGGGAGAAGTCCTTCTTTGGACGCCTCTTCCGCTTAAGAGGCACCTCCAGACTGGAGTCAGCCTCCACCGGACTAACAGGTTTGGCGGTCGGGATAAACCACCGGCTTCGGTGCGGCCTTCTTCACACCTAAAGGATCAAGACCCTCCCATGAGTCAGACACCACTACATAAGCTTTCCAACGGTCAGACACCACTACAGAACCACTCACGCTTACCTTTCCAATGGTCAGACAGAATGCGCTTGACCCCGCGCGTCGTCTTTTCTTATGATCTAGGCCAATGCCCAAGTCTTTCAAGCGCCTACATCATAGCGCAACAATATATAAGTCACCCGCAGAGTTATCAACATTCAACAACAGAAACTTACCAGTTGAAGGTGCAGGGTCATCCAGGTCCGCATCCCTGGGAAGTGCAAAATTGTCCAGGACCTGCGCATACCAGGTGGGCTCATCTGGACGCAGGGGGAGCCTCTCAATCCACCCTTCCTTCATCTGGAATGCGGCCAAAAACAGTGGAGCTCCAACAGAAAAAAGAAAGGCATGTCAGCTTACACACAAGTCAAAATCAAGAATCACAACAATGGAGCAGGAATACTTACTCCGATCCCCCTCCATGTACACCGCTTTGTACTGTCGGTCGGGTTTCCAAACCAAACTCATCCCGGACGCCACCAGTATCCTCTCTGGCAACTGAATCGCCGAGATCTCCTTCAAATCTGTATACCAGGGGTCCGACACTGGTATAGGGAGGGTTTCCTCCGGAATCTCCTCCGGTCCCCGGAACTGAATGGGGAAGGGAATCACACCGAACTTCACAAAAAATAATTTTGCCTTCCAATCATGGAAGGACTTGGGGGGAGAGAGCAAAATTTTACGTGCTTGCACACGGTGCTGATAAGAATAAAACTTCATTAAGCAATGGAGGTGGTAAAAAATACGAAAACGGTCGACGGTTGGAACAGACCCCGTCGACCGGCACAAGAACTTAAAATGTTTAATCCTCACCATCCCCATTGGGTTCAACTGGGAGAGGTGGAAGCCGTAAAACTGCAAAATTTCAATAAAAAAATTTTGTAACAGGCAACCGAAAATTGCCCTCAGTGAAAAATCTTGAAAAACGGTGATGTAGCCGGCCGGAGCATCGGCGGCTGTAACACCTTCCGCCGGGAACCGGGCACCCAGTTCCAGGTAAACCGGTAACCGGCAATTATGCGATCAAAGGTGGGCCGACTCATCTTGCATGACGGCAAAGTGATCGAAGCCTCAACAGCAGAGGCAGACTCTGGACCCCTGGACGCCATTAAAATCCGAGAAAAAGTTTGAAAATTTTTTAAGAGAAGAACTCAAGAACACAAGAATTTCAGAGAAAAACTGAAAAAAAGTTGAATGTATGAAGGAAACCCTAGCGGTTATTTCTATTTATACTACTCGCATTTAATGCTTTTGGGAACCATGACGCACGCACTGAAATAACAGCCAACCGGCTGGGGACGCGTGGCAAGCAACTTGCCTCTAAAGGTTAACATGCGCGCGTGGCCGCCACTCTCCCTGCCAACTCATTAATGAATGGGAGGCGATACGGCTGACAACACGCCACAACTGTCAGACGTCCTTTCAAATCCCCACTTTTTCTCACCAACCCACCTACAACGTCAGATGGGCAGAGTTTCAAATTTCGAAATCATGATTACAAATCGTTTCCTTCACACAAACGTTTCCCTCCAACCCTTCTTGATTTTTTTGCCTTTGAAATAACGACACATACAAGAATTCTTTTAGTCCAACATCCCTTCTACTTTCAAGCATGGGCATAGGAGCAGCACTGGACTGGGGGGACTTGGAAGGGTATGGTCCCAAAAACCCTGTGCCTACGCAAGGAACCATACCCTCAACAACACACTACAAGGATAACCTTGCATGCAATATGCAATGGTGCGCCTTCCTTAACACCAATAGGTCAAAGAATGAACCTTACGCACTCAGCGCAATGATAAATTAGACCAACACCAATAGGCCACACAATGAACATTGCGCACTCAGCGCAACGGTAAAGTAGACCAACACCAATAAGTCACACAACGAGCCTTGTGTACTTGGCGCAACGGCAAGTTAGACTTACACACGCAGGCTACTAGACCTTCCGCGGAACATACAACCCTCTAGTCATAAATCCTAAAACTTTGCAGGGACAAGACAAACATGAGAGAATCCCATAGTCTTGTAGATAAAAGAATTTACTCCTGCCACTCTGCACTGGGGGGAAAACACTGACAGCCTCATAGAGGGGGTAAGCACTAAGAGGTGTTGACCATGCTCAAGGGTACAGAGTGGCAGAACTGTGACCAAGGGTTGTTCGGCAGGTTGCGTATGACAGTGTCGCATGAGCAGTAATGCAGGCGTCAGACTGTATACCAACCATACCTATGCCAGTGACTGTTCCACCTTCTCCACTTTCGGCTGGTAGTAGGTCTGACGCAGAGACGGCTACCCTTACACGTGGCACCACTCAACATCCGACAAAGCATACCTCCTGACAGAAGACATTAATTCTCCTGCAGGGAACATTTAATGGCTGTTGCAGAGGGACAAAACGGATGTCTCTGGCTATTTGGGTCGGGACCAAGGCCCATCAGCCCAACCTAAGCCCACATATTTTCGGCTATAAATAAGTATCGGACCACAAGGTAAAGCATCTACGATCACGCATAATCACATACCAAAATATACCTACTCACATATTTGCAATCCTCGAGTACTTATTCTCACGCCGGAGTGTGGTCACAGAGAAACCCCACCCTTTTCCCTGTGGCAAGACTAAAGGCGCTGCTGGTTTTGCAGATCAACTCAAGTGAGATCACCCTGAAGAGCGAGTAAGGAACAACACTTTATGCAAAAATCCCTTGGTTGTAATTTATATATCCCTGGATATCCCTAGGTTCAACCGGTGTTTTTTTCAGGTACTGGGGCCCATTTGTCATGTTTACTAACAACCTCCCACGCCTCAACATGTTGAAAATCACCGGATATTTTGATTGGTAATCTTTTAAAGCCCTATTCATTACATCGAGGTTGCCACACCCACTACCACGACTACGATCCTACATATATAACAAATATAAAGTAAAATATTAAAAATAAAAACAATGTTTTAGAAAATATTTTAAAAATGTTAAAATAAAAATTACTGCTTGTTGCTAAAGGCCGTTAAAGTAGTTTATCTTAGTCAACAAAGGGAGCCATTTTGAACATGCTTGATGGTTGGTTCGTGTACTTCCGCCGACAGTATCGTTGTAATGCTCGAGAACTTTTTTCCAAAAACTATCCAATTTTTGTTGGTTGCCTTTTTTTGTTTACCGAACAATGAACCCATGCCTTGGCTAAGGCCTCTTCTTGTTTTTTCGACCAACTTTGACCCCTGCCTTGCCTCCCTTTTCTTTCGTGTGGAAGGGGCACTCTCTAAATGGGGAGTGGTAAACTTTTTTTAACCAATAATACCATGCCATGTCAGCTCACCACTCAATTCCCCAATTTGCACTCAATCATTAGGGGTGCTTAAACACATGGGGTGTTTATTTGTTTTTTTATATATTTTTTATTTCTAGGAACATATTATGCATTAAAAATAAATAAAACATATATTAAACACTGAAAAGTAAATAAAACATATATTAAACAAAATAAAACCATACAACCTAAAATTTAAAAGAACAAGGCCAATTATATTTTTTGCGATATCTCGTTTCCACGCTAGAATAAACGGCAACATCTCGGGTGAAGCATGGTCGTGTGGCTTAGTAAACGTCTCCAAATCCCGATCGTACATAAGTTGTTTCAACGCCTCGCGTTGTTCTGCCACTAACGCTATGGTGTCTTCCTCACGTTTCTTTTTTATATTCGACAATTCCAACGCTTGTGCTTGTCTTGCTTCTTTCATAAGGGTGTATTGTGAGAGCTTCTCGGTCAAAGCCGTTTCCGCGCTATTGTATGGTGTTGTTGTGGCTTTCTTATTTATCTTTCGTGATCTTGTTGGTGAGGGGTCTACGTTTATGTCGGGTATATCGCTTGTGAACTCAGTTCCTGGTATACGTGCATTATAGTTACCCGAATCCGACGACTTTCTTTTTAGGCTCGAACTACCACTTTCTTCACCCAAATCCGGTAGACAGCTAGAACCGCCTCGTCTCGTTTGTGACACGCGTCCACTTGAGTTTGAATACGAGCCTTGACTAGGGGCCTTTTTTCTTGGGATCACATTTGTTTTGTTTATCCTATTGTGGGATGTAGTAATTTTAGTAAAAGTGGGTGTGAGATGAGTGAAATGTATGGATTTTATAAATAAAAAAAAATTTAACCCCACTATCAATTTGAACGATCGAAAGTTTGTAACGGTCAAAAAAATCCAATGGCTACATGCTTTTTTGTTCGGTGACTATTCGACGATTTGGGGAGTCACTGCGTGCTAAGGTTCATGGTGGCGGCACTCTTGCCGCTCGGGAACTTCATTCACGAAGGGGTCACCGCATGGTGCCCCTTCCCCCTTAATTTATTATATGCTTGCTTTGTTTTGAGTAGCAAACTACGCCTAGAACATACTAAACCAATAGAAGTATTTTGTTTTAATTGATTGATTCAAGTAATCTTTTAAATCGTATTATGAGTAGTATGTATAAGTAATCAAAACATAAAACTACAAAGAAAAATATTGAACAGCCAGCAGGTCAAAAACCAGTTAAAAACGTTAATCAAATCAATACAAACACAACTCTTTCAGTCAAACAAGTTAAATATATCAAGTTAAACACCAAGATCCTCGACAATCTTCGTGCTCATCTCACTTATGTTATCCCCCCGTCATCTTTTCCAACTCCTAAGAAAACATCCATCTCTAAAACTCACCCAACAAACCCACACTCAATCTCCAACACTTTATCAACTCAATCGAACTCAAAGACACCTATTCATACAACACATTAATCAACACGTACGCGAAACACAATCTTTACCATGAATGTTTCACCCTTTTCAACAACATGTGTCACAGTATTAATTCTAATTTTTCACCTGATGAGTTCACATTCTCGATTTTAGCTAATATTTCCGGTGAAACTAGAGACTTTTTCGCGGGAAAATGGGTTCACGGGAAGTGTGTGAAACATGGGTTTATTGCAGATGTTGTGTTAACCAATTCTTTGATGTTAATGTATGGGAAATGTGACAGAACAAAAGATGCACGTAAACTGTTTGATGAAATGCCTCAAAGAAGTGTTGCTTCGTGGAACATAATGTTGGGTATGTATGTTAATGGGGAATGCTCGTTTTCGGATTCGAAGTGTGGGAGTTTGTTAAGAGAATGTTAAGGGAAGGGCAAAAGATTAACGAGTTTACGTTGTCGAATCTGCTTCCGTTGTGTGGGAAGCGATTTGGACGGTTTGATTATGGGAGGGAGCTCCATTGGTACATTGTTAGAAAGATGAACCTTAATGTCGATTCGGGTGTTCACTTAAACTGCTGTTTGATTGATATGTATTCACGACGTGGTAAAGTAAGTTTGGCCCGGTTCGTATTTGATCAAATGAGGTTTAAGAACGTTTTCGCGTGGACAGCGATGATGAGTGGTTATTTACATAACGGCGAGCCTGAAACAACCGTACGTCTGTTTTGTGAAATGCGAAGAGTGAGTGGAGTGGAACCGAGTGAGGTGTCGGTTTTAACCCTTCTCCCTGCCTGTAGCTTAACCGCAGGGTTGATAGGAGTGCAACAAACTCATGCGCTTTTGGTTAAAAAGGGTTTCGTTAGCCACACATCGTTATGCAATTCGTTAATCGATATGTACTCCAAGAACGGTCTTTTAACCTCTGCGAGAAACGTTTTTTATCACGATTGTTGTTCCAAAGATGCAATTTCATGGAGCAGTATCGATATCCGCGTGTGGGTTACATGGCAACGGTCAAGAGGCGGTTACTTTGTATGATAAAATGGTTACAAGTGGGATCAAACCGGATGTGATCAGTCTGGTTGGAGTTCTTTCCGCTTGTAGTAAATCAGGTCTGGTTGAAAAAGGCCTTGACATTTATAACCAAGCGGTAACTGTTTTCGGGCTTGAACCAACGGTCGAAATGTGTTCTTGTGTGGTTGACTTGTTAGGACGATCGGGTCAACTCGATGATGCGTTGACTTTCATAAAGTCAATGCGTTTAGAGCCGGACCGAGTGTATGGGGAGCTCTTGTTAATGGTTGTTTAGATCATGCAAACTATGAGACTAGAGTTTTGGGTTATAAATCACTTATTGAGATTGAACCTGAAAATGCATCTAATTATGTATCGCTTTCGAATGTTTATGCAACTTGTAGAAAGTGGGATTATGTTGCTGATATAAGAAGAGTGATGAAAGAAAGAAACTTGAGGAAGGTGCCTGGATGTAGTTGGATTGCAGTTAACAGCAAAACTCATAGTTTCTAGTTGCGGATAAAGCTCATCCTGTGTGTGACAAGATATATGAGATCTTGAGTGAATTCAATCTAGTGATGAAGAGACCTTGATGAGTATGTATTTAAAAACCCAGTTCCACATCATGATGAGCATGTATTTAAAAACCCAGTTCCACATCATGAACCAAATCGTTAAACATGGTTTCTCAAACCGTTAAATTGTGAACCGAAACGTATACATCTCAATACAGCTTAACCGTATATTATCTTCATTATTTTTAGTTTCAATAATAAATAATTACCCTTAAAAGCTAGCTATGTAAGTGTATATTTTTACACTTGTATTCCAATGTTCTTTAATTTTTTTTATTGACTTTGAAATAATAATGGGAGATAGCAATAAAAATCAATTAAAAAAATTTGCTCAGAATTGCCTAATCTCATCAACTGTTGATGTAGAGCGATGGAACCAACCAACGCAAGGCTTTGATCATCATAGCAAGATTTGCACCAGCCGGGAATCGAACCCGGGTCTGTACCGTGGCAGGGTACTATTCTACCACTAGACCACTGGTGCTTGATATTAAATTTGAAGGTTCACCATCTGTTAACTGAATTTAGACAAATAGTGAGTCATTCAAATTCTATTTTTTTATTACATTCAAGTACTTGTGAGATTACATAGATTATGTATTTGCACAGTTTAGTTTAGTGAAGGGTCCCCCTTTTTTATTTACACATACTATATATAGATGTAAATACATGCTATACATAAAACTTTTCCATGCCTGGTTATAAGTATATGCTATCAAAGTAATGTTGAGTTTTACAAGTGTCTTGCGAGTGCTCTCATATGTTGTTCGAGAAACCCTTTTCGAGTTATCATTGCATCTCACCCAGGGAGTATGCCCCTGCCATCGAGCATGCTGCGGCTGCTGCCACGTACCATGAAAGCTCCGTATGCTCAGATAACTCTATCCAAGATTTCATTTATGTAATCCAAATTCACCACTATTCTTAAAGAAGACAGGGTCAGAGTCAATGTCGACATTGACTTTGTTCAACAGGCATCATTTTACAAAATCTACCTGGAAACACTAACCACCATGCTACCATAGAAAGCTCATACACTAAAGTGGGTAGTGATCAGTATCATTCACCAATACTTTAACCAAATGGTTGTTAGATATTTTAGTGTAATCGGGATTAACTTGGTGACCAAGGGAATTATGATGTACATCGAACAAGTTAGGAGGTGCGACAGTGACACTTGCTCGAGTTGTTATAATTCCAAGGGGGCAACGCCCCTCGGCGGGGTCCAAGGGGCGACAGCCCCTGGCGGGGTCCCAAGGGTTAAAAAAATTATTTTAATTAAATTGTTTTACAGAAAATGCCTTAGAAAAATATTTTTTATAAAAATTCGTCACAATTTTGTAGATAAAAATTAAGGCGGCAATTTAATTAAATTCGAATTTTGAACTATAATCGCCCATAATTGCCAAGTGGCGATTATCGGGGAAGACTCTCCGAAAATTCGTGAGTCTGGTTTTTGGTGACATAGGGTTCATACGAATTCACACACAAAACGCACACAGTTGTTCATTTTCTCCAAAATCAGAGTTGTACCGATTGGATTATTCGGTAGAACCACCGAAATAATTTGATCTGAGAGTGACTACACGCCTCTCTGATCATCCGGATTCTGAAAATTCCCCAACAATGGTTTGACTTGTAAGATTGTTTTAAAGTTTAAGCCACAATATTAATCATGAAGAATTGAGGTCTAGTTTGTGTTCATTTCAGGTCTTAAACTCGAATCTCGAATGGAACTCCACTTACAAACTCTTGATTTCCGTAAAGTCAAGATGTTAAGTCAAAACTTGCATTTAGTAGTTATTGAAGTTGTGCAAGGGAGGATACCTTGTCTAGTTTATGTTCAACATTGGCATAGTAATGGGAATCATACACCCCGTTTCATAATCATTTAGTGTGCACGGTAGGCTACAACTTTTTACAATAGCCTAATAATCTAAACATACATGATGTCATCATGTTATTGTTTTAGTTGGTATGTTCCCTCCATCTCACATTGGTGGGGAAGGTGAAAGTTGAGTGCTTATAAGGAATTACCTCTTATGGGCCTCCAAAGTGTTAAATGGGTTGAGAAGTGGGTCAAGCCCACACGCGCGACGAGCCGAGCCGCGGCTCGCGAATGGGCGCGCTTCGCACTTACGCTTCGCACTTACGCATTGTCGCTAGGAGCTGAGGAGCTTTTATTTTTAGCTAGGTCCGGTTCAGGTGTGTTAGATCTGTGGATCGAGATAGAGCTGAGTTAAGATTGGGATAGAGATGAATTCGAAACAGTGGGGGTTATCTCCACTATTCGAATCCGTTATGGGATTAGTCTAGGAATTCGAATTTGAGATGGATATCTCTAGGAGTTTATATTCGAATTAGTTGATAATGTTTATCCCATTCCCAGTTTTTCTCATTCTCTGTTGAAATCCCAACCTGTAAATAAAGGTCTCCTGCTACCCATTTATACACACAATTTTCGCAGCCTTCCTCTCTGGTGTTCCTGTTTCTTCTCCAGCTTCTGCGTTTTCTGGTTTCCATTGCTGTTGGAATACCATATCAGTTCTGCATTAAATCCTGGGAGTTTACGCTGCAGCTCACAGCAATACGAGCGCGTAAAATCCTTTAAGGACAGGAATCATCCGTGTAGTTCAAGAATCTCGGTTTCTTAAATCGCCAGGTTGGTTTTAGTTTTTGCGTGTTATTTAAATTCGTCCGATAACGGGACAGTCTCCTTCTACATTTCTTCAATCAGTTTGTTCAAGTTGGAATAAACTGGTTTGGTCAATAACTCGGTAATTAATAATTAAATTAATTAATTTTCTGTTTGATTAAATTGTTTTCAACAATCTTAAAGGATTTTACTTTTGTGTTTAATCATCAGAACTAATGGACGGTGAACTACCAACAGCTAATCTGAGATTCATGAATAAAGAGTTTGTCAAGTTGGACAGATTCGATTGCCAGAACTATACCCGTTGGGCGGACAAGGTTAAGTTCATGCTCGTTGTGCTGAAACTCTACTATATCCTTGATCCAACTTGCCCGCAATCCTTGATGACCCTCCTCTTGAGGCTGGAGAGGTCCCGAATCAAGATTTGGCTAAGCAAAGACTTGTCCGTAAAGAAGCTGAAGATCTTTGCCTTGGCCACATCAAGAATTCTCTTTCGGATCGTCTCTATGACTTATACGCGCGGTAACAAGTGCTAGAGAATTGTGGAAAACTTTGGAAGATATATACAAGGCTCATGAAGAAGGTACTAACAAATACCTTATTTCCAAGTACTTAGACTTTCAAATGGTTGATGACAAGTCAATCTTGGAGCAAGTGCATGAACTCCAAGTCCTTGTTAACAAACTGACGCGCTTTCTATTCCACTGCCAGAAATTTTTCAAGTAGGGGTCATTATAGCAAAACTTACTCCTACTTGGAAAGATTTCTCAAAGAGAATGATGCACAAGTCTGAGGACTACTCTTTGGATGAATTTTGAAGCACCTTCGAATTAAGGAGGAAACACGCAACAGGGACAAAAGAGGTAAAGTCGGATCGAGTGTGAATCATATTGTTGGAGGATCTGGTCAAAAGGGGAAAGGGGCATCAAAGAATAGAAAGTTTACAGCACTAAAGAAAAATGAATTCAAAAAGTCACATCAAACGACCAACCATAAACCAAAGAGATCGGGTAAATGTCATGTTTGTGGAGAAACGGGCATTATGCACGAGAGTGCTCTCAAAGGAAATCTGGATCTACGGTTGGTTCTACAAGTGCTGTTGATATTGAGAAAGTCACCAATCTAGTGGCTAATGTGGGTCTTGGAGATGTTAACATGCTTTCTCAATATACACGCGTTGTGGCATGTAGAGGATGGTTTTTGGATTCTGGAGCAACTGTTCATGTTTGTGGGAATCGTGGCTCATTTCTTACTTATGGTCCTGTTCCTCAAGGAACAGTGGTGGTATGTGCTGATGGACATCGAGTGGAAGTTCGTGGTAAAGGCACAGTGCGACTAAACTTTAAAGATGGTCAAACGGTTACCCTTCAGGACGTGTTGCATGTTCCTGGTATCACCAAGGGTCTTGTTTCTGCTGATAAGTTTGATTGAAATGGGTACAAGCTGGTTCTCAAGAATCTCCGTGTGAATTTTCTCTAAATGACATCTATGTGGGTCAAGCAAAGAACACGAGTGGAATGTATCGCCTTGACCTAGCTGAAGATGGAATTGATGAAGAAGAAGACTCGGATGAAGGTGGCGTTTCAGTTATTGATGGGTTTGGGAATGAAAGTGATAGTGATAGTGGTGATAGTGGTAGTGATAGTTTTTATCAATGTAATGCAATTGGTTTTAATTTGAATGAAATTATGTCTTCTGATTATATCGCTTGTTCAATTTCTTTATGGCATAAACGTTTAGCCATACAAATATTAAAAACATTGAGAACATGCAAACTAAAAGTTTATTGAAATTAAAAGATAAAGACTTTGAAAAATGCGAAACTTGTGTGAAATCAAAATTCACAAAGAAACCTTTTCCAAGTGTCCATAAACGTAATACATCACTACTAGAACAATTCATTCAGATATTTGTGAACTGAATGGAGTCCTTACTCGTGGGGTAAGAGATACTTTATCACTTTCTGCGATGACTTCAGCCGATACTTATATGTTTATTTATTGCATTCAAAAGACGAACCTTTTGAGGCATTTAAAATATATAAGGCTGAGGTTAAAAAACAAAAGGAGAAACGCATTAAAATTCTTCGCTCGGACAGAGGCGGAGAATACTTTAATCGAAGATTTGATGCATTCTGCGAAGAAGAAGGCATCATACATGAGAGAACTGCACAATATACCCCCAACAAAATGGTTTGGCTGAGAGAAAGAACCGTACCTTGGTAGAAATGGCTAACTGTATGTTAAATCAATCGGGTCTACCTCGTAATATGTGGGGGAAGCTGTGTTAACCGCATGTTATGTTCACAATAGGATCACTAGTCGTGTGATACCTACGAGTCCATATGAGTTATGGAAAGGAAGAAAACCAAACCTAGATATTTGAGGGTTTGGGGGTGTCTTGCCTATTATCGCGTACCTGATCCAAAGACACTCAAACTGGGAGAACGAGCTTACAAGAGTGTATTCATTGGATATGCTCCGCAATGTAAGTCTTACCGATTGTTGGATGACGAATCAGGTACAGTTGTAGAATCCAGGATATGGAATTCATTGAGAACAAGTTTTCTAGAGATGATGAAAACTCAAATTACACCACATCTTCTAGTACTTCTGTGAAAAGAGTCGAACCTTCACCAATGGTTGAAGAACCGAGAAAAGTACTAGAGTTAGAAAAGAGAAAAGTTATGGAGATGATTTCTTTTCTTACCTGGTTGAGGGAACTAAAAAAAGTGACGAGAGAGGTCATTTTCACTATTAAATTGGATGATGATCCTAAACTTTCAGCGAAGCAATGTCATCAAGAGATGCTCCTTTGTAGAAGGAAGTAGTCAACGATGAAATGGATTCCATTATGGGAAATGGAACTTGGGAGTTAGCTGATCTACCCAAGGGAAAGAAACCTATTGGATCCAAATGGATAAGAATATCATCCAGATGGATCCATCTCTGCCTATAAAGCGAGATTAGTTGCTAAAGGGTATAGGCAGAGAGAAGGGATCGACTATTTTGATACCTATGCACCTGTGGCTAGAATTAGCTCTATTAGAACTCTAATAGCGGTGTCTGCTTTAAAAGGGTTGTACATCCATCAAATGGATGTAAAGACTGCGTTTCTAAATGGGTATCTAAATGAGGAGATTTATTTGGAGCAACCAGAAGGTTTGTGATGCCTGGACAAGAGAACAAAGTGTGTAGACTTATTAAATCTCTTATGGTTGAAGCAAGCTCCTAAACAGTGGCATGAGAGGTTTGACACCACTGTGACTGCTTTCGGGTTTCGACACAATAGTGCTGATAGGTGTATCTATACTAAATGCGAACCCGGTTATACAGTCGTGATTTGTCTCTATGTTGATGATATGTTGATCATTAGCACTCACCTTGAAGGTATTTCTGAAACTAAGAAATATTGTCCTCGAACTTTAAGATGAAAGATCTAGGAGAAGTTAATACCATTCTTGGGATCAAGGTGAAAGAACTGAAAGTCAGATTTCTCTAAGTCAATCTCATTACATAGAGAAAATTCTGACTAAGTTTCAACACTTGAACATTAAAAAGTTTAATACCCCATTTGATCCAAGTGTGAAACTTAATGTGAACTAAGGGAGAGCAGTGGCTCAACTGGAGTATGCGAGTCTATTGGAAGTATGATGTATGCAACACATTGCACTCATCCTGATATTGCTTTTGCTGTAAGCAAACTGAGTTAGTATACTGTCAATCCAGGGACAGAACACTGGAAAGCAGTGGGTAGAGTACTTGGATACCTGAAAAGGACCAGTAACTTAGAACTGACATACACGTCTAATTCCAGAATACTCGAAGGTTATTCTGATGCGAGCTGGATTGATCACACCAGTGAGTCAAAATCTACAAGTGGGTGGATTTACACTATAGCAGGAGGAGCAATTTCTTGGGCGAGCAAGAAACAGACGTGTATTGCCCACTCAACTATGGAAGCTGAGTTCATAGCACTAGCTGCGGACTGGTAAGGAAGCAGAGTGGATTAGAGATCTACTTACGGACATCCGTTTGTGGGATGTTCCAATGCCGTAGATTCCCATGTATTGTGATAGTGAGGCCACACTATCTAAAGTATACAACGCAGTGTATAATGGGAGGTCAAGACACATAGGTCTACGTCACAATTATGTGAGACAACTTCTTGAAAGTGGTACCATCAAGGTTGTCTATGTCAAGAAAGTAAGAACTTGGCTGATCCGTTTACTAAATCTCTGACGAGAGATTTGGTAGTGAATACTGCGAGAGACATGGGTCTAAACCACAATAGAATCGTTAGTGATGGAAACCCAACTTGAACTTAGTGCTCCTATTTCTCAAGTTTAATGGGTAAAAACGAAGTCACTTAACGATAGAAGGTACTATCAATTTTTTGATAGATCCATGTGAGGTATGATAGTACGTTGTTGCCGAGAACAAGGGTGAGCTAATGCTCTTAACAAAGTTTTGGAGGCATCCAAGCAACGTGGATGATGTAAAACTTTGCCTATATGATCTAGGGGTGGTGCCGCCTTGAGTGCAGATAAGTGGTTTGTCTTCTAAAGGGTCATGAAAAGGATTTATAGCGCACGACCATATTCGCGCTCAATGAGACGCAAAGTCGGCCGGTGATGTGTGGGGGTAAACCGAAGGGGGCTATCAGGTTAATGGTTTAATTCCATAGGACACCATCGGATATGTATCTTCTTGTTTATCAACATAAACTGGGTTTAATCTTCGTGACACCTAGTGACATCATCTGTCTAAGTGAAAGGAAACATTCCAACTTGGTGGGGGATTGTTGGAAATATTAATGGTGGGAACATACAGTTGGTATGTTTCCTCCATCCCACATTGGTGGGGGAGGTGAAAATTGAGTGCCTTATAAGGGATTACCCCTTATGGGCCTCCAAAGTGTTAAATGGGTTGAGAAGTGGATCAAGCCCACACGCGCGCCGAGCCGAGCCGAGCCGAGCCGGCCGCGAGCTCGCGAATGGGCGAATTTGAGGCGCGTTTGAGGAGCACTTCGCACGTACGCATCGTCACTAGGAGCTGAGGAGCTTTTATTTTTAGCTAGGGTCCGGTTCAGGTGTGTTAGATCTGTGGATCGAGATAGAGCTGAGTTAAGATTGGGATAGAGATGAATTCGAAACAGTGGGGTTATCTCCACCAGTTCGAATTCGTATGGGATTAGTCTAGGAATTCGAAGTTTGAGATGGATATCTCTAGGAGTTTATATTCGAATTAGTTGATAATGTTTATCCCATTCCCCGTTTTTCTCATTCTCTGTTGAAATCCCAACCTATAAATAAAGGTCTCCTGCTACCCATTTATACACACAATTTTCGCAGCCTTCCTCTCTGGTGTTCCTGTTTCTTCTCCAGCTTCTGAGTTTTCTGGTTTCCATTGCTGTTGGAATACCATATCACTTCTGCATTAAATCCTGGGAGTTTACGCTGCAGCTCACAGCAATACGAGCGCTTAAAATCCTTTAAGGACAGGAATCATCCGTGCAGTTCAAGAATCTCGGTTTCTTAAATCGCCAGGTTGGTTTTAGTTTTTGCGTGTTATTTAAATTCATCCGATAACGGGACAGTCTCCTTCTACCTTTCTTCAATCAGTTTGTTCAAGTTGGAATAAACTGGTTTGGTCAATAACTCGGTAATTAATAATAAAATAATTAATTTTCTGTTTGATTAAATTGTTTTCAACAGTTATCAACAAGTATTTTAGAGTTTTTTCTTACCAAAATGAGTTAACAGACATCGAACCACTAGCATCTCTCTTGTCAAACATTAAGGCATTCAGATTTTCTCACGTTTATCGAACGTGCATCTTATGTAGCCAACTATGATACAATTTGAATGAAATGTAAACCACCATAGATAACCGTGTTATAATGTGCAAGTATGATAACTACAATACATAAATGTACTGCAATGTTCAAGTAAGATAACTAAGATACATATTTTTCCTTCATAAGTTGTGTTTTTACACATATGGCATGCTTTATGAGTAGGCAACATGAACATTTACTTAACATGTTTTTATAGTCCAAGGATCCTAGCAAAAGGAGAGAATGTATAAACATTAATGATAGTATCAGATAAAAAATGTATAAACCATGGTGAATGCTAGTCAGAATGAGGTGCAAAGGCAGTGATAAAGGCATTGAGAGGTCTAAAAACCGCTTTAAACGAGCAACAAACTGGACACATGGGCCTCCATATTCAGCCATGTGCTATGAAAACTTATGACGATGAAGTGGCATCAAGTGTGCTATGCATTTTTAATATGTTGATTCACAGTGATCTCCCTTTGCATATAGTGTGTTTACATATAATAATACTACGACAGACTAATGAAAAAAAGGTTGCTCAGAATTGCCTCAATATCATCTGGTTAAGATGTAGATTGATGGGGAACAAAACTGTAGAGTCACCCAAAATCAAGACAGTTTGCTCTCAGACCTCTATCCGAAATTTCATTTATGTAATCCAAAATCACAACTATAATTAAAGAAGACACAATCAAAGTCAACCATTGCTTTACCTGTAAACAGTAACCACCAAGAAATCCCATGTAGTGATCTATATCTTTCACTGCTACTTTCCCCAACTTGTTTGACTTGTAAGGCTGCTTTAAAGTTTAACCCGCAAAAGTCATGGATAATTGAAGTCTAATTTGTGTTCATTACGGGTCTTTAAACTCAAATTATGCATGAAACTCCACTTACGAACTCTTGATATCCGTGACGTCAAGGCTTTAAGTCAAAATTTGACTCCAGCAGTGATTGAAATTGTGCAAGGGAGGACACTTTGTAATCTGTTTTATGTTCAACATTGGCGTGTTCAGGAGAATCATACCTCCCTTTTTCATCAAGCAAACAAGTAACTGATTCAGCCCTTTATCCACAAGCCACCTGAGATCATGGATAAGTTTTAATGCCGATTAAAATGGGCCAGGCCGGAGTTGAGTTGGTTGGACGCGCAGACACATTTTTATCCATTTTATGATTGTTATAAATTATTTAAATCCGCTTCTCCAAGATTTATAACACGCCCTTTACCACTTCATTGTACAAAGAGCACATTAGCTGAGAATAATGGCCAAATGTCGCATGCTGTCTTATCTCGCCTTATTTTTGATATTGTTTATAATCTTTAACTGTTAATCTATCTATCGATGTTAACAGTCAAGTTTGCATTTCTAAAACACATCCAAACCAATAAGTTACTAATCAAACAAACTCTTATCATTAAACGAGCAATTTGTTCTCACTAATTTGAGACTTTCCAAAATATTGTTCTCATCATGTTATCAACAAGAATTCTAGAGTTTTTTTTCTTACCAAAATAGTTAATAGATATCAAACCACTTAACATATCTCTTGTCAAACATTAAGGCATTCACATTTATGAACTGTGTATCTTATGTAGCAACATTTGTATATGCTTCTTTAAGTACCATCTACAAATGCAACCTATTTATCCTGTTATAGAAAAATGGTTCCTCTCCAACCAAAAGCGTTGATCATAACACACCATGAGGAGTTCTAAATCGTGAACAGAGTTCTAAATTGTGAACCAGACCGTTAAACTCGGTTTTAAAAGTGAAAACATGAGCCAAAGTGACGAAGTGTAGTGAAAGTCATTATAATAAAAACATTGCTCAGAAATGCCTTGTAACATCCGAGTTAACGCTGGTTCCAACAATCGAAACGCCTTGTTCATCATAACACGAGTTGCACCAGCCGGGAATCGAACCCGGGTCTGTACCGTGGCAGGGTACTATTCTACCACTAGACCACTGGTGCGTTATGTGTCTTGTGAAGTAATGCTAGTGCACATGTAAACTAATGTAGATTTCTTAACTGTACATATTAAATCATGCAAAATATAGAAGCAAATAATAAAAAATAAATTACAAGTGCGGTTAATGCAAAACAGAAAAAGGGTGTAAATTCACATGTAAACTCATTCATGAGACTAGTTACCAATAATACTATTTAACAATACATACTCAAAGTGCAAGTTCACATGGTTATGTTATATCACATGTGACTTACAAACTTAAAACAAATTCACATAAAAAACATAACAATTAATAATCATATATTCATTTATGTTTACAAATATTCAAATGCACGTTGACTTTGTCTTCAACACTAATCATTAAGACATTAAGTATTACATCACAGTCTTACCATGTTTCAAAATGTGTTGAAGAGTAAAAAGTTTAAGGGTATGCTATGTTGAATTATGTGATGGTTTAAGGTTTGGGTACCATGAATAGAAGAAATGCAAAACCATAAATTAATAAATTATATGAGTTCCATAGGTAGGTTAGTTTTTTTTCATTTTGAACGATGAAAAATCTTAATTTGTTGCGAGAGATCTCAAACCCTCCCTAAATAGACGGTCTAAAACCCCAATTTGGTCAGACTATGTTGTCTTAACCGGGCCCACGCTGGTGTCAGAGTTTAACTAACGGCGTTCTCAGAAAACCATACCACCCATTGCCAGCTGCAGGGGCTTGCGCCATCACAAGAGAGAATCTCTCTGGCGTAACGCACGGCGGACAAAAACCCGGGGTGACTCGGGCTCGAACTCGTGACCTAGGGTCTAGGAGAACTAGCCTCCATTGCCTTTATTCACCAAATGTGGCATCAGTGGAGATTGAACTTGAGTCTCAAGGGACAACTCAAGTCTTTCCAACCACTAGACCACAAGTGATGGATATTAAGGTAGGTTAGGGTTGGGTCACTAGAAAGAATACACGAGAAGAATAATAAGTTATACACTAGAAGAATAATGAGTTTAAGTTTATGGTTTAGATAATTCTCCACAAGTGTAAAAATTTAAGATATGCTACACTTCCTCACTCATTCGGTTCAAGTAAAATGAAATTGAAAATGTCATTTTCATTAACTTGTCTACTAAAGTGAATAAGAATATGGTATATATATATATATATCAAAAGGGGAAGATTCATTTAAGAAGAAATTTAATGTGAGAATAATAAGAAGAAATGACATAATGGTAAAACATTAAATAGTTTATAAACACTATCATTAATTATGTTATCTCTCATTAATAAAACAAAAACATTATAGCCTACACATTTCAAAATTTATCCTACATATATCTTATACTTATCGGAATTTACCCTACACACATATAAAATACCCTACATATTTCAAAATCCATCCTACACATACTAAAATTTATCATACACATGTCAAAAATTATCCTTCACTATAAATTATTTTATCTTGAAAAAGTATATTAAAAAATAAGTTACCAGTTTAATTAATTAGTTAATTAATAACAATTATAAATTTACCTATATGTCCTTTTTCATAATATTAAATACACACATTAAATGAAGTAAATGGAGAATTTCTATTGGTTTAAAAAATTATTATTTTTATTCTTACAAAATTTTTCTTATGATTTGAACTCTTCACTATACCAAAAATGAGTCTGATATGCATATACCATGTTATTAATGAGTGTTTGTCATCATAGTATAACTACAATTAAATAAGACGATACCGTTACTTTGTCCTTTAAAGTTTTAAATTATAACAGTTATTACAAATTGTTCTGAACTAAACACTATTAAAAGTATTAATTCATTACGAAATATACAGTGATCAGTGTCTAACTTGGGATGTTTATATATGTTTTGTGTTTTAAGAGACTAATGTTGTTGCACGTAAGGGTTCAAGAACAAACCATGTATAGAAATATAAACATTAAAAAAGACGTCTACAATTTAGCTGAAATTTTAAAAGAATAAAGTACAATTTGTCACTCTTTGGTTTGGTGTAGATTACCCGATGACACCACATCTTCCACTTTTTGCCGTCTAAAACCTTGACGTGGGTATTTCATTACCATATGCCCTAGTAACATTAAAGGTTATTAGTAAATGATGTGAAAAGACTATTTTGCCCTTCGCACTATATTAAATTCAAAACTACCTCCATTTTCACCTTGAACTTGCAGGTTTGACTTTACCAAGTCAAATTTTGAAACTCATTCTCTAGTTTTGACTTTATAAGTCAACGATGTAGTATAATTCAAGGTTTCACTATAAAATTCAAGAATCGATTCTGCCACTTAAGTATAATTAAGTCCAGGTTTGACTTTAATTGGTCAACTACACCAAAGCTATGTTCAGTTGCACTAAAACCTGCACCTAATGACCTATGCTGAATGGATCAAATACACCTAATCTAAAACCTATTAACCTTCACTAATACACTGACTCATTGAATGAACCACATACTAATAAACCAGACTCGTTATTACACAAACTAATAACCTTCACTAATACACAGACTAATACAGAGCCTTAAAATGATGATCATCCCCTTCATCATATAAACCACAAACTCACTAAATGAACCAACTGCACATAGACTTATCTTATGACCAGCTGCACATATTTATGCATCATTATTATCATCAAACTTTGAACATCATCATCATCATCATCAAAACAAGCATGCAAACTGTAAGCATCATCGTCATGATCATACTATCATCACCAACAGCAACAAATTATCATCATCAACAACAAATTGTGAACTAGGGCCGTTCAAAAAGCTCGTGGCTCGAGGCTCACTCGAAGTTCGCTTGAAAAAAGTTCAAAAAAATCTCGGTTCAAAGTCAGCTCGATTTTAAACGAGCTGGCTCGGCTTGGTTTGTAAACAAGTTGAGCCTGAGCCAAGGTAGGTTTGATTCGTGGCTCGCTCGTTAGTTGGCCCGTTGGCTCGCCCATTTGACTCGTTTAAATTTAACCCCAATTATATATGTGTGTATATTCTAATATATTTAAGAAATGTAGATCAATTAGTAACATAGTTGTTTTTTTATCGAAAAAATAGATTGTTACGCTATAATCTTAATTAGTAATATTGATTTAAAAATATATATATTAAGATAAATAACATAGAATCTTTTCTTGTTCATTTTATTTATAGTTTGCCCAAAATTACTATTCTATTAACCTAAATAATGTTTTATTTATTGTTTTTTGGTTTATGTATATCATGATAGTGTAAAAAAAAATAAAAATATAAACTTTTTTTAAACAAACGAGCCACGAGTTGGCTCGAACTTTTGACAAGGCGAGCCCAAGCCCAACTTTCCAGCTCGTTTAGAAAAATGAGCCTGCTCGGCTCCATTCGATTTTTTAACGAGCCAAGCTTAAGCCGACCCTGGTTCGATTCGGCTCGGCTCGTTTACAGCCCTATTGTGAACATAGACTCATGTCACACCCCGTATTCTACAGCCAAACACCGGTGGGCCCAGTGGGGAATATTGTGACGTAAGTTCATATCATCATAGTCAATTAAACATAGCACAACAGAAGTCTTGGATTTAAATTACTATTACAAACCAAATGTTCAAAGTACGAAAAATAATATACAGACGGCTTGTAACAGAAGATCCACAGACGGATCATAAAATGTACAAAAATGTATAACAGAACTTGGGCAGATCTAAGGATTTGTAAGATCCTCTTATGATACTACCGAGCAGCTTCCAGCCTATTTCGTATTGTACATGCAAGCTTAGTCTTTTGAAAATACGTCAGCTTTCGCTGGTAAATACACCCAACTGACTCATTTTGAAAACATTTGAAAATGGTTTTAGGTGCACATGGCACAAAAAAAATCTTTTATTACTTGGGAAAGTCAACAATGTAACCTTGTTAACAGATTCACATGTTTGTCCATACATATAAGGCCCAATATGAAGACCGAGACATGATTAACGTACCACCACTAATGAACTCACGAAGGAGTTATCCCCAACAAGTGTGGGTAAAAATTTGCATGAGTATCTGTCAAGTGTATGCCTACACCCCGCGCTTAGGTCGTGGCCATTAACTAATGTAATGAGCCGAGGATATCCATGACACTGTGTTAACCCCGATGTTTAAGTTATCAAACAAAACTGATTAAAACGGAATATGCGGATTAACTAGCCACAATCCGGCATTCGATTGATCCCATTTCCGACCAAGCGGTAATAATTTACCGTATCCCAAGCCCGTATAGGGAAAATAAGTCAAAAGTATTTACCGAGCTAGTCTTGATTAAAAATTGCAAGATTTAATATCTCAGCCGTATCCAAAATGAACTTAGTGCAGATAGCACTTACCGGAAGGCTCTAGTCTGGATTATGGCATAAACTAAACAATTAAATGCTAACGGTCTTAATTAAGTCATAGAATTAGACCGACTAGCGTACAAGATCAAAACGTATATTACGCTAGATTAAACGATGATCGGATAGAATGTAGTTTAAACCCAACAAGTACTATGACTTGCATAATATGGGTAAACGATAAAAATTCTGGATTTTGAGCCTTAAATGACAAGGCTAAACCGTTTTGGTTAATTTCCGTAAACTAGTTACGTATACTTAACCGTGCGCATATAAGCGATATCTCGTAACCGGATAGGTCATGGACAAGTTCTATATGCCATTATACTTTACATAAGTTGTAATATCATTAGGATATCACTTATATGTCCGTTAAGATTTTAAAATGAAACTATGCCTCATAAGGGCGTTTTGGTAATTATATACCGTTTAAAAAACTTGAATGTATTACAATGTTATAATCATAAGTATTCTGGAAAAATAATTTATTTATGATATAATATCAGTAAGATATTGATTATATGTGTAATTTATCTTTTATGACCAAACTATGCACCGAAGGGGCATTTTGGTAATATTACACATAGTATTATAATTTTCTTTGGGATTCTGAGTTTATATCATATACATACTATAAACATATTTTAAATAAGTTTTAAAATCAGTAGATAACAAGTCTTGGTTGATAAATATGGTTTACAACCATACTATGCGCCGAAACGACGCTTATGTCGTAAAATGACGATTTACGCGAAGTTTAGCAAAAACTGATGTTAAGATCAAGTTTAATCATTTTAGATATGTTATTTAATATAACATATCAGTAGGTAAAAGATTTTTTTATAAAAATGTATGATTAAAACCATTTTATGTGACACAAGGGCGTTATCATCATTTATCGATATAATACAAGAACTTGTTTGTAAACTCAGTATACAATCTGATTTGACATCCCAAATTATCTTACTTATGATATTACATCAGTAGGAAACTCATCTTCAAGTTCGTTATCGATTAAACCTCATTTTATGTAAAAGGGCATTTTTGTCAAAATGGCATAATTATGGGACTTGTGCATAAACTCAGATTCTGATTATGACCTTGTAATATAACCTCAGGGGTTATGCTATATTATATTACGATCATAATGCAATCTTAGATCAGTAGTTAACTAATGTAAATCGGGTCAAAATCGAAAGTCAAAGCAGAAGTCAAACTTTGCTACTTTCGGTTGCGAACCGACCCTAGAACTGAAATTGATGAGCCGAACATGTTCTCACATGTTCTAATAATTATTACCAACCTTTTAAAGTGTCAAAACATGTTTCATAATATATATAAACTCGAATTATAATATTTTCGAAAAATGGCATGTTTGACTTTTTAATATTTATACTTTGACCCGTCAATTGGTCTAGCAAATGTGATCTTTAGGAGGTGCCCTTTATAGGGATTAACACCTACCTTATTCATATCACTTAGCCATGTTCGTTACGAACAATCGTTGGACTATAATGGTCTTAACCGAAAGTCAAGGCG
This sequence comes from Scalesia atractyloides, assembly GCA_947069175.1. Taxonomy (NCBI): domain Eukaryota; kingdom Viridiplantae; phylum Streptophyta; class Magnoliopsida; order Asterales; family Asteraceae; genus Scalesia; species Scalesia atractyloides. The sequence goes on along the minus strand of CAMTDV010000022.1, from coordinate 74,932,002 downwards.
TTTTCGGTAAAACGCTTGACTTTTTGCTATAAAAGCCTATATACGAAAATGCAAGAGAAAGGAACACTTACAAGTGATTCCTAGGATGAAATAGAACTAAGTTGGATGCTCCTTTCAGTTAGGAACTTCCAGAGGAGGGAGATAGAATGAAGAATGAGAAAGGCGCAAGTTCAAGTGGTGAACAAATGCACCTATTTATAGTTGGAGAGCTTGAAGGAGGTGATGCCAGGTATTAAGGGGTGTTAAAGAGAGCTTACAAGTGTCCTAAAATGTGGCATAGCAGTTTGGAAGTCCCTAGTTTCGAATCAAATGGTTTTTGGCAACATGTGTGGAGGCCAAGCAAATTTTCTGCAGACACAGGCCTCTGGCGGGCCGCGAGAGACTTGGCCAGGGTCTCTCGCGCCCCGCGAGCGCCCGTGGAAACTTTCCAAACTTGTCACATTTAGCCCTTCAACTTATAAAACCTTCTAAACACCTTTATAGCATATTTAGCCCTCCGTAGCCAACATTTGGCGTACTCGGGATTATGCCAGGACATTGTCGAGCTCTCGGTTCGTTAAAAGGTCACTCAGAGGTATAAACTAACATGTTGACACTTTTAACCCCTCTATTGTCCAACTTTACATATATATAGGATTAATCCCTCTCGTCCAACAAGTGGCTTGTATGAGAGTTAGGACTTCGTAAAGGATCATTCAGAGGCTCAGTATTAGCATGTTGACTCCGATGTCACTCAGAGGCTGGGCATGTTGATACTAATGGTCATTCAGAGGCCAAGTTTAAGCATGTTGACACTAATGGTCGCTTAGAGGCTAAGTTTAAGCATGTTGACACTAATGGTCACTCAGAGGCTCGATATATGTATGTTGACATCAGAAGGTCACTCAGAGGCTTGGTTTATGCATGTTGACATCAGAAGGTCACTCAGAGACTTAGTTTGAGCATGTTGACACCTTTAGTCCTTATTAGCCTTTAATAGACTTATAATAAAAATATGACACGTGTCACTATATTATTGGACACGATTTTTACGAGGTTTACATCCTCACCCCTTAAAAGAAATCTCGACCTCGAGATTTTATTCAAAAAGATGGGGGTATTTTTGTCGCATAATTGACTCAACCTCCCATGTATACTTGGGGCCTCGTAAGGCATCCCACTTAACCTTTACTATAGGTATCTTTTTCCTTCGGAGCTTCTTAACCTGTCGATCCTCGATCGAAAATCGGTTTCTCAATGAACCTCGGGTTTTCATCAATTTACACATCATGGTGTAACATTGCTAGCGACTCATCGGCTAGACATTTCTTAAGATTACAGATGTGGAACACATCATGAATTCCACTAAGCTCCTCTTGCAGCTTGAGCTTATAAGCTACAGTGCTGACACATTCGATTATCTCGAATGGTCTTATATATCTTGGGCTTAACTTTCCTTTCTTTCCAAATCTCATTACACCTTTCCAAGGTGATTCTTTTAGCATGACTTTGTCCCCTACTTGGAACTTAAGAGGTTTACGCCTCTTGTCAACATAGCTATTCTGCCTATCCCAGGCAGCTTTGAGTCTATCACGGATTTGCACAATCTTATTTGTGATCTCCAGGACAATCTCTGGTCCTGATAGTTGGGCTTCCCCAACTTCTGCCCAACACACGGGCGTTCAACATTTTCTCCCATACAAGGCCTCAAAAGGAGCAGCCTTGATGCTCGTATGATAACTATTATTATAGGAGAATTATGTTAGGGGTAAGTGGTCATCCCAACTTCCACCTAAATCAATCACACATGCTCTAAGCATGTCTTCCAAAGTTTGAATAGTACGCTCACTTTGTCCATCTGTCTGCGGGTGGTAAGTCGTACTAAAGTTTAATCTTGTGCCTAAGGATTGTTGGAAACTTTTCCAAAAATGAGATGTATATCTAGTATCTCTATCGGACACAATAGATACCGGTACACCGTGTAGGGACACAATCTTGTCCACATACAACTTAGCCAATTTGTCAGAATTATAGGTCTCTTTAATTGGTAAGAAATACGCTGACTTAGCCAGCCTATCCACAATGACCCAAATCGTGTCATTACTACGTTTGGTCTTAGGTAACTTAGTAATCAAGTCCATGGTTACCATTTCCAATTTCCAAGTGGGAATTTCAAGTTGTTGTAAAAGTCCGACGGTTTCTGATGTTCAGCTTTAACTTGCTGAACACGCCAGACACTTAGCTACATAAGTGGCTATGGATTTCTTCAAACTCCTCCACCAATAATTCCTTTTCAAATCTTGATACATCTTATCACCACCTGGGTGAACTGAGTATCTCGTATCATGCGCTTCCTGAGGATTAGATCTCTAAGTCCTCCAAAGATTGGAACCCAGATTCTTTCATTAAATCTAAGGATTCCATCTTTTCCAGGCATTAACTCATCAAAAGTTCCACCTAATCCCTCATTAGGAATATCAGCCTCTAACAGGGCTTGCTTTTGAACGTCTAAAATAGCTTTTCATTCAAGCTATTTCTGAGCTCAATGCTCTTGGCATTAATCCTAATGGGTTTAACTCTTTCCTTGCAACTTAAGGCGCCAGCAACGACATTTGCCTTGCCGGGATGATAGCGAATTTCGCAATCATACTCATTAAGTGTTTCCATCCAACGGCGTTGTCGCATGTTCAAATCCTTTTGATTGAACAAATGTTGGAGACTCTTATGGTCAGTGTATATAACATACTTCGTGCCATATAAGTATTGTCTCCACAACTTAAGTGCAAATACAACAGCACCCAATTCCAAATCATGGGTGGTGTAATTTCTCTCGTGCACCTTTTATTGTCGTGATGATATGCAATCACTTTACCTTTTTGCATTATCACACAGCCCATGCCAGTGTGCGAGGCATCACAATAAACAAAAAATCCTCAATACCCTCAGGTAGGAATAACACAGGAGCATTGCTCAACTTGTGTTTTAGAACTTAAAAAGATTCTTGTTGTTTTGGACCCCAGTCAAACTTGACATTCTTACGGGTCAAGATAGTTAAAGGAGTGGCTATTCTTGAAAAGTTCTTAATGAACCTCCTATAATAACCAGCCAATCCTAAGAAGCTACGAATTTCTGATGGGGTTTTGGGTACTTCCCAATTCATTATGGCTTCTATTTTGGTAGGATCTACTTGGATACCATGCTCACTTACAACATGTCCAAGAAATTGGACTTCTCTAAGCCAAATTCACACTTAGAGAATTTAGCATAAAGTTTCTCTTGTCTTAGCAATTCTAGGATACACCGAAGATGTTTCTCGTGATTAACTCGATTACGAGAATAGATAAGTATGTCGTCTATGAAGATAATGACAAACTTATCTAAATATGGCTTGCAGACTCTATTCATGAGATCCATGAATGCTGCAGATGCATTTGTAAGCCTAAAAGGCATCACTAGGAATTTATAATGACCATAAAGGGTCCTAAGGCAGTCTTAGAAACATCCTCGTTCCTAACCTTCAGCTGATGATATCTTGATCTCAAATCAATCTTAGAAAAATAGCTAGCACCTTGAAGTTGATGGAACAAATCATTGATCCTGGGCAAAGGATAACGGTTATTGATTGTTAAAATTGTTTAACTCATGGTAATCAATGCACATCAGCATTGAACCATCCTTCTTCTTAACAAAAAGAATAGGAGCTCCCCAAGGTGAGGAACTAGGTTGTATAAAACCTTTCTCTAAAAGTTCATCTAATTGAATTCTCAATTCCTTCATTTCCGTTGGTGCTAGCCGATATGGAGCCCTAGCTACAGGTGCTGATCTAGGTAGGATATCAATCCTAAATTCCACTTGTCTATCTAGAGGTAGGCCTGGTAATTCTTGACGGAAAACATCGGAATATTCTGAGATGATTGGAAGATCTTCAATCTTTGGTTTTGGCTCATTAATAGTTACTTGTGCCAGGTAAATGACACAACCTTTCCCCAAACACTTGGATGCCTTGAATAATGATATCTTGTCTGACAATGCATAGTGTGAATCTCCAAGAATGGTGATCATTTCACCAGATGGGGTTTTAATTTCAATGAGTTTCTTATCACAGGCAATGCAGGCTTGGTTATAGGATAACCAATCCATGCCTAAGACTACATCGAACATCCCCAATTTCATTGGCAACAGAGAGATAGGAATAGAATGATTCTTAATGGATATAAAACATCCATCAAGAATGGAAGATGTTGTTTCTAAAGTTTCATCAGCAAGTTCTACCTCATAAATGGAAGATGCTGTCTAGAGTTCTTATGGGTAAGTTTAATAGTTTGTTAAACTTATGGTCTACAAAAGACTTATCTGCACCCGAATCAAAAAGTACTCTAGCATATACGTCATTAACGAGGAATGTACATGCTATGATGTTGTTGTCATTAACAGCCTCTCCAGCGTTCATCTGGAAGGAACGAGCATTTCCTTTCTTAGCCTCTCCAGGCTTTGCATCATTACCTCTGGGGTTCTTAGGGCAATTAGGCTTAATATGCCCTTTCTCATTGCAGCCATAACAGACAACATCCTTAAAATTTTTGCACTCATGGGTCTTATGCCCTTTTCTTTTGCAAATACCACAGGGTTTAATCTGTGAGTCAGTATTGCATTGCCCCTAATACCTGTGGTTACAAGTCTTACACAGAGGTTTATCATCAGACCTGTGCTGGTTTTTCTTGAACCCAAAATTTTGTTTCTTCTTAAATCTTTGGGAGTTATCATCCTCCCGTTTCCTTTTTCCATCAGTTTCAGTCCCAACTGACTTTTGCCTCACTTAATCTAGGGTGAGAGAGAGAGAGATAGGTCAACAGCAGACCTATAGGTACCAGGCTGAGCAGCCTTTACCATGCCCTTGATCTCGGGCGCTAACCCATTAATGAAACGCCCAATGCGCTGGGTTCAGGGTGATTAGATAATAAACTAACCTAGACAGGAGTTGAAGTCAGAAACATACTTCCTACAGTCTAGATTTTTCATTGTAAGAGTCAGAATCTGACTCTATCTTTTCCACCTCATGAGGTGGGCAGTAAGTTTCCTTTACTAGATCAACAAACTTGGACCATCCCAAGTTGTACAGGTGTACCTTACCTGTTGATTGGACCATTGCCTTCCACCAAATTAGGGCATCACCCTTGAAGGACTGTGATACATACTTTACCACATCCTTATAAGCACAATCGCTGATATCTACAATCATCCCCATTTCGTCAAGCCATTTCAAGGCTTCTACAGCTCCTTTTTCTCCATTGAAGTCTCGAGGTTTACAGGAGACGAAGTATTTGTAGGTACATCCGTCTTTAGAAGAACGAGACCTATCGTTAAATTCTAATTTTCTTGGTTCACTCTTTGCATTTGAAGAGTGAACAGAGCTCTCTTTATGTGCTGAGGATGGTGGAATTGATAAGGGTCCATGGCCTTTTCCATGGCTTTTCCCACAGCTACATCAATGCGAGCTTGGAAATTATCATTGTTGATGGCTATGTTTTCGGCGTTGTTAGAGTTAATCTCTCGGTGGCTACTTTGCGCCTCGTCCGAGTTTGCCATTCTTGAAGCTTTGGTTCTAATCACCAAATTAAACTTCTCTTAGCCATGGCATTAATAACCATATTTGGCTTTAAAAATTGGATATACAAATCCATCGCCTAATCAAACTAGTGTGAATATAATCACAACTCTAAGGCTTAACATTTCTATGAATGTAATCTATATTTGGCCTAGGTCTCAAAAGGACCATCAAAGGCAAATTACAATTTGGACATAGTCCATATATATATATTAGACAGTGGATCGTAATGTCACAACTCTCATTGTCATAAGACAATTATAAATAGCTCATAGGCTTGTCACGAACGACATTAAAATTTGGCTCATAGGCCTGTCACCAATGGACATAAAAATACGGCACACAGGCCTGTCACTAATGGACATAAAAATACGGCACATTAGCCTGTCACTAGTGGACATAAAATACGGCACATAGGCCTGTCACTAATGGACATAAAATACGACACATAAGCATGTCACTAATGCACATAAAATACGGCACATTGGCCTGTCACTAATGGACGTAAATTTGGGTATGGGGTTATATTAACTGCAACTGTCATTGTCTTAATTGACAATATAATATTGCTCAAAGGCAAATCATCACTAATGGATGTTAAATCATGGCCCGTAGGCACTACATCACTAATGGATGTTAAATCATGGCCCGTAGGCACTACATCACTAATGGATGTCAATTATCATCGCGTTGATGATATTAGCCGGGATCATATTGATCACATAGGCTATATAATAGGTTTTAGGACGTAGTCCATCACCTAGAGGGTTAGTGTGGTTCCTCAAGTCACACTACAAGGAGTATGAACATACCTGAATGTTAACATAAGAGCCTCTTAGTGGTTGATTAATAGTCACGGTCGCATTCACCTTAATGACTTGGAGGCTTGAACATAGTCCACGTCTCTGGATAGAAGGATAACTCCCCTTAACTATCATGATAAGAGGCTATTCATCCTTAACTATCAATTATAAGCTGGCCAATTAATGTGGTATGTGCCACTTGGCAAATCAAAACCACTAAGACCTTTTTAGAATTATATAGCAGCACATAAATTTCGAGTAAAATCGAGACGTTCGCTTAAAAAGGATGAATACATACATTATCATAAATAATATATATATATATATAAATTCCAAAATAATTCATTAAATGACAATAAGGAATTACAATACTAGAAATAAGTAAATGAAACAAATTGTCCATGCAAGGAATTAAAAGAAATAAAAATGTCCATGCAGGGACTAAAAAATAACAATGTTCTTGCAGGGACTAAATGTGAGTCCCAAATCAGATTCGGATCACAGTGGTTGATTTTTATCACCCAAACAACTATAGATTAGTTGTTTGAATGGGTAAAAGTTAAGAAAAACCAAAGGATGAAGATGAAGATTCTTGTATGGATCAAACAACAAGTGTTGTATATGGAAAACCAAAGGATATAATCACTAAATGCACCTTGATATTTCAGATTAAGCACAAGAACAACAAGCAAAACACAAGAGCAATCACCAAAATCTGTCCAAGAACCTTGGACTAGGGTTTCCATTGATTAGCATATATATACACAATGACTACCCAGCGTATTTATTAAATACGCTGGGAACATAAATACGTCGTCCTGTTACAAATATCACAAATTACACTTTTTCCCTTCTAGTTTTACTAACTATTATAAACAAGCTCTAAACTATTAAAATCAAGTATCAACGGTCTCAAAATGACCTAACAATATCCCCCTAGACTGTTGCGTACTTGAGAGTCATCAATCTTGGTTCTGAGATTCAGGGCATGCGGCAGCATCTTGAATTTTTGTTGGTGGTGCAGATTGGTTAAAAATACTTCACTGGTTGTTGGTTGGGCCTCCATAGTGACTTCATATGTGGATGAAGTCGGAGGTTGGGGAATAACTTGAACTTCTGAATCAGAGGATGAATCTTTGCGTTGTGGAGAGGATGATTTCGGCTCAGCAGCTTTTTTCTTTCTAGTTTCACCTTTTCTTTTTGCGTGAGCATAATCTCCGTTACTTCAATCTTTCGTGCCCGTGCTGCTCGACTGCACTTTGGAACAACATGCCTTCCTCAAGGTATTCGTTTCCTGCTCCAACATTTATCTTGTTTCCATAGAGAACATTCAGATCAGAAAGAAAAAAACATGAAAACATCCATCGGATCTAAAATACGGATATTTGAGTTGGATCTGATAACAGCTTCACCGGTTTTACCATCATGAACCATTTCTTGAAGTTGGTGAGGGTCACAGGTTGTTCCGGAGGAAGCTTCACCCTAGTCACCATTTTGCTGGATTGATTACCCAAGTTACCTTTCCTTTTCCTGTAAATGGATCTTTCATGGTTTTTGATACGCGTCTTCTTGGGCGTTGAGGTTTGAAAACCGTAAATCCACGCATGCATTCTCTAAGTATCAATCTTTCAAGGTCCACACAATGCTGCTGTTCGTGGGATTTATCAGATCGTGCTTACTTAGTTCTCGGATATCCCAGGTGGGTAGACTTTGCATATCATTTCCATTTCAGAAATACTGGATCACACCTCCCCTTCGTTTCACCACAAACCACCCTGTCAGATTGCAATATTTCCAGCTAATGATTATGTCTGTGACTTCTGTCTTTTCAACCGTTATGACCTGATAAAAGTCTGGCATTTTTGCTCTTTCTTTCTTGAACCATTCTGGATGCTGAGGCTCGAAACTTATCTCCTCCATCAGTCTCATATAACACCGCATCCTCTAAACCCCACTCAAGAAATTTATTTGGCATTTCAGTCCTGTCAACCTCTTCATCTTCACTATCTTCATCAAAACTGACATCAACAGCAGATTCGAGTCGTTTCTTTTTCTTCTCTGCTATGTCATCCTTCCGTTTCTGTTCTCTTTCTCTGAATCTATCAAAATTGAAGATATCTTCACTTGTATATTTGGTTTGCTGAAGCATACAAATCCTGCACCAGCTCGTGCAATTTCTCCAACCCCTCTTGTTGAAACCTTATAAATTCAGTTTGCTTAGAGACATAGGAGTGCAGTTCTTTGTTCTTTTTCCTCTGCTCTTTCAGCTTTTCGTTAAGCACATTAGTATCATTTACTTGATTTTTCAACAAGCAAAACTCCTTTGCAGGAAACAGACCGATTTCTTTGGATAGGCGATCGTATAGGTCTTGAAACGGTCGAGGTCTTGAAGGAACTCTTTGAGGAGGAGGTTGAACAGTTGAGGAAGGCTTGGGTGGAACATCCTTGGAAGATCCCTCACCTGTCTTTCGTTTCTTGGGTGTAGGGGTCTTGCTTGGAGTGGACTCTAAGGGATCGGTTAATAGCCCTTCTACAAAGCGATCTAACTGCTCCTGTTCTGATGTCACCACAACGGGTGTCTCTAACTCTGTCATCTCTCTCCTTTTCATTCTTTGTTCATGCTTTTCTGCCTGTGCTACATCGTGAATAGCTTGCATCCTTTCAATCCCCTCTCTTGTTGATCCAGCACGAATGCTGTCATGCATAATTCGCTCTGGGTTTGAGGGGTCTTTCTTGCTTTTCTTCTTGGAGGATTCTCCATGAACCACTTTCTTTCCTTTGTCTTTGGTTTGCGTATAAGTGGTATTTCGTCTTCAACTTCAGCTTCTTTTCCAACATCAACAGGTTTGTCATGTCCTTCTCTACCCTGTCTCACCCTCTCCTACTACTTATTGTATGCAGCCAGAACAATGGGAAGTCTTTCTTCTTTGTACATCCAATTATGCAGCATTACCCACTCCTTTGTTTTTAGCTCCGTGATTTGTCTTCCTTTAGGGAGCTGAAACTGATATAGATTTCCATCATGCGGTAAGTTCTGGTGCTGGTCATCAATGAGCAACTGTACAAATCTTGGGTACATGGCCATGCACCTTTGTTTACGTTGTCGATCATGCAGTAAAAAAATAGGCCAGAGATGTTAAAGGGCTGATTGGTACAAAGATTTATCATTGCCGCAGACCATTCCAAATTTAAACCATCATATCCACCTTTCCTATGACAGATGCACATGCAGAATAGTATGTAAGATGAACCTCTAATCCTTTGTAAGAATTGACTTCTTTATCTTGTTCTTGCTCCGAAAATATCCAATATAGTTCATTCCACAGAATCCTTCTAGCACTGATTCTTTACTTAGCTTTAACGGATCACTGAATTGTCTCCTACGCTGATAACTTTTCGAATTCGCTCTTCTGTCACCTTTATCTCTTTGTTGCGTACAGTTGTGGTGATATGCTTGACTTGGTTCAATGTTCTCACTCTTGCGGTTCGCCAGAATTCTTCTATGTGAATACATTAAATCTTCGGATTAGCTTGAATAGCATAATTTATTTTGCTTCTTGACAGCCAGTTCATTACATCTTCAAAATCAGGCTCAGGAGGAACTAGCGTAATTACTGATTGTGCTTCCTTGTGCCATCCCAGACTAATTGTTGAGCCATTCTAAAACATGAAAACGAGCCAAGTTAGGTCTGAGATACGAAACACGACAGTCAGTTAATAAGGATATATATATATATATATATATATATATATATATACACGAATATATAAAAAATGAAGATTTTGAATTAAAAAAATAATTTCGCTGGTATTTTCGCCGACTATTACGCTGGATATGACTACTATATACGCTGGACACGCGACTTAATACATAAGACACAGTGACATATATGACGGTATGGCTTATTTATGCTCAATATGTATCGCGTATTTAAGTCTTGTCTCGAGAAAGCAGTCAGCGTAGATGATTGTCTATGCTGGTTGACCGACGTATTTGTCAAATACGCCGGTTGCTTGAATTCGCGTTCAAGACTTAAATCCGTGATCACTGTCTTTTGCGTAACTACGCCACATTCAAATTAATTACGCTGCCTTCAAAATAACTACGCCAGCTTCAAAAGTTTCTTGATAAACCCAAACTTCAAACTTTGAATACTGATTTAAACATTCTCAATGATTTTGTATCGATTTTGTACGTGGTTTATGATGAATAATCAATAGACAATCAGTACTTAAACAAAGAAACCATACTGAGATCGATCTCAACAAAACAAACTGCTCAAATGATTAGATGATGTTTGAAATGAGTTGTGGGTTTTGGTATGAATGAAGGAGAAGATGAGTTTTTGAACCGAAGCACATACTCATATATATATATATACACACACACACACAAGATTATCTTCCAGCGTATTTAATAAATTCGCTGGAATGATAAATACGACGCGTAAGTTTATTTTTGAAGTTTCTTCAAGTCTAAGAAGCTTAAAACATATACGCTCGAAAATCTTAAACTTTCTCGAAAAACTGCCTTTTTGGTTAAAAATAGTGCAAAAGTTGAGAATAAGATTATAACAAAACAGAAATTTGCAATTTGAACCCTAAAAATTAATTTTAGAGCTACGAAGTTTCCTTTTTCACATAATTCTTACTGATTCGGATCCTGTGACTTTCCTGCAAAAGATCATACTTGCAACACTTTGTCAGTTTGTAAAGTAATAGAAAGTATTGAACAATCAAGGCACAAGAAAAACTGTCAGTATGTTTGTCCCTTTAAATCCATGCACTTTTCTTTCAACATGCTTTCAGTGAGCGTTTTATCATGTTGTGGTTGACAAGAATTGCAGTGGCCCCCACTCAAGCTAGACTGTTAGAATGTTGTGCCCGTGAGTCCCACATCAGGACATACCCCCGCGATCAAGGTATGCATAAAGATTCCTCATAGCGGTGAGTATATTGACTTATTCGTTTTTGAATTTCAACGATAGACAATTGGTGATCAGGTCAGTACTTTCGTACAGCAGAGAGACCAATGTCTAATGAGGGCTAAGACAGATACCTTAGAAGTACGATTTAAGCACTTGAATGATTCTCAAATGAGAGCTTCATCTGTGTGGGGTTTTGGCCACATTGGCTCTTTTGAAAAGATATCATAATTGTGTCTAGGTCAGCATATATCTTGATGCAACCGAAGAGAACTATGATATCCCCAAATGATTAGTCAATATAAAGACCCGAAATCTCGAACGTTGGCAATCTATCAACGTAAGATTAAGACCATTAAGCCATACGTCGCAACGTGTTACCCTCAAGTTGCACAACATTGTGGGTATTCATAATTCTTGTGTAAGCATTAACTTTTGTCGCCTACTCGCAGTTTACTCGATGGTATTGCTGAATCTACTAACACGTCCTTGTTATACCTCAATCAATTTTGTTTTAAGAACAAACAAAGTGTCAGCGTTTTCTGTCATTTCTTAAGCAGGTGTCAATCGAAAGATCAAATCGTAAAAAAATTATGCTAATTTTCTTGAAAACTTCCCCCCTTAAAATTTTATTTTCGAAAGTCTAGAACTTGAAAATGAAGTTTTAAAGTTGCAGAAAATCTTTTTGTTGGGCATATTTTTATTATTAAGTAATTTTAATTTAAAAAAATATATATTTTCTTCACCAGCTATGAAGACTCAAATCATTTCCACTCAAGGAAATTGACCATTTCCAACCAGGTTACCAACTGGTTGAAGCGGGTTTTGTCGAAGGCTTTCGTGAAAATATCAGCTTTTTGTTGCATGGTATCAACCGGCACCACTTGAATGTATCCTTTCTCATACGCATCTCTGATCGCATGAATGCGAATTTTGATGTGCTTTGTTCTGGAGTGGTGGATAGGATTCTTCACAATTCCTAGGCACGCTTTGTTGTCGATGAATATCGGAGTCTTCATGATGTTGATTCCGTAATCCAGCAACTGATTTTGTATCCAAAGAACTTGTGAGCAGCAACTGTAAGTTGCCGTATATTCAGCTTGAGCAGTAGATGTGGAAACTGTTGTCTGCTTCTTGCTTTGCCATGATATGAAACGATTTCCTAAGAATTGACATCCTCCAGAGACGTACTTTCTGTCAACCTTGCAACCTGCATGATCACTGTCAGAATAAGCAATTAAATCAAAATCACCATCTTTAGGATACCACACTCTGAGTTTGGGAGTTCCTTTCAGATAGCGAAAAATTCGTTTGACAGCAGCTTCATGAAATTCTTTTGGATTCGTTTGAAATCGTGCACAGAGGCAAACAGCCCACATAATGTCAGGCCTACTTGCGGTCAGATACATCAATGAGCCTATCATCAAGCGGTAGAAGGACTTGTTCACAGGTTTTCCTTGAAGATCATATGTGAGTTTTGTCTAAGCTACAAATGGTGTGCTGGCGATCTTGCAGTCGTTCATGCTGTACTCAAAGAGAATATCCCTGATGTATTTTGCTTGATGAATGAAGATACCGTCTCCTCTCTGCTTCACCTCTAATCCTAAGAAAAACGTGAGTTCTCCCATCATGCTCATCTCGAACTTTGCCTTCATAACCTTCTCGAACTCCTTGCATAGGGCCTCATCAGTTGATCCAAAAATAATATCATATACATAGATTTGCACCAGCATCACATTATCTCCTATCCTTTTTGTGAAGAGAGTCAAATCTATTTTACCTCTTGAGTACCCACATTCCAAAAGATATGTCGACAAAGTCTCATACTAGCTCGAGGAGCTTGATGAAGACCAAAGAGAGCTTTGTCAAGCTTATAGTATTGTGCAGGAAAGTGAGGATCTTTAAAACCTGGAGGTTGGCAAACGTAGACTTCTTCTTCGCCTTCCCATATAGAAACACACTCTTTACATCCATCTGAAACACCTTGAAGTTTTTGAATGAAGCATAGGCATAGAATATTCTAATAGCTTCCAAATGTGATACCGGAGCAAAAACTTCCTCATAATCAATCCCTTCTTCTTGTTGGAAGCCTTGAACTACCAATCTTGCCTTATTCTTGATGACTACACCATGATTGTCCATTTTGTTATGAAACACCCCCTTGGTGCCAATGAGATACTTTCCATTGGTAGATCAACTGGTTTCCAGACTTTGAGCTTACGAAATTGAGATAACTCTTCTTGCATTGCTTGCACCCAGCTAGAATCTTGAATGGCTTCTTCAATATCTCTTGGTACAGACTGCGAAAGAAAAGCTGCATATAATCCAGTGTTGATGGTATGTGTTTGACCACGAGTTCAAACTCATCTTCCACGGAACCAATGACATTCTCAATTGGATGATTTCGATTTGTCTTGTATCCTACGGTGGTGTGAGTCTGAACTTGTTGAGATAGATTGGAGAAGTGTTCGTCGAGGTAGATAATTGGAGGTTCGTCTTCTTTAGGTGGTTCATCTACAATCGGCTGTGAAGAAGAAGCATCACATGCAGATGCATTCTCAGCCGAAGTGTCGCCATTAACTTCAACAGCAGGAAGGATTGGATTGGCAGAGACTGGGGTGAAACGAGTTGTAAAAGGAGTGAAGCCAATGTCTGAAGGATTAAACAATGGCTCTATTCGGGTTGTTTCCGCGGGTTCGGTTTCAATAAGTGGTTCATCAATGTCGAAAGTGTTGAATACAACGTCTACATCATAAAACTAGTTGGAGAACTTCCAGTGTTGGTGGAATTTCCTTCTTGAAAGTCGACGTAGTATGATTCAATCACCATCTTGGTTCGTTTGTTGTAAACTCGATATGCCTTTTGAGAAGATGAGTAGCCCATAAGTAGCACACATCACCGACTGCTTCAAACTTGATAAGATTGTCTTCAGTGTTGAGGAATGTACAAGAGCATCCAAACGGTCTAAAGAAATCTAGCAGAGGCTTCCTATTGAAAAGAAGTTCATAGGCTATTTTTCCATGAGGTTTAATGATGAGAATTTGATTCAAAACATAGCATGCTATGTTGACTGTTTCTACCCAGAAAATGATAGGAAGCTTGGTGTCCACGAGCATAGTTCGAGCAGCTTCAATGAGTGTTCTATTCTTCCGTTCTGCTGAGGAGTTCTGGCTGCACTGTACTGAAGGTGTATTCCCTTTTCTTCACAGAAGGAGACAAACGTCTGATTTTTGAATTCCGATCCGTTGTCATTTCTGACAGATTTGACCTTCAGCTTGATCACGTTTTCAATCATGGGAATAAAGCATTTGAGAATGGATACTGTTTCGCTTTTAGCTTCAAGAAAATATACCCATGAAAAATGGGAGAGATCATTTGTAATCACCAAGCAATAGGATCTTTTAGCTAAACTTTTAACACTTATAGGCCCAAAAAGATCCATGGGTATTAATTGCAATGGAGCAGATATCGTATTCACTGCTTTAGATTTGTGCGGCTTTTTGTATTGCTTGCCTTGGGCGCATGCGATACATTTTTCTGAAAAAGGAAATTCTTTTATAGGCAATCCTCTTACTAGATTTAATTTGGAAAGCTTATTCATATTTTTGAAATTCACATGCCCCAACCACCTATGCCAAAGCAGTGATTCCGATTGTAAAGCTTTTGAGATAAGAAACGTCATATGCTCAATGGATTTAGCATTTTTCATATTGAGAACCTAGGTTTTGTTTCGACGAGGAGCTGTGAGCATAATCATTTCAGCAAGAACGGAATATTCGGGTTTGAGGAATAAGCATTCCACATCGTTGAACAGCACTGAGATTCCTTTGTCGCACACTTGTGATACGCTCATCAGATTGTAACATAATTCTGGAACATAATTTACATTCTCTAATGTAAGTGCTTCAGATGTGACATCACCCATTCCAATAATTTTCCCTTCTTTTTCATCTCCAGCGAAGGATTCAAAATCGCCATCGATTACTCGAAAGTTCTTTAGGAGATCCTTCAGACCGGACATATGCCTCGGGTATCCACTGTCAATGTGCCAAATTATTCCATGAGCATTCGAAGCCATTTTTGTAGTTTATTCGGTTATACAACAACAACAAAAATATGTACACGTTAGTTAGTTTTTGGAACCCAGACTTGCTTCAAGTTTGATCTATAATGATTTTGAACAATAATATTTTCTTTTCTTTTCCAAAAGCAAGTAGTATTTACTATGCATTTTACAAATTTCTAAGATTATCAAATTGATCAGTGAAACTTTTGACAAGATCTTATTTAGGTTTAGAAGATTTCTTGCTTTTGCAATGTTTCGCAGTGTGTCCTAAATGACCACGGCGAAAGCATTGCTTGCAATTTGATCTTTTCTTTTTGTTGGACACGACGTGTGAAGATGATGTATGTGATAAGAGTCTTGAGCTGCTTGAAACGTTATCTGATGATGCATCATAGCTTGAACTTTTGACTTTCTTCACTATCTTGTCAAGACAATTTTCATCCTCAACGTCGTTTTCACTGATCTCACTATCTGATGATGAGATTGATTCTTGATTTTCACTTGACGTTTCTTCATCACTTTCTGAAGTTGTCATACTCGAGTCATCGCTATTGCTGACTTGAGTTGAATCTTAATCAGTCTCTGATGTACCTGTACATGATGGAACAAACTCGGGAATTTCTTCTGTAAGGAACTTTTGAAATATGTTTTTTTCAACTCTGGGATAAATACAGGAGATTCAAGCACAACATTTTCATCATTAAAAACAGAATTTAAGTCATGACTTTCAACCACGGCATGCACTGGGTTGTAAGGCTTAAATGTAGGCACATGGCCATTACAGTCATCTTGAATGTTAAATTTAGGCATACAGCCATTACAGTCATCCATCCTTGTAGGCCCCTAATCTATATGGATCTTCACAGAATCGTCTATCCAACCTAGAGTGTGGAATCCCATGGATCAGATTTCACAGAAAACCGAACAAGAACAAGAACACAATCACCTTCAACCCGTTTTCTATTGATTATCTAACACAAGTGTTTACAATCAATTCAAACTCTCTCTCAACTCTCTATGAAGTAATTAGCTAATTCCCTGAGCAACTGATCCAACTGAGCAACCTTAACCCTAATGCAAAACTCTCTTTATATAGAGACAGGTTTGTAACTGGGCTAGGGTTTCACCACATGGACTGCTATTGGGTTTAGGCCCAAATCGCCTACCATACACTATAAAGTGTCTGGATTAGTCCAATCACTTCTAATCAACTACTACAATACTAAACCTACTAACTATTTATCATTTTACTAATTACAAGATATCCAAAGACCAAATCTGTCACACCCCGACCCGCAGCGGAATAAGAGTTGGGGCATAATTGGGTTATCACCAAAGCTCATGATGTTTACTAAAATGTTTCATATTTATTAAATTCAAATCACAACTTAAATATTCAAATCAAATCCATACAATTACAAGGAAATGAAACTAAGTAAAACAATCCCAAGCTTAAACTGATTTATTCTTCTAGGCCTTCCTATGTGTTTCTTGCCTCAACTGGATCACCTGTATCATGTGTAAAACGGGGGATATTTTGGGTCAACAAAAGTTGGCGAGTGAACCTTGAGAAAGCATTGTTATGAATTTCTTGTTGTATTTAATATTGAAAATTTGTGCAATAATCAGATGTGAGCAAACATATATATATAACAAAAACACAAACCACATTGAATGAGTAAATGACATGAATGATGATGTATATGAGATCAAAGCTCAATCAAACAGAGCCGATCGAGTGACATTAATGATGATGTATGTGAGATCAAGGCTCAATCAAACGGAGCCGATCGAATGAGGCACCTGATACTCAACCTGTATCCCACGGGGAGCTGATGGGCCTAATGAAATGCATGCACTGAAAATGATAACTTCAATCTAAACATAATTCACACAACAATTGATAAATATTTGATACACATTTGATCACGGATATGATGGATGCACAAGTGTTTAAATATAGTAAGGAATTAAACGACACATGATACACCCCAAAATGTGATTAAAACGGGGAATTGGTAGAGATTCACTCACATTGGGTGCATTCTTTGATGACGTTGGATGCGCACGAATTTTAGGATTTGATCGACGAGGAAAACGAACCTAAAATAATAATGAAATGATTCGGTAAATTAGTACTTTTAATTTATACTCTTAATGTGATTTTTAGATTTATTTTTGTGAGTTTAAGGAGGTTTTCTAACTTTAAAATCTTATTTTTTTAGTATTTTAAATGATTTTCTGATTAAATAAATTAATAAAAATAAATAAATAAAATTTGACTTTTTGACCGTTGACCGTTGACCGGTCGGATTGTGTTTAATTATGCGCTGGGTGAGGTTCGAACTCGAGACCTCTCGTTTACGTGCACGCAGCTCTACCAACTGAGCTACGTGTCTAACCCGAAATATTCTCTGTTTTAATTATATTTATATACTAATTAGTTTTTAACTTATTTGGTTTTATTTAAAAATGGTTTATATTACCGAACCGGTTGCAGGGACCCGGAGTCGAACTCGGGTCCTTCGGTTCGAGTGCGCACAGCCCAACCAGTTGGGCTGTGTGTCATATCTGTTTAACTTATGGGTTAAATTATTCTTATTAACATTCGGTGACCTGATCCGATTCAGTCGTAAAAATGTTGGTTTTAAATTCTGAAATTCGGTAACGTGTGCGATTCGAACCCGGGACGTGTGTATTGTTTGTGCACACAGTCCACCGCTGGACTGTGTGTCTAACCCGTTCGAATATTTGATTTTAGTTATACTTATACTTATTTGCGACTTCATCTTCTTCGTTTAAGAACACAGATCTGTGAATTCTGACTGTTCTCGTTTACTCGTTCACGATTTAAACTTGATTGAAATGAACAGAGAAATTAAATGATATGGTGTACCAGAACAGCGGGTTTGCTTCGGTTTTCCGGCAAGTGTCGTCGGCTCCGATTTGCGATGTCCGGCTGTATGTACTGTTTAGCAGTTTTGATTATTGATTTGAACGATTAAAGTATGAATTAAGAGATAGCAGAGAAGTTTTAGATAGATATACCGGTCGAGGAATGAATACGGTTTTCTGATCAAGGATTTCGGCGATGTTCCGGCGAAATTGGAAATCTCCGGCGACGAGCTTCTGAGAATTTCAACTACGAAAAAGTGTGCGGTTCTGAGCGAAAGGATTCCCGGAAGGTTGAGGGGGTATTTATAGGGTAGAACTAGATGAATTTTGTCCGAGTTTGAGTCTTGATTCGCGGTCAAAGTTTCTCCGGCGGTTATGACCGAAATTGACTGTTAGACGTCGGTTATAACCGATGTCGAAGTTGGTTATAGTGTTTTAGTCAAAAGGAAAATGGCTAAACTCGCGGATTGCCGGATTTTCCGGTGATTGCGAGTTCTGAGCGCGATGATTTCCGGTTTTGAATTCGAGTTTTATTTTAAGTATTATTTGTTTCAGTATATTCACAAATAAGGCATGTGGCGGAGCGGTGTGTTGTGTGTTTGAGTTTGTGGGCGACCCGGGTTCGAAACCCGGCGTCCCCATTTTATTTTTTTCTCACTATTTACGATTATTTATAAAATATGGTTTTTAAATTCTAATATAGTTATTAATTATGTATCGTTTAAAATTAATTTGAGCAATAAATATGCAACGAAAAATTATAACTGGATATTCGATTAATAAACGAAGCGGGTTTTGGAAACCCGTTTTTCGACGGATGTTACAAAATCAAAGCTGTTGTCACAAATATGCACCAACAAACTCCCCCTTGACATTAGCTTCATAAAATAACTTTTTTCTTCAGTCTTCTTGCAATCTTCAACGTCTATGAAAATCGTTGGTCTTTGGATAACTTCAGCTTTAATAGCTTCTGTCAGCAACAATCTCCCCCTAAACTGATGCATCCAATCACCAAATCTTCTAAATCGTTAGCGTTTGAGTAAACTCCAGTTTAACACTTGCATAGCAATCTTCATACTCTACAACTTTGTCTGCAATGTAGAAAGGAGGTTCTACCATGCATCCAATCAAACTCCTCTTCACCAAACTTATCAGCATACTGCTATAATCTGTATACTATAAACAAACATCTCTAGAAACCATAACAATTTTTCAACACAAGTTAATAAATTATTATTATTCAAGAGATAGTAGAACTGTATCACAGATTAAGCACTTCTCAATTCAAACCACACCTTAAAATGTTAAGCACACTGAACCTGCAAGATATTAAAATTTTGAACTCATCTTCTAACATCGTCCCCCTATCGATAACAACTCCTCCATGAACAACCAATATCCGTGCATTAAGAATTTACAAGAAAATGAAATCTTTTTGTATTTTTATAGTTTCTGAAAGCAATATAACGAAATAATAAACACTCTGTTTTTGTGAGGATCACCGGTAAGAAGATCATATCAGCACCATCAAACTGTTTTCACACTATCTGATTATTCTGTATGCAATATTCATGAAAAGCAGTTCAAGACGATTACAAATATTGTTTATCCACTTAAAAAATGCATGACATTTCAAGTACCATTACCTAGTGATATGTTAAAATAATTGATAATGTTATACTATGTGTCCCACTTCAGGACATACCCCCACGATCAATGTATGCACAAAGATTCCTCGTACTAGGTGAGTATACCGAAATTCATCCTTTTTGATTTACAACGTTATTGGTTATCAAGTCAGTACTTACGTACAGGAAAGAGACCAATATCCAACGAGGGTTAGGGCAAATACCAAATTTTGGTATGATTAATGCAATTTGCACATTTGAATGACTCTCTAGGAGAGCGTCTTCAATTTATGGGATTTAGCATTTTAGCTCTTTTAAGATATCTTGTTGTGCTAGGTCAGGATATATCTAGATGCAGCAGAAAGACAACCTTGATACCCCGGATGAAATAAGGATATAAAGACCTAAAACCTCATATTTTGGCAATATATCAACACAAGATTTAAGGTTTATAAAACCATACGCCACTGATATGTTACCCACTCATACACAGTTGTTTATGTTTATATCACTCATGTAAGTTGATTATTTCATGCCTTTTCCCTATTGGTACATCATATGATGAAGCTGCTATCATACTTAAGCAATTTAATTTGAATTTCAGTGTGACAGCCTAACTTGCTAATGTACTATCATTTCTTCTTTTCCACACAGTGAAAACTCATATTTGATTTTTCTATTTTTTTTATGTTTTGATGTTTGAAAAACAGTAAATTATTTACAAAATTCTTATGGAAAACTGGTTATTCAGGATTCCTCATCCCATTGAGTTCGACTAAATGCTCAAAACGAGCCCTGTCAAATGCTTTTGTTTAAAGATCTGCCAGGTTATCCAGTGTGTCGACTCGATGCAGTTCAATCAATTTCTTTTTAGCACAATCCCGTATAAAAATGATGATGAATGTCAATATGTTTTGTGCGACTGTATTTTACGGGATTGTTGGTGATTGAAATAGTGGCATTATTGTCTATCATAATAGGAGTACGAGTGAAATTCAAACCGTAATCGCGCATCTGCTGTTGGATCCAGAGAACCTGAGAGCAACAGCTACCCGCAACAATATATTCAGCTTCACATGTCGAGGTAGACACGCAAGACTGCTTCTTGCATTGCCATGACACGATCCTCCCTCCTAAGAACTGACAACCACCTCTGGTAGACTTTCTTGTCGATTTACATCCTCCAAAGTCTGAATCAGTGAAAGCAACAAACTTCAAATCACTAGCAGCTGGATACCATAACCCAAGTTTAGGTTTCCCCTTCAAGTAACGAAGAATCCGCTTCACCGCTTTCATATGTGACTCCTTTATATTCGCTTAATATCTGGCACAAAGACACACTGCGAACATAATGTCCGGTTTTGTAATAGTCAAGTACATCAGAGAACCACTCATTCCCTGTATTGAGTTAGATCAACACCCTCCAGACTCTCATGATCTGGACCAAGATTGTGATTCTCGCAAATAGATGTGTTGAAAGTAGCGCAATCCTCCATTTTGAAACGAGACAAAATGTCATACACATACTTCGTCTGATGTATAAACATCACATCCTTCTTCTGTTCAACTTGTAAACCCAGAAAGTAAGATAGTTCACCCATCGCACTCATTTCAAACTTGCTCTTTATTAGCTCCTCAAAATCATGACACATGTTCTCATCAGATGACCCAAAAATGATGTCATCCACGTATACCTGTACCAGTAGAAATCTTCCTTCTTCCTTTTAATGAAAAGTGTACTATCAATCTGACCTCTTTCAAAACCATTCTATAACAAATGAGCTGACAGTGTCTCATACCACGCCCTAGGTGCCTGATGCAATCCATACAATGCCTTATCAAGTTGATAGACTCGATCTGGATAATCTGGATCAATAAACCTATCTGGTTGTGAGACATACACCACCTCTTGGACTTTCCCGTAAAGAAATACACTCTTCACATCAAGTTGGTAAACTTTGAAGCCCTTGAATGAAGCAAAAGCTAGGAACAAACAAATTGCCTCCAACCTTGCTACTGGTGCAAACACTTCATTATAATCAATCCCCTCTTGCTGATTGAACCCTTTCACCACTAACCGAGCCTTATTCCTTATCACGATCCCTCGGTTGTCTTATTACACTTAAACACCCACTTGGTGCCTATTTCCTTCTCTCCTTCAGGCAAGTCAACTAGCTCCCAAACCTTCAACTTCTTAAACTGAGCTAGTTCCTCTTGCATAGCTTCAACCCAACAGTTACTTTTAGAGCCATGTGAATATTCTTCAGCTCCTCTTGGCAATAAAGCACCTATACAAACACTCATGTAACATCCTAGTCTTCTGAATCGAAGTAAATAAACAGGAACCTTCAATCATACCTCTTCTTGTCTGAACACCTACAGCAGCTTCACCTATAATGTTCTCAACTGGATGATCTCTGTTTGCGCGTGTAGTAGCAATGGTGTCAACAACTAGATTATCTCCCAGATTAGAACCAATCTCCCCCCGAATAGGTTCAGACTCACTATCACTGGAGTCATGTGGAGCTACACTGAAGAAGTTTCTGGAGCATCTGTCATTGACATACTCGATCTAGGCATGAAATCACCCTCTTCATCTACACTGATCACAGTTTGAATCACTTGAGACTCATCTGCATTGGAAAAATCAGGAATATTAAATGGTTTAAAAACGCTATCATAATCATATAATATAGCAGGACCACTCGTTGATTGTTGAGGTGAATAACTAGTGATTTCCATGTTAAACACAACCTCAATTTTACCAGTTTTTAGATTAAAAACCCTTTTATTCGGTGTTCCAGCCATATAACCTAGAAAGAAACCCTCGTCAGCTACCTCACCAATTTTTTGCTTATCTTTATTTCGCACAATGGTGCAGGGTAATCCAAATGGTTCAAAGCCTTTTAAGTTTGGTTTTCGGTTAAACAATAGTTCGTGAAATGTTTTGTTAAACTGTTTAACCGTCAAAACTTTGTTTACGACATAACAAGCTGTGTTCACAGCTTCTCCCCAGAAAAGAACTGGAAGCTTGGAATCAGAAAGCATAGTTCTAGCGGCTTCAATCAACGTCCTGTTTTTCCTCTCAACGACTCCATTCCGTTGAGGTGTATAAGGAGTATAATATTGATGTTCAATTCCCTTGCAAAGACAATAGAGATCCAGAATCTGATTCTTGAACTCCGTGCCATTATCACTCCTTATCCTCTTGATCCGTGCATCATGGACATTTTCCAATTTTGTAAAAAGATCTATCAGCATCTCCGATGTCTCATCTTTTGTACCTAAAAAAGAAAACCCATGAATATCGTGAGTAATCATCTGTGACAACTAAGCAATAGTACTTTCCACCTATGCTCCTTACATTCACCGGACCGAAAAGATCCATATGAAGTAATTCAAAGGGGCATCTATGGAATTTACTGTTTTTGACTTGTGAGGTTTCTTATGTAGTTTTTCCTTTTGACATGGCAGACATTCATCTTCCACGTAAAACTCTGCACTGGCACCCCTTCCACTAAACCGTTTTTAATAATATAATTCATTTTTGGTAGTGGATGTGGGCCATGTGTCTTGCCACAGCAATGACTCAGCCTCAGATGCTTTTGACAGTAAACACGCCACCACATTGGAAGAATCCTTAACACCCATGTCCATGACCTAAGTGTAGTTTCTTCTCGGCGCTCTCATCACTATCCAGTCATCCGGTATCACCAAACCAGGTTTCAACACCAAAGCTTCAGACTTGGTAAAGTGGACCGAGTGACCCTTGTCGCAGACTTGAGACACGCTCATCAGATTGTGCTTCAGCTGCTCCACATAGTTCACTTTGTCTAGTGTGATCTTCCCGTTGATCACTTTTCCTCGACCTGTAATGTGCCCTCCTTTAGCACCTGCAAAATTCACATAACCTCCATCTATATTCTCAAATTCTGTCAACAGCCTCGCATCCCCCGTCATGTGCCTGGAGCAACCACTATCAACATACCACAAGTTGATAATCCTCCTTAGTAGCTCTCGCACAACCCAACAAAATCAGTTAGAGTTGGGGGACCCAAGCCTTAATGGTCTTAGGTCTTTTAGATTCATCAACCACAGGAACATTCATCCAATATCCATTACTCCTAACAGGAGTCTTGGATCTCAGACTTGTTGATGGAAATGGTTTTTTATTTCCACTATGTCCTGAGGTTGCCTAAACATGTTTGGACTTTGTGACCTTTGGAAATTTTGGTTTGGTTCCATGAATTTTGATGATAATAATTTCTAAAGCCATTGTTATAAAAATTTCGACTACCAACATTTTGATATCGAGTTAGATATTGACTTTGACTTCTGAAATTACTTGATTGACCATTAAAGTTATTCATTCTTGATGAACTACTTCTAGGTCTTTCATATCTGCCTAATGTAGATGCATGCTGAAATCTTTGTTGATTTCTTTGAAAACAGGAACTTGGTGAGTTCCTTTTTCAGCCTTATCTACAACAACAACAATACTCTGTTGCTTGGCAGCATATATTTTTGGTGAGTTAGTAACCTTTTTCTCACTTTCACCAATTTTTGCTGGTGATTTTTCTCTCTGTCTGTCACACCCTGACCCGCAGCAGATAAGGTAGTCGGGGCATGATTGGGTTTTCATCAAAGCTCATGACATTTACTATTATAAAGTTCAATATTTTATTATTCAAATTTGATTAAAACGTTCCAATCAACACATAATTCATACAAACACAATAATGTTCCAAACAAACTTGCAAATAACATTTTATTTTCTTCTAAGGCCCATGTCCTATGTGATCCACGCTTCAAACCTGTTCACCTGTATCATGTGTAAAAATAAAGTTTTGGGTCAACATAAGTTGGCGAGTGAATCCCGTTTTATCATTAAGAAAAATGATATGTTTAGTATTTTATAAAAATGTGCATTAACCAAATATGGGAACATCGTGTATGTAATCTAAATCACAAACCACATCATCAACTAATAATGTACATGTGAGCACGATAAGCGATGTGCTGCGAGATCAAGGCTCAATCAAATGGAGCCGATCTAGTATATCAGGCTACGCGACGCTCCACCCGTAGATAACGGGGAACAAATGGGCCTAATGTGAGATATTGACTATAATGACAATATGAACACCAAATGAAAGTAAACAAACAATATCACATAGCACGTTAGATCACATAATGGTAATAGCACGAGATTTCAAATAATGAGATAACAATAACGACACATGATACACCCCAAAAACGTGACATAAAACGGGGAGTTGTAAGATTCATTCACAGTGGGTGCGATTAAGATTCGATGAATATTGCGCACGATTGAGTGGTTGAGATACCAAGCGACGATATGGCTAACCAAAATATTCACATAATAATTTTAGATAAAATATATTCTTTTGGTTGAACTTAATATTTTTACTTAACTTATTATTTACACATTTTATTAGATAATTTAGATAAATTTTATTGTGTTTATTACTGTATCTTTATTCGTTTAAACTTTTATTTGCAACTAATGTTATTTGGTTATAAAAATAATATAGTTTTGGGGAGAATAATTAAAAGTTTAATTAATTAAAAGAATATGTTTTTATCTGAATTAAATCGAACTAAATGGATAAAACCGGTCGGATACGCAGTGTGTGGAGTCGAACCGTCGACTTCTCGTTCGTGTGCACGTAGCCCGACCAACTGGGCTGCGTGTCTAACCCAATTGGCATCGTGTTTTAATTCTTTTATATACTTATAAGTTTGCTTTAGAATTTGGCTTTTATAAAAAGGTTGCATTAATTCTGAGAACCGGTATGCGTACCGATTCGAACTCGTGATCTTAGCTTCGTGTGTGCACACAGCCGGACCAATTGGGCTGTGTGTCTAACCCGTTGAATACAAGATTTTAATAAATCTTATACACTTGTTACATGTTTCAGAAATAGGGTTTTTAAAAAGATTTTGTTCTTGAGGCGAATCGGAACTTGAACAAACTCGAACCCGGGACCTTGACTTCATATGCACACAGTCCGACCAATTGGACTGTGTGTCTAACCGGTTTATATACCATTTTTAATTCATTTAAACAATAACTCCAGTTCATCTTCTTTATAAAAAGAACAGTAAAGTGAACCTGATTTGATTTTTTTGTTTTAGCATTTCGTTTGTCAATCTTCAGATAACTACACATGATATAAATAATGATGAAAGAGATTAAGAAATCGATATACCGAAAAGAGGTTTTCTCCGATTTTCGGCGAGTATTCCGACAATAGCAAGTGTTTCCGACGGGAAGTTCTGGTGAACAGAGTGCGTGTAGAGAGTTTTTGGTGAGTGTGTTGTGCACCCTAAAGGATTCCCCAATGTCTCTATTTATAGCTGATGATGATTACAGGAGTTGAGCTTCGATTTCGGGTGTTTCGGTCAAATCAAGTATAGCGAGATGTTTGAAATCACAATTGAATGTGGTTTGATTCGTGATTGAGTCCAGGTTCATGATGAGAACCATTTTCTTCAATCAATTGCAAAGAAACAACAATTTGATGATTGCCATATTTAAGCGCGGCTGTTACAGGGCCTCTTTGAACCAGTTCAAGGGAAAACAAAATTATTAATGATTATTCGATTAGATTATTTTCAGATGTGGGACGAGTGGTGTAGCGGTATGTTGTCCGTTTGTACTCTTGTGCGACCCGGGTTCGAGTCCCGCGGTCAGCACATGTTTATTTATTTTTTAATTTTTTTGTGTATAATATCCTTGTATTAGTACTAATATGTTTTTATATATTATTTGTTATATTTATATTATTAATATAATGGATCTATTAAACGATTAACATAAATACGCAAGAAAAGAAATTAAAAATATAAATTTGGTTACAAAATGGTGCGGGTTTTAGAACCCGTTTTTTTACGGATGTTACACTGTCTCTCACTCACCTATGCTTCATTCTTTTTGTTAGGACAGCAGCTAGCTACATGTCCCTTGTCGTGACATTAGAAGCACGATCTTGTAGCCGAACCCTTCTTAATTGAAGTCTCTGGTTTGGATTCATCAGGTGACGATGATGATGATGATGATGATGATGCCTTTGAAGGATCTTGTTTAGTTTGCATAATTTCTGATTTTTCTTTGTTTTATTTTTAGCAAACTGCACATTTGACTCTCTTGTAATAACATGACCTCTTCTTTCATATCACTTCCTTTAACAAAATCAACTTTTTAACAAAAAATTGTTTTTTATTCGTAGGGTGTGTATTCTTTGTTTTCAAAACTGGTTCTCTATTACTATCCCTTTTGGCATTCTCAGTCATATCAACATTCCCTAATTGGAACTACCAGGTGTAGTTGACACAAAGTCGGTTAGCTCTTCTTCATCTGGCAAGAAAGAATAGTCATGACCAAGAGGTGGTGGAACTTCTTTGAAACCTTTGAAGCCTACACTTGTCTTGTCATTACTTTTCTTCAGGTCATTCATCATGTATTTCATAACAAAAGATGAATCTCTGATTGATTCAATTTCTTTTCAAGTTCACAAATTTGAAGTTGTGCTTCTGACAACTCTTTGCATTTTTCAGAAATCTCTTTTGTTTTCTCACTCATATCATGAGCTATAATTTGAAGTTTTTCATTTAGCTTACAGGTTAAATATTGATTTCTTCTTCGTAACCCTTAATTTTGTTCAAATATGATGACTCATTTCTTTTTACGAAAAAGTTTGATTCCTTCGAGAGCTCATTTACCAGACTTTGGTTTTGTTTTGTTAACGTGTCAACCTCACATTGCAGTTCACGACATTTTAAACAAACAGAACTACCAGAGTTAGAACGTACCTCTCCTGTTGATTTGCTTAGATCAGCCATGAAAGCAGCAAAATCAGCAGCCATCTTCTTCTCTGCAACATTCTGTTCTCCATCAGCTTTGTCAGCTACCGTGTCTCGCTCTACCTCAGCATCAGCCTTCACTTCCTCATTATCAACTAGGGCTATCTCAGCCATGAATGTTTGTGTGGCATTGTCATCACCCTCCAGATAAACACTCCAATCATAAGAACCCTCTCTAGCCGTAGAGATCAGGGCCTTTGATCTAGTGTTAGTTGACGCGGCCCTGTTGCTTGAACCAGGAAAATCTTGAAAAGATGAGCTAAAACGAGATTCAGACTTAGGTCTTTGACATTCTCTAGCAAAATGTCCGTAATTTTGACAATTGTAACACTTCACTTTAGATTTGTCAAAACCTACGTTCTTTCCAACAAACTTTCTGCCCGTTCTGTTCATGAACCTCTTCACTCTTCTAGAGATCATGGCCATATGCTATTGTAAATCCATCTCCTCTAGGTCATCAGGGCAATCTGATCATAATCTTCATCAAACGTAGCAGGATCAGATATTCTTCCCTGAATGTAGTTCTCATAGGAAGCAACGAATGAAGCCAGCAAGGCCAGATGATCTTCAGCAGCCTTGACACTCAGAGGATAGACCTAGTTTTGCTGTTATTGTTGCTAAATTGTTGTCTCTTTTCCCCTGACGATCCTCCTTAAGAGCTACAAAACATACTTCACCATCAACATTGGTCACAACTTGCTCATTTTCACATGAGAGACACGCAGTTGCAGAATCACTTGAAGCATTGTTTGAAGAAGAAGGTGTAAGCCCTTTATAAATATGGATCTTGAACCTGATCGTATCCAGTTTCCTTCTTCTTCATGTTGAGCTCGTAAGCTCTCAATTTCCCAACAACTTCTTCCAAGTCTTTATCTTCATAGTCAGCTTCACCCTTTATCATTAGAGTATATATATCCCATTTGGCAGGTAAAGCATCCAGCAACTTATCGTTTATCTCCACATCCGTGTATCCCTTTATGTCATAATTATCCATTTCTGACATAAGATGATAATATCTGGTGATAATATCTTCTAAGGACTCATTTCTCATGCCTTTAAACACAGCAAACTGTTTCTTCAGCAAATCAACCTTATTCTTCTTCACATCAGGATTGCCCTCATACCTCTTCTCTAGGGCATCCCATATCTCCTTCGAAGTAGTATAACGCTTGAAAGTATGTTTGATGCCATCAGGAAATGACATCTTTATAGCAGCTAAGGCCTTCTTCTCAGATCCATACATCCTTTTTTCACCTCTGACATGTTCACATAGGCAGTGACACGTTGTCTGCCTTCAAAGTCATGTTTTGGGTTAACATACCCATCTTGAATACAGATCCACATTTATGTGTCCTGATATTGAATGAACGACTGAAACCTATCCTTCTAAGTAAGATAATTTTCTACCTTCAACATTTTTGGAGGTTTGTTAGTCGTGCCTGCCCCGTGTTCCATTGTCAACAATTCATTTAAGTTAGACATATTTGACATTTTTACCGAACTGGCTCGTTAAAAACGTAAATTTGTCTAAAATGTGTGATTACCAAATTATACCGTTAGACTTGTCTCGACGATACGAATCCAATGATATATAATGTCCGATAGTGATTTTAGTGCCTTGTTTTTCGTAAAAATCACACGAGTCTAACTATGTAACCGGTTTGTCAAGATTGTCTATGGATCAAATTCTGTATCCGAAAACGTTTAACTTCGGTTACGTCAGCTGATTAACTTGCCTCCTTTTTGTATACAACTCAGAACAGTACCAAATTTGGAACAGTAACTCGGATTGTCAATCCGAGATGAAAACTCGAAACAGTGATCCGTGAGATGCTTATCCGAGATTGTGATTCGGAACAGTGATCCGAGATGGTATTCGAGATGCACTGTTTCAATCGAAATGATTCCTTGTGTATCTGAGATGCAATCCGAGATGGATTGTTCTGATCCAAGATGGAATCCGGAATGTACTATTCTGATCCGAGATGCTTTCTAATGATCCGAAATACAACTCTGATGATCCGAAATACAAGCTTTCAATACGAAATGCTTCACTTTTGATCCGAGATACTTGCTGTTTATCCAAAATAGTAGCAAAACCCTAGAACAACCACCAAAACTTCAAAACAGCCGTCAGAAACACGTCCAAAAACCCAATTTTTTTCTACAGAAACGATTCCGAACCAAGCAAGAACAAGAGCCGAATGCTCTGATACCAATTGTAGGTCCGCTAATCTGTACGGATCTTCACAGAATCGTCCATCCAACCTAGAGTGCGGAATCCCCTAGATCAGATTTCGCAGAAAACCGAACAAGAACAAGAACACAATCACCTTCAATCAGTCTTCTATTAATTATCTAACACGAGTGTTTAAAATCAATTCAAGACTCTCTCTCAACTCTCTATGAAGTAATTAGCTAATCCCCTGAGCAACTGATCAACTGAGCAACCTTAACCCTAATGCAAAACTCTCTTTATATAGAGACAGGTTTGCAACTAGGCTAGGGTTTCACCACATGGACTGCTATTGGGTTTAGGCCCAAATCGCCTGCCATACACAATAAAGTGTCTGGATTAGTCCAATCACTTCTAATCAACTACTACAATACTAAACCCACTAACTATTTATCATTTTACTAATTACAAGATATCTAAAGACCAAATCTAAGTTGTTGTCACAAATATGCACCAAGAATCCTAGTAAAACTATTACAGTTATCCCGAATACTGTTTTTCTTGTTACAGTTCCAGGCAAACCAGTTAACTGTAGAATAACTATCGCCTGAGTAACCGATTCCTATTCTCGATCCTCCACAGTCATATCCTCATCGCGCACATCTTCTTTACGCTTAAAATATCTGCATTACTTTCAGAAATGTTAGTATTGTTTTCATTTTTATAAAAGACATTTTGAACCAACAGATCATGTTTATTGATTAAATCATTTTTAGGAAGAGGAGATGGCATAGGTACATAGTTTTTGCTGTGCGGAGGAGGGAAATTTTTTCTTTCGTTTCCGAGCTTATCCTTGTATCCAATTCCATCATTCACAAATGTTGGTCGTTGGCAATTTCAATATCAACCAGTGCCTTTTGACTAGCTCTCCATTTAATTGTGATTTACAATTTGTTATTTTCATTTTGAGACTTTTCTAATCTTTCGGTTAAATTATTTATGATAAAATCTTTTCTAAAAACGAATTCTTTTAATGTCTGCATCTCAGCCATAGGCCTTCTTGTCGGAACGAGTTTAGCATTTGCATTTTTCAGCAGTGGGCACTCCCTCTTGAAGTGACCTAGATTTTTGCAGTTGTAGCATCTCAGCTTGGACTTGTCAAAACCAGCTTTTCCTAGTGCCAGTCTCTTTCATGTCTTGTCCTGAAACTTCTTTAACCGCAGGGTGATCATTGCCATTTGCCACTTCAAATCCATTTCCTCTATCATCCGGATCTACCTGATACATGTCTTCAGCAGTGAGAAAGTCTCTTTTTAGCTCACCTGACATGAGAGCTTCATAGTTACTCAGGAAGGTGTTAAACAAAGCAACATGTTCGGTTGATATCTTGAGTGCTGAGCATCACCGGCCACAGTAGCCTTCTCGTTGGATGATGAGGCCTATGCAGAGCTTGCGGAAGCGTTAGGGTAAGATGCGGTAGCACTTTGAAGATTTGATCCACAGGAGGTTTTGGGGGCAAGGAATGCCATATTTTTGGGAACAGAAGTTGCAGCAGCAGATTGAGTAAATTTCTGAGAGTATCCTTCTTGGTTCATTTCTCTCTTGAGAACATCCATTTCAAAGGCTTTCAGGGTGTTGATCAATTCTGAAAGTGTGACAGGTGCTAGTCAAGAAAGTTCTTTTGATCATCATACATTGCAGGCTCCATTCGTTTGGAGAGAGTCCAAAAGCTTCTTGATGGAGGCATAGTTTGCAACAGGGTTGCCCACTTTCTTCATTTTAGTTAGACTCCCAAAAATCGACAGAGCCATTGTTAGAGTAGCATGAGCCCTACGTTCGTTGAATGAGAGTTCTGTCCTCTTCAGTGAATGTTGAAGGGTCTTCATTAATTGTTCGAACATCATCGTGGATTATCATAGGAACATGTGGTCCCACTATGACAGACATCCATTGAGAATAGTCTGTATACTCAAAGAACGCTTTGATTCGATTCTTCCAACTACTGAAGTCTTCAGATCCTTTCAACTTGGGAGGTCTCGTAGCTGTTCCTGTCTCCAATTCGTCTTGGGCTATTGGGTTAAGTTGATTGAGAGACATATTGGTTGATTTTGAGTTCCAAATCTTGATCTTGGGTTAAATACGTTGGAGCTTAAGAGATCAGAGAACAAATACGCTACAAGAAAAAATATGCTGGAGATGCTTGGCGACCTTACCCTGCGAAAATAGCTAAATCGTTGAAACACGCAAAACAAACGTGAGTTTGGCTAAATTCGTCGATCACCGTGATAAAATTGCTAAGGATTTTTATCACTGACTTCGAAGTCGCCTTCGATTAATTACGCTGACACTATTTCGCTTGAAATCAACAAATCCGCTGGTGTTATGCCGGCGTATTTGTTAATTACGCGATCTTCAAGTTTAAAAACGCTATATTCAAGTTTATCTACGATGCCTTCAACGATAAATACGCCCAGCAGGGTTTAAGTACGAACAAAAACCCTCTAATCACCTAAAAACGACTCAAAATCCATGTTTCT
The DNA here is from genome assembly GCA_947069175.1 of Scalesia atractyloides. NCBI lineage: Eukaryota > Viridiplantae > Streptophyta > Magnoliopsida > Asterales > Asteraceae > Scalesia > Scalesia atractyloides. The sequence continues at coordinate 74,899,501 of CAMTDV010000022.1, read as the reverse complement.
TTGTACCAAAATGACCCAAATGTTTACCAAAACACTGATTAACAAGAACCCAATTATTAAACACACCGGATCAAGCCATTTCAAGTCCAAAAATTTGAAAAACCTTGAAACTTTGAAATTTTTTTGAAAACCTTCAAAACTTGAAGAATCTTAACAAAAACTCAAACAATCAAGAGCACAAAGGCTCTAATACCAAATTGTGAGTCCCAAATCAGATTCGGATCACAGTGGTTGATTGTTATCACCCAAACAACTATATATTAGTTGTTTGAATGGGTGAAAGTTAAGAAAAACCAAATGATGAAGATGAAGATTCTTGTATGGATCAAACAACAAGTGTTGTATATGGAATCCCAAATGATATAATCACTGAATGCACCTGGATATTTCGAATTATGCACAAGAATGACAAGCACAACACAAGAGCAATCACCAAAATATGTCCAAGAACCTTGGACTAGGGTTTCCATTGGTTAGAATATATATACACAACGACTACAAAAGGTATTTATTAAATACGCTGGGAAATAAATACGCTGCCCTGTTACAAATATCACAAATTACACTTTTGGCCCTTCTAGTTTTACTAACTATTATAAACAAGCTCTAAACTATTAAATTTAAGTATCAATGGTCCCAAAACGACCTAACACTAAATATAATAATAAAAGAGACTTCACTGTCCTTCTTTCCCTTAACCAACTTGGAGAGCTTTTTGAAGAACTTATTCGTCTTCTTCTCCGTCTTTTCGCTTGTTGTTGCATCTCCTTCATTCGTTCAAAGGCCTCATTGATGGCCTCAAGTGGAGGCGGAGATTGTGGTTGTGGCATAACAGGATACTGGTACGCATAACTTGGATATCCAGTGGGTGGATAAGTAGGTGGGAAAAGAGACGGGTAAAGTGCATTATCCATGACCGCTTGCATATAAGGGTCATGCGATAAGCCTGGTAATTTACCGGCGTAGATGGGTTAAAGGGATCATATCCAGATATATCTGGATATGTTGGGATAGGGTTATTATAACACGATGGTGGTGGTTGAACTACTGGTGATGGTATCAGTTCCCACAGGTGAAGCATTGTAGGTCCACCCATTTGTGGGTCCTCATGAATGGTAGGGTAAGTTTTGGGTAACTGTGGCAGCGAACCCGACCATTGACCTGCATGTACCGACATACGCGCTCCTCCTCAGGTGGGGCAGTGAGGTTGTTCCACCGGTTCCATGTGAACATCATCTTGTAGAGGAGGTGTTGGGGAGTGGTGGGAAGGAGTGTTAGCAAAAGTAAATTGGTTCCAATATTGGTCCCATTCGTTAGTACTTGGTATGGCGATCCGGCGTAAGAATTCGAATTGCTAGAGATTTCGATGGGATGTGCGTGCGATCCTGATGGCGGCATTTCTGGATCGGAGTTCTCATCCATGGGATTGGATTGATCCAACTGATTCTGATCAGCTGGGGGTGTGTTAAAGTAATGGTTAGGGTTAAACTCATCATGATATGAATGATGAGAGTGGTGTGATTGGTGCGAATGATATGAGTGGTACGAGTTTTGGGTGTGAGTAGGTGAATGTCTTGATAGTGGCCAGGAGTCCCCGAATCCTCATAAGGATTCAAGTGATAGGGTTGTGAAGAGATGTGTCCAGATGGTCCTCCCCTATTGGTCCTTTACCTCTTCCTGGTACTCTTGCCGGTATTTTCCTGTTAAAAATCAAATCAAATAAAAAACAATACTAATAACTTAATAATGAGATGAGTAATCCTAGGTCAAAGCCTAGACTCGGAAGTCTAAGGAATGTGCTTTTGTGTAAGTTTGAGATTAAACGCAAGAAGGCTAGTGTTTAATTCTCTCAAACGTTGGCTCTGATACCAACCTGTCACACCCCTTATTCTATAACCAAACACCGGTGGGCCCAGATGGGGAATATCGTGACGTAAGTTGATATCATCATAGTTAGTTAAACACAGAACAACGGAAGTCTTGGATTTAAATTACTATTACAAACTAAATGTTCAAAGTACGAAAAATAATATACAGGCGGCTTGTAAAGAAGATCCACAGGCAGATCGTAAAATGTACAAAAATGTATAACAGAACTTGGGCAGATCTAAGGATTTGCAAGATCCTCTTATGATACTACCGAGCAACTTCCCGCCTATTTGTATTGTACAGCAAGCTTAGTCTTTTGAAAATACGTCAGCTTTTGCTGGTAAATACACCCAACTGACTCATTTTGAAAACATTTGAAAATGGTTTTAGGTGCACATGGCACAAAAAAATCTTTTATAACTTGGGAAATTCAACATTGTAACCTTGTTAACATATTCACATGTTTGTCCATACATACAGGGCCATACGAAGACCGAGACATGATTAACGTACACACACTTATGAACTCACGAAGGAGTTATCCCCAACAAGCGTGGGTAAAAATTGCGTGAGCATCTTCAGGTGTATGCCTACACCCCGCGCTTAGGTCGTGGCCATTAACTAATGTTATGAGCCGAGGACATCCATGACACGGTCGTTAACCCCCGATGTTTAAGTTATCAAACAAAACTGATTAAAACAGAATATGCAGATTTACTAGCCACAATCCGGCATTCGATTGATCCCATTTCCGACCAAGCGGTAATAATTTACCATATCCCAAGCCCGTATAGGGAAAATAAGTCAAGAGTATTTACCCGAGCTAGTCTTGATTAAAATTTGCAAGATTTAATATCTCAACCGTATCCAAAATGAACTAAGTGCAGATAACATTTACCGGAAGGCTCTAGTTGGATTATGGCATAAACTAAACAATTAAATGCTAACGGTCTTAATTAAGTCATAGACTTAGACCGACTAGCGTACTGGATCAAAACGTATATTACGCTAGATTAAACGATGATCAGATAGAATGTAGTTTAAACCCAACAAGTACTATGACTTGCATAATATGGGTAAAAGATAAACATTCTGGATTTTGAGACTTAAATGACAAGGTTAAACCCGTTTTGGTTAATTTCCGTAAACTAGTTACGTATACTTAACCGTGTGCATATAAGCGATATCAGGTAACTGGATAAGTCATGGACAAGTTCTATATGCATTATACTTTAAATAAGTTGTAATATCAGTAGGATATTAACTTATATGTCCGTTAAGGTTTTAAAATGAAACTATGCCTCATAAGGGCGTTTTGGTAATTATATACCATTTAAAAAAAACTGAATGTATTACAATGTTATAATCATAAGTATTCTAGAAAAATAATTTATTTATGATATAATATCAGTAAGATATTGATTATATGTGTAATTTATCTTTTATGACCAAACTATGCATCGAAAGGGCATTTTGGTCATTTTACACATAGTATTATAATTTTATTTAGGTTTCTGAGTTTATATCATATACCTACTGTAAAAATATTTTAAATAAGTTTTAAAATCAGTAGGTAACAAGTCTTGGTTGATAGATATGGTTTAAAACCATACTATGCGCCGAAACGGCGCTTATGTCGTAACATGACGATTATTCGAAGTTTAGTGAAAACTGATGTTAAGATCAAGTTTAATCGTTTTAGATATGTTATTTAATATAACATATTAGTAGGTAAAATATTTGTTATGAAAAGGTATGATTAAAACCATATTATGTGCACAAGGGCGTTATCGTTATTTATCGACATAATACAAGAACTTGTTCGTAAACTCAGTATACAATCTGATTTGACATCCCAAATTATCTTACTTATGATATTACATCAGTAGTAAACTCATTTTCAAGTTCGTTATTGATTAAACCTCATTTTATGTAAAAAGGTCATTTTTGTCAAAATGGTAAAATTATGGGACTTATGCATAAACTCAGATTCTGATTATGACATTATAATATAACCTCAGGGGGTTATGCTACATTATATTACGATCATAATGCAACCTTAGATTAGTAGTTAACTAATCTAAATCAGGTCAGAATCGAAAGTCAAAGCAGAAGTCAAACTTTGCGACTTTCGGTTGCGAACCGACCCTAGAACTGAAACTGACGAGCCGAACATGTTCTCACATGTTATAATAATTATTACCAACTTGTTAAAGTGTCAAAACATGTTACATAACATATATAAACTAGATTATAATATTTCCAAAAATGGCCTTTTTGACTTTTAAATATTTATACTTTGACCCGTCAATTGGTCTAGCAAACGTGATCTTTAGGAGGTGCCCTTTATAGGGATTAACACCTACCTTATTACGATCACTTAGTCATGTTCATTACGAACAATCGTTGGACCATAATGGTCTTAACCGAAAGTCAAGGCGTTTTCCGTGAAACGCTTGACTTTTGGCTATAAAAGCCTATAAACGAAAATGCAAGAGAAAGGAACACTTACAAGTGATTCCTAGGATGAAATAGAACTAAGTTGGATGCTCCTTTCAGTTAGTAACTTCCAGATGAGGGAGATAGAATGAAGAATGAGAAAGGTGCAAGTTCAAGTGGTGAACAAATACACCTATTTATAGTTGGAGAGCTTGAAGGAGGTGATGCCAGGTGTTAAGGGGTGTTAGAGGGAGCTTACAAGTATCCTAAAACATGACATATCAGTTTGGAAACTCCCTAATTTCGAATCAAATGGTTTTTTGCAACATGTGTGGAGGCCAATCAAATTTTCTACAAACACAGGCCTCAAGCGGGTCGCAAAAGACTTGGCCAGGGTCTCTCGCGCCCCGCGAGCGCCCATGAAAACTTTCCAAACTTGTCACATTTAGCCCCTCAACTTATAAAACCTCCTAAAACACCTTTATAGTATATTTAGCACTCCGTAGCTAACATTTGGCGTACCCGGGATTATGCTCGGATATTGTCGAGCTCTCGGTTCTTTAAAAGGTCACTCATATGTATAAATTAACATGTTGACACTTTTAACCCTTCCATTTTCCAACTTTTACACACACACACACACATCATATATATATATATATATATAGGATTAATCCCTCTCGTCCAACGAAGTGGCTCGTATGAGAGTTAGGACTTCGTAAAGGATCATTCAGAGGCTCAGTATTAGCATGTTGACTCCAATGTCACTCAGACGCTGGGCATGTTGACACTAATGGTCACTCAGAGGCTAAGTTTAAGCATGTTGACACTAATGGTCACTCAGAGACTAAGTTTTTAAGCATGTTGACACTAATGGTCACTCAGAGGCTAAGTTTTTAAGCATGTTGACACTAATGGTCACTCAAAGGCTCGGTTTATGCATGTTGACATCAAAGGTCACTCAGAAACTTAGTTTGAACATGTGGACACCTTTAGTCCTTATTAGCCTTTAACAGACTTATAATAAAAATACGATATGTGTCACTATATTATTGAACACGATTTTTACGAGGTGTTACAACTCACTAATACACAGTCTCACAATTATGATCATGATCATCATACATAATCATAGATGTCAACTGTAACATCAAATTCAGTTTAATGATCCTCAAGTAGTACATAAGCATAGATATCCAGCTGTGAACATCAAAGAATTACATAATCATAGATTAATATTTAAACACATCCAAAGCATAATTAACATATGCTAAGCATAATTATACATAGCAAAAGATCAACTTAAGCAAATAAACATGTCCTAAGAATAGTTATACTTATCCAAATCATAATTACCAATAATTAATATTAGGAAACTTAATCAAAATAATCTAGACTAGTATTACACTAGTCTTGATGAAGGTGGGCGATGCTCTGTTTTGGTGATGTTGGTGGTGATGTCGGACTAGAGACTAGGATCATGGCATTCTGTGGAGATGTGGACGATGGGCGTGATTTTTGGGGCGATGCAGGGGAACACCACTCCAAAGTTGAACGAAATGTTGTTCAACCAGCGCCACACCCCCTGACCGGAACCAATGTGCGGTGGTTCCGGGTCTCCTTGACCATTACTCCAACTACAATCGAATCATCACAAACAAACCACCACATTATCGATCTTATTTTGAATCAAAACAAAGGTAATCTTAAAATGTACAGTGGACTGAAATCAAACGAAAATTCCACCATATTCAAGTGAAATGTACTTGATATACGTACCATGGACTGATCGTTTTGCACCTCCACCGTAAAATTCCATGTCGTGATGTCTTTGGACGGAATCGGTGGCCGGAGGCTTGTCGTTTGTCGGTGGATTGGTAGTTCGCCGATGGAAGAAGAAGAAGAGGGAAAATGTTTGGTAAAGAATGGGTGTCAAAAAGTGAAGAAAGAAATATAAGGGCGTAGGAAAGTATGGTTAGGAAGCTTCGAGGGTGAACAGACCAATATACCCCTAAATCTAATAGTTAACATAACTATTAACTAACTTCCTAGGCATATGGTAATGAAATGCCCACATCAGGGTTTCAAACGACAAAAAGTAAAAAATAAGGTGTTATCAGACAATATGTACCAAAATATGAGGTAACAAATTACACTCCAATACGAGTATATTTTAAACTTACAAGAATAATGAGAAAGTCAAATAAACAAACATAAAAGTACCACTAATGCAATGCAACTTATCTCATCACAACAACATAAATAAAAAGGAATATTGGATTTTAATAATTCAAACTATTCGCGTTGGCCATCAACAGTGCCAACTTCAAAATAACAACTGCAGTCCCACCTAGTAACATATTGGCTTCCAATAGACCCTGACTAACAAAACCCTAACGTCGTTAGTCTCCGGCCGCCGGAAAAACGTTTTTTACCAGAAAACTCGTTTTTGGCCGGAAAACTCAACATTTTTGTCCCAAACCTCTTGAACCTTATTATGGACCTTTAGGAACCTTTTTCTAGTATAAGCCCCTTATTGAAGTCACCGAAAACTCTTTTTTTTTTGCTGGAAAACTTTTTTTTGTCGGAAAACTCAACTTTTTGGCCGAAAAACTTAACATCTTCGTCCCAAACCTTTTGTAATCTTAGATCAAACCTTTAGCAACCTTTTTCTGGTCAAAAAAGGTTTTCCGGCAACCAGAGACTAACGTCGTTAGAATTCTGTTAGTCGGGGTCCATTAGATGGCTAATATGTCAATAGTTGAGACTGATAATAATTATTTTTAAAGTTAAGATTATTAAACTCTAATATTGGTAGATAAAAAACCGAACCCACACAGCCTATTCACAACAACATCCCAAATCCAGAACATTCTGGAGAGAAAGAGAAGATGAAGCCAATGCCGGTAGAACTATTAGGAGAGATGGAAGATCAAGCATCGACGGTGGCGATGGACGTCGACGACGTCGAAGCACTTGATATCTTCGGCGAAGGTCCTCTCGCCGCCATGGATCACCACCGCTTGACCGATTCCGATTTCTTCAACTCGTTTGAAGACGATTTCGATGACGCCGATATCAACTGATGTTCACGTCATCTTATCATGTTAATCTCTTCAACTTTTCTATCGTTCGTTATCATCGTCTGATTGTTATTTTTATTATCTGGACTCTGTGTTATTATGTAAGTTGTGGTACAAGTTAAGTTATTAATCGGATTTTTAACCTAATTGATGTTGATATCGTGTTAATTACTTGAACTTTTGTGGTTTTGTTATCGTTCGATTGTTATTTTTATGATCTGAACTTTGTGCTGTTATGTAGGTTGTGGTACGCGTTAAGTTATTAATCGGATTGTTAGTTTTATGATTGGTGACTTGAGTGAGATTGTGAATGACTATATCGTTTATGTGTGAATTGTTGTGTGTTAATTGGTTCCTGTTGGTGTTACTGTGTGTTAGAACAGTTTAGGGATTTAGGTTTTGTGCAATTTGGGGGTTGATGTGAGATAGAGTGGAATTAGGATTCAGATTTAGGGTTTCTAGCTTTTGGTGATGGATTAGGTTGATTTGGTTATAACTGTGAATGTTTTGAGGAAAATTTGATTTTTTTTTTCTGTTTGTGATCATAGTATTTGGTATGATACAGGAAAGTTTGTCTTAGGGCTTGTGTATATAAAATGGTATTCACAATGTAGTTATGTCCAAAGTTGGTAATTCATTGTTTCGTATTTGAAAACTTAAGACCATGGTACAAGTTGATTGCTTTGATCGATGTCTTTGACTATGTTGTCAAAGGCGCAAGGCGCATAAAGGCGAAGGTTTTCTTAAGCGAGTCGCGTAGTATAAAAGTACAAATTTTTGGGGTTTTTGACATGTTTGAGGCTTGTTTGGGTTAGCGTAATTGTGTCAGACCTGTTAAGACGATTTTTGGCGTGAACTTGTCTTGAAAATGCGCCTATTCAGGCATGCCGGATATGCTCTGCTGCGCCTCTGTGTGCCTTGTGTGCTTTTGACAGCATATGTCTTTGAAGAAAAAATATGTTCTTGATCTTGAATACTTGCATTTCTTTTTGGCCAGTTGGAGTTGAGGTTTGTTTCTAGAAAATGATCTGATTATTTTAGGCACTTGAATTTTAAGACCTGTTGTCTGCTCTTCTTTCTTTATGTATCGTGTCAACAAAGATTGACGGAATGATGTACTTGCATACAAGGTTTTTGTACGTATTTGTGTTTCTAGCAAATGGGCGTCTTGTATGATACAATAAAGTTTGTGTCAGGGCTTGTTCATGTCAAATCATTATTCTTAATATTTGATTAATACCAAAACTGGCAATTCAAAGTCTGTTTTTTTTCTTAAAACATAAGATTATGCACCTCGCTAGGAGAGGACGGCACCACTCACCGTCCTCTATGTTGGCATGATCGACACCTCTCTCTTTCCCTATGGATTTGGCTCTCTCTCCTGTCTCCTCGCTAGGGGTGAGCAATAACCGAACCGTTAACCGAAAACGTCGAAACCGAACCGAAATTAACCGAAACCGAATTAATAGAAAATCGGTTATCGGTTTTTTTCAGTACCAGCGTTTAAGCGAAATTCACCCAACTGAATCATTTATACCTACATATAATTTCAAGCTTTTATACCTCTATATCATGTATTATATATATGTTTTATATTTCCATTTTGTATATTTCTACCTCCAATGTATGTATATTTGCATTTATTTCATGTATTTATACCTTTATTCGATTTATTTCTAAACAAAAAAAATTAGCCCTTGTTTGGTTTGGTTATTAACCGAAAACTGACATATTAACTAAAAACTGAACCGATTAACCGATGACTTCGTTACGGTTTTGGTTAATGCAAATAACCGAACCATGCATACCCCCTCACAGAACCTCCTTCCTTTCCAATGGGCTCTCCCCTCCCTCTCTCTCTCCTCGTTGATTACACCTTTCCTTCACATCAAATGGCGCTATGCTGGAGAAGGTTTAAATAGTTGAATACTTGTTTTGTTTCTAGGAAATGATTTGATTCTTTAGATGCTAGAATTTGCTAACATCTGCTGGCTGAACTCTTTACTTTACATTTCATATCTGTATGTTAGGAGTTTTGTTGAGGGAGAATTAATTCAGTGAACATGTTTGGTGCATATCGGATTGAACGATGAATCTGCATACAAGGTATTGTTGAAGGAGAAATAGTTCTGCAAATTTGAGAAGATGAATCATTTCATTGTTTGATGTTTATATTTTTGTGACAAACTATGTGTGCAACAAAAGCCTAAGGCTTGGTTCAAGATTGGTACATGGTCCCTTTTAAACCATCTTAATTGTGGACGATAAAAGGCAAGGCAATTAAGAGATGTTGGGAGTCTTACTGAAGTGTTGTATCGGCTGATTCACATCGCTCATCATTACTAGCAACGCGATGTTTGTACGAAATGTTCTCATCTTACTGCTGGTGCATGATTATTATGTAGTGGTGGACCCTTGAATTTATTTCAAGGGGTCGAGAATGTTTTAGATCGGGTATCGCTATATATTGATTTTGGTCCTAGGTCGAACTGGGTCACATAATAAAACAACATAATCAAGCTAAATTTCAAGTACAAAACAATAGTATGTCAAAAGTCAGTTTTTCACAAGGATCGGTGCATCACCTAAAGGGCGAGAAATAGTGAACTGCATAGTGGCCACAACAATGAACTTGGCGAGGCAGAGCAACAGACCGGAGAGGTGGGCAAGACACCGACGAGGCTAGTAAATGACTGGCGAGGCTAAACTGGCAGGCCGACAAGTATGTTTGATTTTTTATCCTAATCATTTGTTCGCTCTTTTAATCAGATTGTTGCCTTTGTTTATTTCAAGTAGGTTTGAACTTTAAACAAACAATTTAATTAGGTTTAAACCTTAAATAAACACTTTTATTTTTAACTTATAAATGCCAAATGGACTAAATGATAATGTAATACGAGCTTAATTTTTTTTTATTTGTTTTGTGGCTTAAATATTATATTGTTTCACATGGTTATATAGATTATACTGTGTTTATATTTTTAAAAATTTAAAAATTCTACCTTTTTTTGGGGTCAGGCGTAAAAAGCTTATGAGGTCGTTTACTTGTTTTCGAAATTTTATGAAGCTCGGTGTCAAAATTCCATGGGTTCAATCAGGATTCTATGATATATAGCACTAAAAAGAACAAAAAAATCTGGGACGCCGGCCGACCCGGTACATTTGCCTTAGGTACGCCATTGTTGGTGAGTGGCTTAATTCATTGCCAAAATGTTATTCTAGAACTCATATTACACTTTATCATCTGACTCTTTAACCCATATCATTTCATACCACATTCATAGGTTCCTAGAAGACAATACTTGTATGCTTTTAATCTAACCAACATATACACCTTGTAACATTACGTGATTTATGTGTTTGATGTTCAAAAGTATAATTTTCCGACTAACTATGATTGTGTGGTGGGCGAATTAATATGAAGTATGGTTCTTCCATAAAATATGAAGCAGTGTTTGATGTTTAGACGTTGAATTTTCCGAGTAATTATGATTGTGTGGTGGGCGAAAATGAATATAGCGATAATCAGCATGCATGTGTGGCTTCTTGTAATAGGCCAATAGGGTTCAAGGCTACCCGTTGTGCCATAATGCCCCAGCCACGTAGGAGCTTTAATGGACCAAACACTGTCCCAGAGGCGTCATAGCTGGATCACAAGGAACACCAAGTCTTTGCCCAACCACTCCACCACTACCTTATTGGCCTCCCTCCCATTACACCTATTTTATGCATCTTTTAGTAGAAAAAGTGTGCCTACGTGTTAGATTTTATGCATTTTTAGCCGAAAAAGTGTGCCTACGTGTCAGATGATGATCTAATGGCTAGATTTCAAGCTTTCAAATGCTGAAGAGGAGAATTCTATTACGTAAATCTTTAACTTTTTTTATCGTGTTCTCTTTTGTTTCATTTACATTGCATGAATGTACGGTAACAAAATTTAAACGTTACCCCTAAACGTTTATTCTATATCCGTCACTGTGTTTAAATGTTTCCTTTTATTTGTTTCACGTGAAAAAAAATGACTTAAAAAAAATTCAAACCAAATCCACAGATCATCAGATATACAATAAGTTCAAAGTTCACATCAAAATATTGCGTATCTTATGTTGTTTTTAAACATACAAATTTTGATCATTTAGAAAACACGTCTCTAGTCACCTGTTTATTACCTCTAATATGTGAGGTTTTTTTTTGTTTCACATGAAAAAAACATTGAATTAGAAAAAAAGAAAAAAAAGAAAGAAAGCCAAATCTATAGGTCGTGTCACTTACACATGTTATTTAACGTCAAAGAATCATTGAATTTGAAAAAAAATCAAATCTATTTAGAGGTAGTTTTTTTAGACAGTAGATTTGGACTATTAACATGTGTAAGTGACACGACCTATACATATTAAATAACAAACGTATTATTAAAATATTAAATTCAACTAATTAATAAATATGAGATATTATGTTATAAATAAAAAATATATTTGTCAATTCAACTAATTAATATATATTAAATTTTATGTCACTTTTCTTACTTGAAATTGTTTTGACCCGAACTCATTTTAACTTGAACCTTATGTGACCTGTTATGATACAACATATTGCCCACCCAACCAATATGTATTGTTAAATACCAAACATGTTATTAAAAAAATAAATAAAAGAAATATAAAATTAAAATATTTGATTCAACTACTTAATATTACGTGACATGTTATGACTCACGATTGTTTTAATTCAAACCCGTTTTGACTTGTACCGAAAAAAAACCCTTTTTACTTGACTTGTTTTGACTTGATTGGCTGCTACCCGTGAGCAATACGTATTATCAAAAGAAAAGTAAATAAAAGAAACTTGATTAGAATGACTAATTAGTAAACATCAAATCTTATGTTTCATATAAAAATAAATAAAAATTATAATTGTAGAATTTATGTGATTGAATATTTTAATATCATAAAAGGGACAAAATGATAAATAACAAGTTGTTTATGCATCAAAACTTGTATTAAATGCATTATAAGAACACCCTTATTTATTAACAAAGAAATATGTTAATAAATATTTGTAAAAATAAAATAGTAGAACTAATACTCTTAATTTATTAAAAAAATAATGATAATTATCTTATAATATACATCTTCACAAATGTGATCGTAAAATATTCGATACTTGCGGAAAAAAACCAACGGTTTACAAAAACCAACAAATATTAGGTGTACATACTCATATGCGCTCTCACTTTAGGTTTAGGTGTTAATTTTAAAACAAAATTTGATTCACAGAACACGACCACTTTAATAATATACTTATGATTTAAAAAAATAAATAAATCCTCAACCGACACTTGATAGAGATTTTAACATGAAAGTATACAATTATGATCACATTCGAAAAGCTAGGTGAGTACACAATTAAGCAAACTACGAAATTTGAAATGGAAACAAGCTGCCAACAAAACAACTTCGTTGTACGATTATGCCTCGTGGCGTACGCATTCGCCAATCCGATTCACGTGTACACCCACTGGCTTACGAATGCACCATTCCCGTAAGTGTACACAATTTTCACATAAGCTCTTATAGTTCCATCTAAATCCTTACTAAGGTAAAAAAATAATTAATTATACACTACTACAGAACAAAGCATTAGACGGTGTTCAATATTTGTTTTAGATGACCCCATCATAAATCAACAACTATATAAAATATTCAAAAAAATCAAAATAACCCCATCTAATACTCAAAGTGTGCTTATACAAATTTTGAGAATCTGTATGAAAGATCCTCCTCATATATATTATATATATATATATATATATATATATAAGAGTTTTGTTGTGAAACAACGGTCTATTAGCAACTAATATATATGTATATAAACATGAGAGCTAGACTATGAAATCATGTAGAGAATAGAATATGGAGAATTCTTATTCATTCATCTAACATCATATACAAATGCCATTATATATAGGCACTCACATTGGTACAATAGTAAATAAGAGAAAGGGGTTATACATGTGAAAGGTCACTACATAATGGATGCATTCATAGATAGGGGTTATACGTGTGGAAAGTCACTACATAATGGATACATTCATAACACTCCCCCTTGACTATCCACATGATGGAATACTATTCTTTAGTACGCTTAATGATGTTGCCTCATTAAAAACCTTGCTAGGAAAACCCAATGGGACAAAACCTCAGCTAAGGGAAAAAGAGTGCAACGCGTATTGTCTCCCCCCTCAATATAATATGTATCATTTCAAGTAACAAGTGCCAATCTTCTATGAAAGTTGTTGAAAAACTTTTGTAGTGAGTGATTTGTCGCTTGATGTGCAATCTATTAATGAACTTGATGTATGATCTTCATGTAAAACTTTAATTACCTCCTCTTGTAAGTAGATACCATAAGATCCATGAATGTGTTTTGTTATAATCCATGCATTTACAAAACTAACTAAACTTGTTGATGGGTTAGTAAAATATGAACTCATACCTTTCGTACCTTAAGGGTATAGAAAATAAATGTTTTACTCATTTCATTATCTCCTCGTCGTACACGAGTTAAATCTTGCCGATGAATTTAATGGTATATGTTCGTATATAGCTAGCAAGATATATTAATACAATTTGTCTTGAATTATGGTAATTCATGACCAATGATCTTTGCTTCTTTGATAGAAGATGATAAAGTTATTTTTATTTATATCAAATATTTGAACATCATTAAATGTACTTACACCAAAAGCTTTGTCCATATGAAAATGTCCAACATTTTCTAGATGTATTATGATTGTTGGATTATAATATAAATGTATGTCCTATGTATCGAGCCATAAATTTGCAATATTGTATTTTATTTGCAAATTCTTGCTTAAATGTTTGAGCTCTTTTTTTTCTCTTCGAGAGATTCAATGACATCATCAACATATATTGCAATACTTGTAAACCTCATATCGTTCTTTTAATGAAAACAAATGGACCAACTTCACCATATATATTTCTCGTTTTCAAGCTCACTGGTGAGTCAATTATATCATATTTGACTCGACTATTTTAGTCCACACATATTTTGTCAACTTCAAATAGTATGTTCTTGAGGTTTTGACATCAACGCTTCTAGCATTATCAATCCATGAGGGAATTCGTTCCATCTTATCCATATATGCATGTGCTTTCACTCTTCGGGAGTTTTGCTATATAAATTTGCCAATTTAACACATAGATATCTATATCATGTAAAAGTGTCATGAACACTTGCTTTTATCTCCAAAATCCATATTGTACCATGCTTGTACACTATTTATTAAGATATCACAATCACTGGGTATAAGTTTTCAATGTATGTTTATTGGTGCACAAGAATTACATCGTTAAGATGTTTTGATTCACCTTTAAAGAACTCAATTGCTTTAAGAAACTCATCAGGAGTTCAATCGTATTCAAAATAAATTTGTATACAACGATCATATTGTTCTCGAGAACTTACTTTACATGAAATACATAATTTAAATCCTTAAAGGACTTGCATGTAAACTTTAGTATCTAAATGATACATAACATTTATAAGACGCATATCAATTCTCTCTTTATATTACCAGACTAATTAAATACTGAAAAGCTATTCCATCCACCACTGGAGAATACGTCTCCGCATAATTAATCATAGGTCTTTGCGAAATCCTTGTGCCATCAATTGTTGATCCATATAAAAGACCTAATTATATTAAATATATTTTACAACTTTTTTTTATGGACTACTGACCCGTAAGCTTTCCATTTCAATAGAGAATTCAACTCTGTCTCATTTGTGTCGTTCCATTTTGGCCAATCATTTCTTTGTATTTATTCATAGGCAGATTTTAAATCTTGATCCTCATCATTTCATCTTTTCAAGCGCTATATATATAAAAGTATAACGACGTCGATTTTATTTCGATTCCATACACTCCTAGACATGATATAATTTACTAAGAGCTATTTATTTTCAGGTACCTGAGGTTCTTCCAGAACCATCATGTCTAATGTCTCTTCAAGAAACCTTTTTTTACTATAACCTCGAATTAACCATCTTCTTCATTACTTGCTCCAATTTTTCGAGGAATTTTTATTTTCTTGGAATCGACTAGTCTACCATGCTTCAGGCGTGCAATAGACTCATTAATATATGATTTGCCCTACTAGGACAATTAACTTAATTGGAGCATTAGCAGTTGACTACGTGCCTTACTTAGTCACTGCATTTAGGTCAGTTAACATGTCTGGTGATTGATTCTTTAATCTAGGTAACGAATTATCTTTTGAACTTCTTGTTCACACAATTTCGTTTGAGGATCAATGATAATTATGCATACCATTCCTTTTTCAACTGCCATTAATCTCCCCCTAATGTTGAAAATGTTAGTTTACTTAAAGTAAGTTTTAACGAGCCATAAATAAATCTCTCGTTAATTGCTCTAAGTATGTAATCATAAATAGTATTTTCATCCAACATATATTCCCCCCATTATTTGAGTTTCAATCTTTATGCGTTGTGGTGGATCAATTCCAATGTATACCGCACAATAAAAGGTTTCATGGGAAATATTTGATTCCTGACTAAAACCAACTATAATTGGGGAGAAACTATTACAACATGTTGGCTTGATGTTTTACCGCATGTAAAATCACATGTGCTCAAATATGAACTTTTGCTCTCTTGATTATTGGCTTTGCAATCAATTTGTAGACGTTTGATCATCGTCTTCAACAAAAGCAATTCGTGTCTTAAGCATTTAGAAAGTTCAATACTTATTCCAATAATCATTAGTAACATGGATACTAAATTCAATGTTATAACCACCATAAATATGATAATATGGAATAATATGCTTGCTATCTCATTAGCTAAGCTACACACAACTTCAAGTTGTAAATTTGATGACCATTAGACGATGCATCGATTTAAAAACACTAAACGGTATCATGTTTGGATATATACATCCTTCATTCATTCCATAATATTTTAGGGATTTATACCATTAATTGGCAAATAAATAATTTCCCTTAAGAGCAAACATAATATGCTATCAACTAGAAGAATCTTCAAGTTCTTCATTATATTTCACATCATCATTGACTCGGTGTGGTCTAATTGGTCATGCCAATAAAGTAAATAATCATGATCCATAAACTTATGGTTTATGATATTGTATATGTATTACTTGCACGTATATAATACAAAACATAAGATATGAAAGAATGTATTATAACTTCAAAGTTCAAACCATCGTGTTATGTAATCAATAGTTTACCACTTTTGGTGGTCGATCTCATCATGACTATCATTACAATAATGATATTCGATCTCATTATTAGCTTTACTATCTTTAATTTCTGATAGTTTGATCTTTTATTAACATGATGATTGTTACACTTCTAATGGTCAATCTCATTATTAATATGATCATCATTACAATTTTCTCAATGATGCCAATGATCAATATATATTCACTTCATGCATCAGAGTAAAACCATACGATTTTTACGGTTTTCCATTATTTTCTCGAACATATAGATATACAGTCGTTTCAAACCGTTTATACCCTTTAAATGATATTGCTACTTCAGGAGTATATTTGAGGTTTGACAAACAAAATTTGTTTTATCCGATTTCCCTTATAAATAAATTTCTCTTCGTATAACGTCAATTGAGAAGTAATTATATGTCCGAGTCAAATAATATTTCTTTTATACTTGATAATGAGATACAGGGAGAATGACACTTTGGGTGTCAAATTAAAGCATATTTCTACTTTTTCATGAGAATGACAATAAACCACAACTTTGGTTTAGTCGTTCTATTCGGTATTATTAATGCAAAGAAGTGATATCATATAGAATACAAGGTATATATAGCAACAAATCATACAATACATGACCTTATAGCATGTCATCATATAAAAAAACTTATAGTGGGCCTTTATAAAATAAGAAACTTTTTTATCACTAATAAGCAAACGCATATAATTTATGTAATAACTTATTGTGGTAAAACCAAACATAATATCTTATATATTTTGAACACTTACTTTAAAACTTAAACATATATCTCTTTCAAGTTCTGAGATCATTTATTACTTGTATTTGAGAATTTTATTTGAAAATTGTAATACTGATGAATTACATAACATACTCCTTTTTTTTCTTCTCAAATATTGATATTTAAACAACTGATGACATCATATAAACAATCTATACATTGTACATATGAAGCAATAGCAATAGTCACTATTTTATACTAGCAATAGTAATAGTTAATATGCAAATAAATTGTTAAACATTATGACATGGCATAATGAATGCATGAGAGGTACCGACATCGCTAGAAAATATTTCTCTAAAAACAACTAATGATATCTAGCAATATTAATCTATTATATGAATTTCTTATATGCAAAATTTGTTATAGTATTAACCTTAGTATAAGTACCAAACAATATTTGCATAATAATGTTATAACAATAATAATAATAATAATAATAATAATAATAATAAATAATAATAATAATAATAATAATATATTGCATTATTAAGTTGTGTAGTTTTTTTAAAACTAAATCAATTGATGTTTACTCACATAACTCATTTATATCTAATTATGTAAAAGTCTTTTGGCATGCTATGTATTAACAATGACTAATGAAATAATTAATTATAGAATTCATATCCATTTAAATTATAAACTATACAAAATGAAAATCTAGTACATACATCATGTATATACTACCACCAATACAAGCATATATACCTAATACAATTGCATTGTTTAGTCCATAAATATTGAGTTCCATACCTTTTAATATTGAATAATGAATTTAATTGTTTTTCATGGATTCTAAAAGCACATATAATATTCTCTAGATTGCAAGTTAACTTTCTCAAATCAAAATAATTCAACAATTTTATTTACAACTTAACAAGGTTAATAAAGAAGCATAAATATATGATTATGGTGGCTCAAAGAATATGTAGATGAGCATCACTAGATTTTAAGAGTCCTAAACAACATATATTAAATTAACTAATTAAATGATAATCCAGCCAATTTAGAATAATAGAAAGGATCATTTGTAAAAGAGAAAAATAAAATAAATATTCTAATATCGTCGTCTCAACGAAAACTATAGTTATTCAATTAATAATGAGTATTAGAAAAAAAAGATGAATTAGTCAATGGTAACGTCATAATTTATGATGTAACATCTAAATCCTTATGAATACCAACATGCTAATATATATATATATATATATAATATATAAATAACTTCTAAAAACAAATGAAAAAAAAAATATATATAGATAAGAGTTCAATCATGAGACTACATTCTAGAATTTATAGTAATGATCAGTTTAAGTTTATATATGTATATTAATAAGTTCACCAGTAAGATTGATGCATCATCATCAAATATAATATGAATAATCATACGAAGAATCATACCTTTATTAGTAGAGATAGTTGCATAATTATTGGGTTGCTTTCTCAACGTGCGAGATTGAGTTAGGTTGGAAAATAATGCACATCAAAGGCAAGGAAAAATGGATACCAAGGGTGGCAAAACACATAGAGCACGTCCGTGCTGATAACGTGTTGTGAAACAACGGTCTATTAGCAACTAATATATATGTATATAAACATGAGAGCTAGACTATGAAATCATGTAGAGAATAGAACATGGAGAATTCTTATTCATTCATCTAAATCATATACAAATGCCATTATATATAGGCCCTCACATTAGTACAATAGTAAATAAGAGAAAGGAGTTATACATGTGGAAGGTCACTACATAATGGATGCATTCATAGATAGGGGTTATACATGTGAAAAGTCACTACATAATGGATGCATTCATAACAAGTTTCTCATTTTACATGACTATTTATAGGTAAAGATTTATGTTTTTTTTTTACTTTTTTTAAAACATAAGCCATAATAGGTGGAAATTTTAAATTTCGCAATACATGACTATAATTTTTACAACCGTTTCAAAATGATGTTAACAAAAGCGGAAACGAATTAGCATTCGAAAAGGTTCGGTTCCATGTGCGCTTGATCTTCATCTGAATCCTTGATTTAAACTTTACCTATCAATATATTTTCAATCAACGTTTAGTAAACACTTAACTGAACGTAAACGTATTAAAATGAACAAAATTAGTAAAACCGATGGGACATTCGAAAATGTCAAGGAAAACATTTGCTGAAATGTGCACTATATAAATGTGTGCACTATGTTGAATTTTGCACTAAACTAATATGTGCATTAGGCTTAAATGTGCACTATGCTGAATTGTTCACTAAACTGAGGTGTACACTAAGCTGAAATGTGCACCATACAAATGTGTGCACTATGCTAAATTTTGCACTAAACTTATGTGAGCATTATGCTGAAATGTGCGCTATACTGAATTGTGCACTAAACTATGTGTATACTATGCTGAAATGTGCACAATACAAATGTGTGCATTATGCTGAATTTTGCACTAAACTAATGTGTGCATTACGCTGAAATGTGCACTATACTGAATTATGCACTAAACTGATGTGTACACTATGCTGAAATGTGCACAACACAAATGTGTGTACTATGCTGAATTTTGCACTAAATATAATATTATGCTGAAATGTGCACTATACTGAATTGTGCATTAAACTGATGTGTACACTATGTTGAAATGTGCACAATATAAATGTGTGCACTATGCTAAATTTTGCACTAAACTAATGTGTGCATTATGCTGAAATGTGCACTATGCTCAAATGTGCACTATATAAATGTGTGCACTATGCTGAACTGTCTAGGTTCAGACTTGTTAGTTCCCAAATCGTTCTTTCGGTTGGTGTTTTACCCAACCGACCTGTTAGGAGGCACTGTGTAACAGCCCAGCATAACCGCACCATGATATTGTCCGCTTTGGCAGCCAGCACGCCCTCAGCACCTGCCCATCACGGTTTTAAAACGCGTCATGATGGTGAAGTTATCCAGCCCCTTATAAGGAAGCCTTTGTTCCCCTTCACAACCGATGTGGGATGTCACAATTTACCCCCTTAAGGGGTCCAGCGCCTCGCGGGACTTGGCACCACCGGTCCGGCTCTGGCTCTGATACCAAACTGTCACACCCCCAAATTACCACTTGCGAAGTTTTACCGCGAGGCGTGCGACGTACCAGGATCTAGCCACTAATCATGCCGAACTAATAGTAAATATTCCAAAACAAGGTCATCATGTCCAACATGAATAGTGAATTCCAATTAAATCATTTCAAACATAGTATGTAATCAGCGGAAGCAATGTAAATATCTCAAACAATCAAAAACAAAATGTTTTAAAGCGTAAGTTTTATTGTCTGCAATCAAGTAACACGCCCCATGACACTTCAGACTCCTCAGACTGTAAGTTCCCATGCAATGATTATCTCACGACCTGCAAGCATGCAGAAAAGTGTATCAGCGATTAAGCCGACGAGTTCACAGTTTTACTTAACATAAACGGGTTGGTGTTTAGGTTAAAGACATATCGTTAATAACTCGATACCGGGTGACATATGTTTGTTTGCCCTCATCAATGCCTATCAACATTGGCCATGTGCTTAAGGTCCTTAGTTCACGCCCGGCTCCCAGCATGGTGTGAGGTTTGTCAGGCCTAATAGCGCTATCAACTAATACCCCGTTGCCTCCCAGGCAACTAGTTCGGTAGTAAGTAGGGACTTTCATGATAGATTTTTGAGTTTATTAACTAACATCGAAATTAAACTACAACATTAAAAAAGTATTCCTCCAAGGAATAGTAATTTGTCCCCTCGGGATGCATGCCTGTAAAAGAGTAGTGAACTCACCTTTGAATGCTCGGAATAAGGAATGGAAAGAAATACGCAGGTGGAACCAGTCAATCACATCCTAGCATGATTACCGTTTAAGGGTTAGTGTGTGTGCTCACATGGAAACGTGAATCCTACATGTATCTAGTACGTAGCACATTTTATCATAAAATACTAATTAACATGCATGCATCTATCACGACATCACTTAGTGAGCACACAAGTGTCACAAGATTTAAAATACTCTTCAATAAAAATTCAGCAATATAGTGCATTTTCGGACAGTTTTCGGAGTGTTATCCAGAATAGTTTGTGTACCGGAAGATTCCCAACAAATTACAGGGTGTGTCAATCGGAACATCGACTATTGTGTAAAATTTGGTGACCAAACTCCTTAAGGATTTTCCGTGAAAAATCAAACATTGAACATGGTCAAATTCGTCACTTTCTAACTGCAGCTCACAGAAAAATTCATTTAAAAATCATCAGTTATCCGATCGACATAATTCCAGTTAGAGGTTCGCACAGACATCTATGTACATATACAGTATAAATTTCATGGTCTAAAAGTAAATATTTACCCAGTTATGACTGAAAACATAACACGTAAAATCTGCAGAAAAACGCAGCTTTAGTTGCTGAAACGAAATAATTTATTTAAAATAGCAAACAACGTCCAAAAATCATGATTCCAGCGCCACTAGAAGTGTATTTTGAAATAGTACGTTATAGACTCTAGAAAATCTGGTTTTCATTAAGTTATGACCCGGTTACAGCCGATTAAAGTCGGCTGTAACTGTCGGGCAGAATCTGTTTTCGTTACCCGATCATCCCAAACGAGCAACTAACGCGCCCAACGACCAGTAATGTTTACTTACAGCAGATAATCATCATTTATCCCAGATTGTAAGCCACGTATGCATCAAGAATATATCAATTTTATCCACTATTCCTACCAAGATCTTATACAAATCAACACCCTAGTGACTATGCAACACATATGGGATTAATCTCTGACCGAACTGATTTTCTAGCAATCTAATCTACGAGCAACATCATAAAACCTCAAGAACACCAAGTTATGCAGAAACACAGCCAAGTAATATCAAAACTAACAGCTATAACATCGAAAATACTAACCGCTAGACGAAGGAGATGCGAGAGAGTGTGTTCGGCCGAGAGGGTGAGATCACGAGAGGGAGAGAGGTGCTCCCTAGCTGCCATAGAACTTCAAGAGGAGGGAAAAGAAAGTCGCACACAAGGGCAGTAGGGTTTTGGGAGATTTATGCATGGTACGTACATGTTTGCGGCCTAAGGGTCAAAGAAATTGGGTTGTTAGCTGCCCATGATGTTGCTGCCAAGATACACATGAGGATTTTTTTCTTTAGGGTGTGGGCCTCACAAAGGAAACAAGCAGCAATATATTGGCTGCTGCCAACATTTGGGTAGTAGGGTTTGACCGATTTGCTTATTTATTTATTTATTTTCTTAAACAATTATAATAAACCCACTAATAAGTATAATAATTCGACTAATCTAATGTGTTATGATGATGCTAATACGATGAACACTACTCAAGCTGGGATTCGGGCCTCATAAGTTCGAGCTAAGCGACTTAAGCCACGGTTCAAACGGTTCGGGTTGGTTAAAAGGATAAGAATTCGGTTTCTAGTTAATCGCTTGAATAATGTGAACGTATAGTCTAATTTAGTTAAGTTAATTAACTCATCAAATAAAATAAGTATAAGACTCGATTAATAAATACGAAAAAGAATGGTTCTAACCTCAAAATTACGAGTTGTCACATCATCCCCAAGTTAAAAGAAATTTCATCCCGAAATTTGATAAGTAGACATAGAAGAGTGAAAGACGAGTTAAGATGAATATATCAAAACTACTAAGAGTAACAGAAAGGAGGTCAATGTCAAACACCAGACCTAAAGATCGAATTTGCACCCAGCATAAAAATTATGGGATGTTTCTCTCGGCTGACCGTCAGCCAATTCCTTAATGTGTTTGGTTTTCAAGAGAGGTTTGGAGTCAATCCGTACAGTCCACTGAACTTTAAGGACATGAAACTCCAATCGCACTAGAATCGAATAGAACAGAAACGAAAAGATTAGTTACAAAAACGTACCAATCACAAAGTGTTATTGTTCCGGCGTCACCCGCGTAATCGTAAATGCTCTCCCGCGAGCACCATTTCCGCCATTGTTGTCGTTGTTGTTGTTGTTCCCATTATTGTTGGCGTTCTGGTGTAGCTGCAGGCAATACCTCTTAAAGTGACCCTCACTTCCACAGTGAAAGCAACCATTTCGATTACTTTGTTGCTGTTGTGGTTGTTGCCCCTGTTGCTGTTGTTGCGGTTGTTGTTGCTGCTGCTGTTTTGGGAATGGAGCTCTGAAATCTTTCGCCATATGGCCTACCTTCTCGCATCTCTGTCATGTTCTAGTACACTGCCCATAGTGATGATAGTTACACTTGTTGGAGCTCTGCAATATTTCGCCATATGAACCCTGATTCTGGTTGGAGCCTTGATTCTAGTTTGTAGCAGAAGACTAGTTGAAGTTGCGACTGTTGTTGTTATCGGTCCTCTTCTGTTGCTGGCTAGAGTTTGAGGCTTTTTCTAAGTCATTCCACTTGCGTTTGTTGTCGTTTGAGGTGTCAGAAACGGTAGTGTTTCGCTTGGGTAGCTTGCCCTGCTCGACTGCTTGATCTGTGAGGCGATGTGCTAAATGGATAACTTGCTGAATCGTGGGAAGGTTAGCTGAAGTTACCAAGCCTTGGATCTCAGGGGCTAAACCTTTGAGGTAAAGCTCGATACGTTTGTAGGTAGGCTCAGACATTTTAGGATAGAGACCAGCTAAATCATTGGACCTCTTCGTGTAAGCTTCGATCTCGGACCCGATCATCTTTAGGTTGTAATACTCCACTTCCAATTTTTTAGTGTCGTCTCTGTGACAGTATTCCTCCCTTATCAGATTTTTGAAGTCGTTCCACGGGGTAGCATTGGCAGCCGCCAACCCAAGCATCTGAATCTGTGCGTTCCACCACAAGAGCGCGTTGCCTTCCAAGTACCGGTTGCGTACTTGACCCGATTGTTAATTGGACGATCACACATCTCAAAGACGGAGTCTACTTTCTCAATCCAGTGAAGAAGACCCACCGCTCCTTCTGTGTCGTTAAAAGAGTGAGGCTTGCAATCCATGAACGTCTTGAAGGTACAAGCTCGAGGTTGAACAAGTTGCTGTTACTGTGCTACAAAAGCTTCGGCAATCCGTGCATTGATTAGAGCCTAGATCTGGGCCTGAGTCATGTTAGCTCCACCGCGTCCACCCATGATTCTACATCCACAAGATACCAACACGAGAAAAATATGTAATGCATATTATTTCCATATTCAGTACGAGTAGACAAGAAAAAATAAGAGTATAGTTTAAGGTTAGGTAGGAGTCCATCATTGCCATGGCTCCCATGGATATCTTAATCCCCAATTATGTCGGATAATGGGTCAGGTCCCTTTACACACTCTTGGTCTCACTGGGACTCACATGCACTCCCAATTATTATCACGTGTGCACCCGTAATGATAATTCGGTTTGCATGTTCACCCTAATTCCTCCTAACTTTTATCAAGAGATCCTCAGATGCGAATGTCAAAAGAAAGTGTTGTCAAAACGATGGAGATCACAAAAGATTTAAAAGTAAAATCATACTAATGATTCATCATAGTATAAAATAGATAACACATGAATTCGTACTATAATGCGGTGTGTGTGGCTATATGCAATGCAATGTGTATGCATATGCTAATTGTATAGTGTATGCGATATTTAAAAGATGAACCTTGCAATCTGAAGCGAAGTGTCATGGTTATTTTTTGAACTGATTCAGTTATAGTCTGGTTTTACAAAAACTTTTTAAAACCTAGTTCACTATAACCAGTAGCTCTGATACCAAACTATAACAGCCCAACGTAATCGCACCATGATATTTTCCGCTTTGGCAGCCAGCACGCCCTCAGCGCCTGCCCCTCACGGTTTTAAAACGCGTCATGATGGTGAAGGCATCCAGCCCCTTATAAGGAAGCCTTGTTCCCCTTCACAACTGATGTGGGATGTCACACATTGAGCATTCTATCTTAATCTTCTCATATTCCTTACAACTTCACCTTTTCCCGGACGTATTAGTCTTGTGTTTCACGCTTTCGTTACTTGGTTTGCGTTTACACTTATTTGACCTGTTTCACCATTCTAGCAATTTTACCCAATTTATCCAATTTCATTACAAGGAATTACCTCCTTTCAATTACAACCCATTACTCGGTTTCATCACTACTCGGTTCGCGTTCCTGATGCCTGGTGTACGCTCACACTTACAATACAGCCCAATATCCGGGCTTATTAATATAGTTGTTTACGCTTCCGTTACCCGGTTTGCGTTTCTACTCATTTTGACCCGTTTGTTTTGCTCTTGTGAAAACCATCACTTATGAACAAACTTTCCCCTACTTATAAACTCTTTCTCAACCATTTTAACGAATCAAGAACAATAACTAACAATTATAAATAATGAAGCGTAAAGCTAAGCACCTTAAAGCTTTTCCTTCAGTCGTGCGTTTGCCCCGGCTTGACTTCCCGAAGCTTCACCCGAGTTGCCTATAAAGTGCAACCCAAATATTATTAAAACCTCATTGTCCACATTCATTGCATGTACACTTGCCAAACTTTCAACCATAAGTTCTTATCAACATTACTCGATTAATATTAAAAAATTGATATCACATTTAAGCGTTTTATCGAACACATTGTATGATAACTTTTAACTAGCTATGTCACTCAAATAATGAAAGTCTCTAACCATGAAATCCCTACTTAACAAGTAGACATGTTCACTATAAACGCCTTAGCATCATAACTTGGTTTATTATGAGTTCATACACCCAACACTAACCTCCTAGATTTCATGGATTCAATCTATTCATCAAAACCCATTTATATATATATGCATAATACCCATAAAACTGATTCTTGCTAAATTACGTATAATTTCAGTTAGGATTAAAGCCCTAGGTATATATAACACCCTTCTTAGAATTTACTAGTGATAATTTCTCAAAAACCCATTTATCCAAATTTCTTCACATATCAATTTCCATTCAAAAACAAGAATTTCAACTTACCTTAGGTTAGTCACGAATAGATGACCGATAATCTCAACTCATGCAGGAATTTAAACCCCAATTAGCTTTCAATTTGTTGATTTAGGTGTGAAGAAGGGTTTCACCTTCTTTCTCCCTCTCTTTGGTCGAACTCAACACACACGCTATGTGTGTTTTTATTTTCAATTTTTCCTTTTAATATTTTAGGTATCTTGTTAACCATTTTAGCCTCTCATGTTTTGATTTTTGTTATAAAGCCCACCACCTAATGTTTAATAAACATTAGCATATTACTAACCAGGTTATTTGTTTCTAGTTATTATACTTCATAGTTTTATTCAAGACATTATTTTATATATATGTAAACGTGTAATTATACAATCGTATAAGTTAATATTTTTTTTGGGTGTTACACTTTAGACAGAGACTTTAAAAAAACTCGAACACACACACAACTTACTGAGAAGGAAGACTGCTAGGGCCCATCGCCATCGCCATCGCCACCGCCACCACCCATCTCCACAGCGGCTATTAGGGCTGCAAACGAACCGAACGAACATGAGCAGGACCTTGTTCGTGTTCGCCTGTTAAAAAATATATTGTGTTCGCGAACCGTTCACGAACACTTATTAAATGAGATTTTATTTTTGTGTTTGTTTGTTAAGGAAATGAACTTGTTCGTGTTTGTTTGTGTTTGTTTGTTAATTTTAGGCATGAACGTTGTCGAACACAAATGAGCACAAACTAATGTTCATGAACACAAATGGAAACAAACGAACACCAATAAACGTTCATGAACATAATATATAATACACTGACACTTATTAGATATTTAATTTGTCAGAGTTTTGATATATTTTAATAAATATAAAAACTAAAAACACTAATAAACTATCGAACACAAACGAACACGTTCACGAACATAAACGAACGAACGCGGCATGTATTCATGTTTGTTCATTTAAATAAACGAACGAAATGTTTTGTTCGTGTTCGTTTGTTTAATAAACGAACGAACACAAACAAACTTCCCGCCGAACGGTTCACGAACTGTTCGCCTAACATTTGGTTCATTTGCAGCCCTAGCGGCTATATAGCCACCTTCGCTCTCCAGGTCTCCCGTTTCGGTCATTCGGATTTTAGAAGTTAGAACACGATTGGGATATGGGACTCAGGAGGTAAACCTTCAACTTCTTTTACTTTTCTAGTCATCTACAACTTATAATCTATGATTCTGTTAGTATGTTTATGAGTTTGAAATTGTGAATATGAATTTGTTGTTTTTGCAATTTTGTTAATTTTAGAGCTCAATGGAATGATTATGTGAAATTGAATTAGACAAATAACAACTAGCGATGTTGCAAATATAGAGATTAGACTTCACATTATGATTTAAATGTTTGTTTTGTGGATCCAGATCATGCTTGTTCCTTTTGAAGAATCATAAGTGCTATAGTTTGTGTTTCGGTGATCGTAAAGCCAGTTTGGACATGTGAATTTCGAACTTATTTGGGTGATAATGTGGTAGCAAACCAACAAAATTGTAGATAAAAATTGGTTCAATTTGCTCTTTAACATAGCAGCGGTTGGATGATCCTAGAAAACCATAAAAGTATCTCATCATTCATTAATGTAGAAATGGATCGCTCCTGAGGTACCACATTTTTGTCTAGTTTTCTACTATTGCTTATTATATATATGTGAGATGTGGAAGGATGAGTGGGTTAGAATTTGGATGTATCATGTAATAGGTTAAACGGGTTCGGGTTAAAACATGTCAACTTTTAATACACATTGAAGGGTACGGATCATGTTGAGTACTATCTACCTATACAATTTCTTATGGGGTTGTTTGTGATCTTCTAAGGCGTATATAATATATATATATATATATATATATATAATATATACATGACTTTGTGGAAGATGTTAAAGCCGAACTTTTTTTATATTTGCTTTAGTTACTGTTGATGTTTGTTATAATTTTTTATATTTACTTTTTATATGTGGCATGACACGAGATAGGTTGCAGATAATGATACAGAGATTTTGTTGAAGATGTTGATACCGAAATTTTTTCAAGTGTTAAGTATTCCGTTAGTTTAGCTTTAGTTATAGATTTTAGAATTGTATGTAGTTTATGTATGAAATTTAATGTAGTTTGTTATACATTTAGCAAAGCATTGTAATTTGACAGGTTTATTTCTGAATTGAATGTGTATTGAGTTGATTTGAAAATGTTCGAAATGGTATATATTTTGGCTTGATTTGGATAGGATTGGAATATACACAAAACTGCAAAAAAAAAATCCAGCTTGGCTTTTAAGACGGTGTTAATCGTATTAATTTTAATAAAAAAATATGAATTTTGCATCAAAAGACAGGGTTCATTTGTTTAAAGGTGGGGTCTAGTTTGAACCACGGCTATTTAACACCATATTTTAAGATGCCCCAAATCACCCTGTCTAATGCTCTTTTTTGTAGTAGTGATATATAACCTAATAATTTAGTACCACAGAAAAGAAAAAAGAAGAGTAAATTGCACAAAACGTCCTTTAAGTTTCACCAATCTTGCTGGTTTCAGCCTTAATCTTTAAAAGTTGCCAAAACCAGCCTTTAAGATTAATTTTGTTGCAGGTTTCATCCTTTATCACCAACCCAGTTATTAAATCACGTTAAATGGCCTCACATGCATAGCATGTGAGGGTAAAACCGTCTTTTCATCTCTCTCTCTCCACTTTCTTGAAGCTGCTGCAAAAGCAAAACAGTGAGTAATGGTTCTGTATATTGTTTGCATAGCTGACTGCAAAAGCATAAGATACCTACCATAGCCACTTCCAGAAACCACAAGATTTAGGGGCCTTCTTACGCCTGCTGCTGTTTAAAAGTATAAAAGTTTAATGAGAACTACAAAGAAGGAAAGCAGATAATGAAGGTTGGTGCCTTACACAGTGAGTAATGGTTCTGGATTGGTGACCACATAATCAGCTACCCTGTAAACCAGGTTCCTCAAAGTTAAATGGTTGGATAGCAGGAAAGGATGAACACTTACTCTTTAAAGGACGCCGCTGCATTTACTCTATTTTTTATCAACCCAGCCGCTGCATTCCAAGTCACCTTCATTTATTGGAGATAAAAAAATTAATTTATCCTGGAAAGAAGCTGTCAAGACCGTAGCCCCGTCAACTAATGCCACTGAGTATGATTTTCTTTGTCGGAAGTTCTTATTACTAAAATTACCTTTTTGCAATTATCATCAGTTCATCACAAATATTTTTTTTCTTTTTTGAAACAGAGTGAAACATGCAGGTGGCACTACAAATGGTTCAGGCAACTATGCAAACAAACGAGGGCGTGGTGGAGGCGGCAGTCAGCTAGTGCACAGGGCTTTTGAGGGTATTTCACATGGCAGCAGAGGTGGCGGCGGTGGCCAAGGTAGGGGGTGGGGGAGACGTGGGCGTGGAAGAGGAAGGGGGTATCATTAACCTTTTTTTTCTTCACGAAACCATTCGGTCGCTAAATGAACATTTAACCATCTCATCTTGTATGGTAGTTTCACAGGCTTTCTTGAGTATAGCTGTACCCAAACAAGTTCAGTTTAGCCCAGGAAAATAATGAGAAATAGACGTTTTAAACACGATTCAATCCAACGCCTTTGTCGTCGGTTGATGATGCGAGGTGGTGGTGGTTGTGGCAGATCTAGATGGAGGCGGAGGTGTTGTGTGACGATTCGGATGGAGGTGGTGGTGTGGCGGATCTGGATGGAGGCGATGTGTTGGTGTGGTGCGATTCATCCAACGCCTTTGTCGTCGGTTGATGATGCGAGGTGGTGGTGGTTGTGGCAGATCTAGATGGAGGCGGAGGTGTTGTGTGACGATTCGGATGGAGGTGGTGGTGTGGCGGATCTGGATGGAGGCGATGTGTTGGTGTGGTGGATGTAGATGGAGGCGGTGATGAGTGGTGGATTTGGATGGTTCTATTGTTGCAGACAATTCATAGAGGGAGAGAGATTGAGAAAGAGGGGGGCATGGATATATTAATTGAGTAAATTACACAAAACGTCCTTTAAGTATGAAATAGACGGTTTTACCCTCACATGGCTTGCATGTGATGCCATTTAACGTGATTTAATAACTGGGTTAGTTATAAAGGATGAAACCTGCAACAAAATTAATCTTAAAGGCTGGTTTTGGCAACTTTTAAAGATTAAGGCTGAAACCAGCAAGATTGGTGAAACTTAAAGGACGTTTTGTGCAATTTACTCAAAAAAGAAACATAGAGCCATGACTCAGTCCGAATACAAGGAAAAACAAGAGAGTTGCACTTGTCTTTATTTTCATCCATGAATAATGATTAAAAAACTTGGCACAAGTTGACATTATTATCATGAAATATTATCAGCGTCGTGTATTTATACTCGCTATCAAACAACTTGTTTTTTCATCAAATTTAGAACACGTGGACATCTTAACGGATGATCGGACCAAACAACTAAAGGCGTTCGATGATACAAAAGCCGGTGTCAAAGGATTACTTGATGCTGCAGCTGGTGGGGTTGTTGACATTCCAAACTTATTCATCCGACCACCCGATCAAGTAGCTGACGATCTGGAACACCTTTGTAGAACAAGTTTACAAGTACCTGTCATTGATCTGAGTGGGGTTGGCGATAAGGGAAGTTTAAGAAGAGAAAACATTGTCAAAGACATCCAACATGCGTCGGAAAACTGGGGTTTCTTTCAGGTGGTTAATCACGGAATACCCACCAATGTGCTTGAAAATATGCTCAAGGGGGTGCGTGGGTTTCATGAGCAGGATGTAGAGGTAAAAAATGATTATTATTCAAGAGATCCGGAGAGGACGGTGAAGTATAGCAACACTTATGACTTGTACATGTAGAGAACAGCTACTTGGAGAGATACGTTGACTATTGAAATGGCGAAGACGTACCATCTTGATCCTCAGGATCTGCCCCCGGTTTGCAGGTACTTTTCATTATGATAACGGTTTTACTTGTTGACAGGACGTTCCTAAGAATTCAGGCGACCTAAAATATAAACTTATAATTAAACACATATTCACTATGTGCTTGATGATGATTTTTTTCCGAAAATATTTTGTATTAAGTGATAACATATTTGATAGAAAATTAACATGTATTCTTGTGTGTAGAGATGCCACCGTTGACTATCTGAACCATGCAATGAAGGTTGTAGACACACTTTTGGAGTTACTATCAGAAGCTCTTGGCCACTACTATCCGCCATGCCCGAAACCTGACCAAACCATAGGAACCATCAAGCACACCGACCCTACTTTCATTATTCTACTTCTACAAGATGATGTTGGGGGACTACAAGTTCTGCATCAAAACCAGTGGTCCAGTGTTGATCCAATTCCAAGTGCTCTTATTGTCAATATAGGGGATTTTCTCCAGGTATCATTTTATAACATAAAACTAGCTAGGGATGACAATGTCCTAGGTTTAGGACGAATTTAGTTAATTTCCAACCCAAGCCCGATTAGATAAGCTTGTCCGAAACCCATCCTAAAACCGGCCGGGTATCTATCGGGTAATTACTGTCTGGTTTAAGGTATACCCGTGGGTTTTGGGTAGACCCGTTTATTTAAAAAAATATTCGTTGTGTATGCCGTACCAAAAACACATCAGGCATTTATCGGGTAACAACTAATCAATTACATTTACCATTATCACCAAAGAAATATATCATGTATATAAAAGAATACTCAAATGCATAGATGACAAATATAGTGTGTGTGTGTGTATATATATACACACCTATTTAAAAGATATAAAATTATATTAGGTAAATGGGTACATTTTATCGGGTAATCAAATACATCACCATATCCCAAACCCGCGAAAAAAAAAAAACAAAAACTAATCCCATACCCGATTACTCTACCCCAAACCCGTCCCAAATATGTTGGGTTTCAGGCTTACCCATCAAATTCGGGTTTGACTGTCATCCTTGCATAAGCTATCATCACAAGAAATCTTATATTTCAGAAGAATAATTATAAGCTTACAAAAATGTTTTAATAGATTCGGCTAAGATATACATTAATTAGACTCTTGAGAATTCAATGTTGTTGCGTTTAAGAACCCTCCAAGTTTAATACATGTTCCATGTAATATAGAGAATCATACATGTTACTAAATAGTGATGCTTACTATTTTGTGTTTAATGCATGTAGATCATATCAACTGAAGTTCAAAAGCGTGATCCATCGAGTAGTTGGCAACATAACTCAAGCACGAACATCGTTCGCTTGTTTTTATTAAAGGAGTGGCTACACACCCCCGAAAATCTATGGGCCCATTGCAAATCTTACTAAGAATGAAAGTCCTCAAATTTATAGTGAATTTACTATAAAAGATTTCTTCTTAATATGTTGGCCAATGACTTATATAAAAGATTTACATTCCTAGAGATCACACACTAGGTGCTAATACAAAATTTTTCATTCTTAATATGTGGTTGAACATTGGATGTTCAAAGCCATGTTTGACCACCAAAAAGTTGGTCACACCCCCCCCCCCCCCCACATGCTCCTTATAAATTTGTTTCACTAGACAGTATGGAGTATAAGTCTGATTTGTTCTGGGGTACGTCTGAATTGAAAATGTGGAGAAAACATAACATCACTGATGATAACGTGTTCAACAAGACGTTATCTATGTCTCGCTCACAACTTGCTCTTGTCATAGCAATAACGAGCATGTGTTTTCACAAAAGACTTGGACGTCATGTCACGCTCCTACTTAAAATCCATCCTGAACGTCCAATTAGTGTTAGCCTGTTTTCTAGAAGCGAATGTGCCAGTGCGATGGAGGAGAAAAGAGTTTGTGGACCCAGCAGAGGCTGTGTACATGAGGCAACCACCGAGGAGGAGATCTTACAAGTAGGAAGAAAACAACCTCGAAAAATACGGATAGACCAACCATTAATACACCAAGATGATATTACACCTATGCTAGGAGCTCGAGCAGAGCTATCACAAATTACAACCACAATATAAAAATACCATTTTTATAGGTTTAAGGCTTGTTTGGGGATAGCTTTGGTTGTTTCCTGACTTGTTTAGAGCTAGTGTAATTGTGTCAGAGATGTTCAAACTTGTTCCGACATTTTTTTTGCTGGAACTTGGCTTGAGAATGCGCATATTAGGTGAGCCTTGAGATTGTGAATTTCGTTTGTGTCAAATCACATTCCCACATTTATATTAGTAATATTGGTATAGAGGGTGGCGGCTGAAAATTTGAATTGTAATTTTAACAGGATTTAAAGGTTATTTGAATTGGGTTACCGACTATTCAACGTGAGCCGATTGGATTGATATAATTCGTGGGATACATAAAGTTACAAGTTTGGTTTTTGAGTTAAATGCTTGGTTGGTCCCTGTGGTTTACAAAAATTGCAGACTTGGTCCCAATGGTTCACTAATTACAGAGTTGGTCCTAATAGTTGTAATTTTTACACTCGGATGGTCCTTACCATGGATGACCGTTAAAATATTCAGTTAAATGTGTATGAAATGTCCAAAATACCCTTGTCCATTTAATAATTAAAAAAACCCTTAAATAAACATTTAAAACAAAACAAAATATCAATTACTACCCCACCCTTTAATTACGCCCCCAACCATATCTTCCCTTTCAGCAATGCCAATGACCACCGTCCAACCACCACATCCCCCTTCTTCCCTTTCGGCAATCACCCTTTAATTACCCTCATTCACCACAAAAACCATAGTCAACCACCACCTCCAGGAGACTAGGCAACCCACCCATCCCCTATGGTACCGCTACAACTACTCAGCGCCACCACCACTGCTCAGCATCAGCGCCATTGATGCACGCAACCATCACTCCGATCGGCACACCCAGGCTAAGACGGAAAAGATCTTGACTTGGCCGGAGCTTCACCGTATCCGGCAATGATCGATGAACACAAGTGCATTTGCAGAAAACAATTGAAGGTGAAATTGTGTGGTTAAAGGTTTGACTAATGTTCTGGGTTAGATATATATACTCGAATACAGTTGAAACGAATTTGGTAAGATTGGATCCGTTTAGGAATTAATTTGTAATAATAAAAACTCAAGGATTCGGTTAAACCAATTCATTTATTTGTTAGATTTTGTACTAGAAAATGTAGTGCGATATATTAAGAATGTTTGACGGATTCGGAATCGTGAATAAAAATGGATGATTGTCAACAGTTAAGGTAAATCAATGTACGGATCAAGAAGAACGAAGCGTAAGATGATGGCTGATAGTATTGGTTCGCTGTGCTAGTTTCAGGTGGTGGTTCACAGTGGTGTTCGGAGGTGGTGGTTGTGGTGGCCCAAAGATGATGGCTGATGGTGGTTACTGGTGTTTCAGAGACGGGGGGGGGGGGGGGGGATTGAAGAAGATGATGGGGTGGGCCCATCTCCTTTGCTTCTTATAATTACTTTTATTTTTTTAATTGTGGAGGACAATTTGGTCATTTAACATCAACTTAACTTAGAAATTTAACAGAGGTTAGTGATAAGGACCACCCGAGTGCAAAAATTATAACTATTAGGACCAACTCTATATTAGTGAACCATTGGGACCAAGTCTGCAATTTTCGTAAACCACAGGGACCAACCAAGCATTTAACTCTTGGTTTTTTTTTAAGTGGCCGGCAATTATAATAGAAGGCTTATGGGGCGATAAATTCATATTGTAAATTTTTATGAGATTTTAAAGTTATAAATTATCTAATATATTTTGATTTCCGAAGCAAAACTGTTCTGAACTTTAAGGTGTTGGAACTTACTTGTAAAATTTGATGTGGAAAAATAGGACTAACTGGTACCTTGTACTACAAAATACGGTACATTGTACTGAAGTGATTCGAAACTAACATACTCCCCTTACCAAATTGTAGGGACATAACGAATTGTGACCCCGTTCCATATTCCTGTATCGGAGCCTATCGCGAACCATCTGACTATAGGGTTGTCTAAACTGTTCTCGCTCGCTCTAGAAAATGCCATTTGATTTCTGGCTTGTTGTAAATGAGCTGATCAATTGTTCTGTTTGTAAAACGGGCCAAGCACGAGCAAAGGCCTGCCCCGCTCTGTTCGGCTCAAATTCTTTTTATTTTATATATATACACACATATACACAAATATAAATCGTATTTATAGTTTTATATATACCATTTTATTGGACTTGGACCCACTGTATACAAATATATTATTATATTTATACATATTTTATCCAACTTAACCCAATAAAAATTTAAAATTTAATCTAAAAGTAAAGCCCTGAGTCGCTAAGCGACAATCTTTGACTCGGACAGTCTGCTCATCGCTTCATTATCTATCATTCTCACCCTAAGCCGATCTATCACACCCCAACCGATGGCGGAATCATCAGAGTGAGACGAACGAGATTGCTCGAGACTTCATAACACGATTGTGAAATATTTAATTTAAACCAATTTCATTCATAAATAAAAATTGTCAAGTACATCACAAGAAATCAAAGTATAACAATTGAAAATTTCAAAGTACAACAAAACTTAATAACAATACAATAACAAAATCTAGTATTTCTAGATGCGTTTCTAAGTCGTTCATACTGGATTTCGTCAATATCAACATCATCAACCTCCAACATGTTTAAAAGTATAATTCAACACACAAGGCATTGCAAGTACACAAGTTTAACATAGCATAAGTATGAAAATGTTTAAAGGAATCCAGGCAAAAATAGTTAAGTCGATTAATGTAATCATGGCTTGCAATTATACAAGTCAATCCTCTGATTATCGTATAAATTTAAAAGACTTAACATGACCACAAGACTATTGGCAGTGTGTTATTCCTATAGTGCTATACATGTTAAGGGGAGGCTCGTACGAAGCTAATGACAAGTGAATCACATAAAAATGTTCCAAAATACAAATCAAGTATCACATATTTAAGCATGCATGAATGGATTGTTTGTGTTTGCATAAAGTATAAAGTGTGAATGTGTAATTTGATAGGTTACCCAAAAGTGTAAAGTGAAAAAGGGGCTCTCGAGTGTACTCACAGTTTTGCAAAGCTTCCTTTGGTAATCCCGTGAAGAGTGGAGATTTTGGAGGATGGAACACCGAGGTCACCCTACATGGGGTAAACGAAGGTGTGTGAGTATTCGGAATGCTTAACGGAGGATTCGGATTTGAATTTAAGGTACAAAAAGTATGTATACACACAGTAATTATCTAGTCTTTACACCCGTTTTTGACACTATAAGTCCCGTATGGGTTGATGTGTTTTCATGGGTTAAGTTGTCCATTAGAATCGTAACGAAACGGTTCAAGACCCAGATAATATAACCTATTGCCATGACGAGTAACCATAATTCGATTAACATCAAGGGTTCGGTTAGATATATGTTCATATATATTATATAGTATGTCCAACATGTATTATAATAGATTTCATATAAGTCATGCATGGAGGTAGGATGGTAAACATCTATTAAACCTTATTGTATAACTTACCTATGTACAAATGACCTCAAGGATGATTCGTATGGTCATGAATAAAGGAAAGTACTTAACTAAAACTATGAACAACCAAGTAAGCAAGCTAGGTGCGTGCATCCCAAACATGGCAACGTTTGGGGACGTGTCGTAGCCTTGTTACTCAAATAAAAGTTGAACAAGTTTTAGTTGCTTTAACATAGAAAACATCAAGTGAGGTGATGGAATGAGATTAGGATAGCCAAGGCTTCCAAGTATTCACACCTTTACCAAAACACAAGTCTTGCCTTAAGAGTTATGGCAACCTTGGATGGTTTTATCACTTGTGGGTTGTATAAACCCTATTAAAACAGAAAGTTTGGAGGTGTTTGCACCTCTTAAACTCATAATAATCCACTCCTATCAAGTCTCATAACCTTAGATAGATTTAAGAACATGTAAGCACAAGATTTAAGCAAGAAAAACATAGTTTATAAAGGTTTAACAAAATATTCTTCCAAAACAGAAAGTTTGGACCTCAAAATGGTGATGTTCCACCTTGATTTACCATGGTAAACATGTGGAAACAATCCTAGAGGTGTTCCAAGCTTTGTAGAGGAGGAAGAAGTGAAAAAGATGAAAGAAAAGTGAGATGAAGCTCACTTTTGCACTTAGAAGATTGTGCCTTGAACTTGAATTTCCAAAGATTTTGAGAGCTTTTTAAGAGTGTAAATGAGTTTGGAAAGTGAAAGGGGGTGAATGGAGGCTTGCTTTTATAATGGTGAAGTAGGGTTTTGTGTTAAAGAAGCTTGAATGTTGATTGGGGGAAGAGAAGAGGTGGAAGAGAATGACCAATCTGCTGAAAGGAAACAAACTTCTGCGGATAGGGGGTTGGCGTTACGTGTAGCCAAAGGGGGAGGGCGTTGCGTGACGCGGCGCCTCCTTTTCGTTTGAAGTTTGATTTCTTATATTTTGGCCACTAAACTTTCCATTTATTATCATTTCATGCATGAACTTTAGTATTTAACATGTTTTTAAGTATGCACAACGTATATAAGTATGATTCGAGTATCGAGAATGTAGATACAAGTATTGGCATGTATAATAGTATCTAAACAAGTATTTATGATTGATTGTATGTAAACAAGTATAGGTTTGCGCGGGAGATGAATGTATTGAGTTTGCACGTATATAATTCGAATGTATGACAAGTATGCATAATCAATGTATAATTCATGTAAATGATCAAGTTTTATTATGATCAAAGCCTCATATTACAGTGATTGGAAAAGAAATACGATTACAAGGGAATGCAAGTTTCCAAGAATAGAATACATGACAAACTTTTGAAATAAGGAAAGTAAAAAAAAGCAAGGCGTTACACGATCGTCTCCTGCTCTCTCCATCATTGATCGGAGTGTCGCACCCCGGTCAAAGATGTCACACCCTCAAATTCCACAAGCGGGGTTTTTACCGCGAGGCGCATGACAAACCAGGATCACCGACACATGACCATATAGACTTACCTCTACATGAATAAAACCGAGTTTTGACGCTGGATTAAATAAAAATGCGGAAGCGTAACAAAGTGGAAAATATAATTTGTAGCGCCAACACAAACGCAAAACCAACAAAATGAATTGTAAATTATGAAAGCTTTAAAAATAGTTTAGAATGTTCATGCGGGACTGCCTACTCGTGCTCGTGAATCCTTAGCCACCTAAGAAAAAATGCAAAGAAACAAGTGTCAACATAATTGATGAGTGAGTTCACAGGTTCTAGTTTGTTTTGGTTATTTCCCGAATGAGCCACTGGTTCAAACCCGTACCAGGGTGTAATAAATGTTTTCCCCTGATTCTATCCCGAATCAGTAATGTATAAGTTACCCTTGATCCAAACCCGTATCAAGAACCCCAAATTGATTTTCAAGTTCATGTTATATTTGTAGGTTGCTAGCCTAGGTTATGTCACCAAAGAGTTCGAACCGAAGCTAACGTTGTTGCCCCTGAAGGTGTCAGGCTATCACCAACCATGACTATGTTAGGCAAATTCAACACCCGTTAGACCTTTACCGATCTGGCTAGCGTGACTAGCTCGGGTGGGACTTGTTGGGCCCAGTAGTACTATCATAAACTTCCTCGCTAAAGATCCATTACTAACGGCTCGTAAAGTTAAGAGGGGACTTAAAGTATATGCTACTTTGTGACCAAAACCATATAGCATAGCTCAAATCAATTTAGATTTTATATGCATGTTACTAAACCGTAACACGTTGTCGTAAGTTTATTGAAATTGCGCTACTATACCATAGCGGGCACATGTTTTCTCCCCATGTATTTAAAACCATTTAAAAGTAGGGGTCGGGAACTCACCTTCGTATTGCTCGGTAAGTATAAGATTTAAATGTATGCAAGCTAGGACGATCACCCACGCCCTATTATAGTTACCATGGTTTATTAGTGATGGTTTAAGTAAATCATGAAAGTCCTACACGTATCTAAGCAACTAGCACGCGAACAAGAAATCACATAGCACTTCATCATATGGTTTCATACTCGTTTACGATAAGATATATGATAGTTATAAAATCACCAAGTAAGCACAGATACTCATACCGTTAATTTCAATTAGTCGAACCATCAAAACAGATTTATTATTGCAAAACAACTTCTAGATTCTATCCTTTACTTGTAGTTCATGTTTCCAAAATCATTAATTAAATTTAATATAAAACGTGTGGACACATTTTATGGTAACAACAACTTTAACCTTTAAATAAAAAAATTAATAACAGTACCATGTATGTATGACACTATTAGTGCTCAATATTACTTCCATCTAAGTCATCCTATATGCATTCCTACCTAAACTGTCCATACATATTGCTCACATATACATACACGCATTCACTTCATAATTTCCCACACTTTTGTTCCATATATATACTTTAACAGTCACGCATGAAGGTCACCATTTCAACTTTCCAATTTGCAAGCTTTCATGTTACTACAATCATCCATAATTAGTCTAGCATGTTTCACAAAAAAACATACATAATCTCATATCCTAGCGAGTCTATAATAAGCACGCATTGACGAGTTCGCATTCCTAACCCGGGGTCAAACCGGAAGTCGTTCCCATACATCTCTGCTTACATGGTTATATAACCACATGTTACACGGATCCGGGTACGGGTTTTTACGGCTTTAAAACGAAATCGAGTCAGAACTTTAGGTACACAGTCATATGCATGAACTTCATAATCGACATTTAATATCTCTACCAATATAATACATGAAATCATGCTTCACACTTTCATGTTAATACTAATCTATAGACACGTATACATTCACAATCATCTACATGTACCCGATATCGTCAACCCGGTTCGTGTCACACAACTCCATGTAACCACGTTTACATTTACATATATATATATATATATATATATATAGATCAGCAAGTTCCGGGTGGCCTTAACAATACACGTTAAACAATCATGTCCGTACATAACACCCCGTACATACATTCCAACCTTCAAGTCTAGTGTTATATATATTATATATATATATATATACACGCATACATATTACACCCAATAATTCAAACTTGCAAACACATAAATAGTTAAGTATGATATCACATAAACAAGGATTCTCAACTCGAACCAAAACCATGACGAAGGAACCGCGATGAAAATGTCCATTTTAAGAGTTACGAACAAGGGAGAAGGACCTTACTGGAGATCAAGAGAAGATGCGAGAGAGCCGAGAGAGAGTGACGGATGTGGGTGTCCCACGCCGGGGGAGGGTTGCCGTCTGTGCGGTGGTCGCAGTGGGTAGTGTTAGGTTAGTTCATGTATGCACATGATATGTATATGGAATGAACATGGGAGGGGCGGTTACTTGGAGCCTTAAGTTTGTGTAAGTTTGTTGCTTTAAGATTTTTTTTATACATTACATGCATACATAAGTATACCTTTACACCAAAGATGTGGCGGCCGCAATTTTTGTGGGTGGGTGATTCATATTATATTATATATATATATATATATATATAATTATATATAAAACTAACTCGTCAAATATCGTGTGACAAGACTAGCGTGGAAGTCGTGAGCAAGCGCTAACCTGATTGATCGGGTTGTTACATTATCCCCATGTTGAAAGAATTTTCTTCCAAAAATTGACTTGAGTAAAGTGTTGTAAGATGTCAGAATCGAAGTAAGAGCAATTGAATGTAAGCCACTTCATGAACGGTGGAGTAATAAGCTTTCTGTTATAGTGTCGTGCCTTGGGAGTAGTAAATAAACAGTAAACATCCCGGGTTGACGTAGTATCCCCCTGTTTAGGAATCTTCGTCTCGAAGTTTAGTTAGCACCATCTGTGACGCGTGTTCCAAATAGCTGGGGGTACTTAGCTTTCATCTGGTCCTCTCATTCCCACGTGAACTCCGGTCCATGCCGAGAGTTCCATCGAACCTTGACGATTGGAATTTTACTGTGCTCTATACCTTGACCTCACGGTCCATTATTTCGATTGGTTCTTCCACGACCCTCAGTTGTTCGTCCACTTGGATCTCATCCAATGGCACAATTAAGTTTTAACTGACAAACTCTTTTTCAAATTTGAGACATGAAACACGTTATGAACCCCACTGAGTTCATCAGGAAGGTTTAATTGATAAGCCACTGGACCAATCCTCTTCGTGATTTCAAATGGTCCAATGTAGTGCGGATTTAGCTTTCCCCATTTCCCCAAACGGATAACACCCTTCCAGGGTGAGACTTTGAGGTAGAATCCTATAGCCTACTTGGAACTCCAGAGGTTTACGTTGTTGGTCAGCATAGCTCTTTTGACGGTCACGAGCTGCTGCCATTCGATTTCTAATCTGAACAATCTTCTCTGTTGCTTCAAGTACCAGCTCAGGTCCAGTTAGTTGACTATCACTGACTTCCGCCCAACAAACAGGTGATCGACATTTTCTTCCGTACAGTGCCTCAAAAGTTGCTGCCTGTATGCTGGTGTGATAGCTATTGTTATACGAAAATTCTACCAATGGTAAATGAGTTGCCCAGCTATTTCTGAAGTCAATAGCACACGCTCGAAGCATGTCTTCGAGTGTTTGAATTATGCGTTCACTCTGGCCATCTGTTTGGGGATGTTAGGCAGTGCTCATATCCAAGCGCGTGCCCAATGCTTTTTGTAATGATTGCCAGAAATGTGAAGTGAATCGAGCATCTCGATCCGATATGATTGAAGTCGGTACCCCATGCCGGGAGACCACTTCCTTGATGTATAGCTGGGTTAGTTTCTCCATTTTGTCTGTTTCCTTAATCGCAGGAAATGAGCTGATTTTGTTAGATGATCTACAATCACCCAGATGGTATCGTATCCGTCTCATGTCCTGGGGAGTTTAGTTATGAAATCCATAGAGATCTGTTCCCACTTCCACATTGGGATTTCCGGTTGCTGTAGTAACCCTGAAGGCTTTTGATATTCAACTTTCACCTTCGCACATGTCAGACATTTACCCACATAGGTGGCAATTTCCGCCTTCATGTTCGGCCACCAGTATGTTGTTTTGAGGTCCTGATACATCTTATCCGAACCTAGATGAACAGAGTATCTGGATTTGTGGACCTCATCCATTATGAGTTCCCTTAAATTCCCGTAGAGGGGAACCCATATGCGGCCCATGAAATACCTAATGCCATTAGATTACACTTCCCAATCACATTCCATCTTGCGTAGCGACTCAGCCTTTAGGTTTTCCTCTTTCACAGCTTCAACCTGCGCCTTACGAATCTGCTCTGGTATATCGGAATGAATGGTGAGTTGTAATGACCGAACTCGTCTGGGTTTCAGATGTTCCTTTCGGCTAAGGGCATCAGCTACCACATTAGCTTTGCTCGGATGATACTGAATGGCACATTTGTAGTCATTCAGGAGTTCAACCCAGCGACGTTGTCACATGTTTAACTCCTTCTGATTAAAAATATGCTGAAGGATCTTGTGGTCTGTGTAGATTGTGCACTTGGTTCCATACAAGTAGTGCCTCCGGATCTTCAGTGCGAAACTACCGCTCCCAATTCCAGATCGTGTGTCGTGTAGTTCTTCTCGTGAACCTTCAGTTGTCGAGACGCATACGTGATGACCTTATCACGTTGCATGAGCACACATCCCAATCCCTGAATGGATGCGTCACAGTATACTACGAAGTCATCTGTCCCCTCAGGCAAGGCAGGATAGGCGCACTGCAAAGCTTTTGCTTTAGCAACTGAAATGCTGCTTCCTGCTTATCACCCCAAATATACTTGGTGCCTTTCTGAGTCAGGGTGGTAAGTGGTTGAGCAATCTTAGAAAATCCTTTGATGAATCGACGATAGTACCCTGCCAAACCCAAAACCTGTCGTATTTTTGTCGGTGTCTTTGGTGCCTCCCAGTTCTTGATAGCCTCTATCTTAGTTGGATCAACATGAATACCCTGCTCGTTCACTATATGCCCTAGAAATTGAACCTCACGAATCCAAAACTTGCATTTGGAGAGCTTGGCATATAACTTTTCTCGTTGCAGTAACTCCAATAGTAGCCGCAGATGTTCTTCGTGTTCTTCCTTGCTCTTAGAGTAAATCAGTATGTCATCAATGAACACGATGACAAACT
Organism: Scalesia atractyloides; assembly: GCA_947069175.1. Lineage (NCBI taxonomy): Eukaryota > Viridiplantae > Streptophyta > Magnoliopsida > Asterales > Asteraceae > Scalesia > Scalesia atractyloides. Next base: position 74,855,911 of record CAMTDV010000022.1, on the reverse strand, counting down.
TGTAAAGGTACGGCTTACACACGCGGTTCATGAGGTCCATGAATACCGCGGGTGCATTGGTGAGACCGAATGACATGACCAAGAACTCGTAATGGCCATACCGGGTGCGAAATGCAGTTTTAGAGATGTCTTCTTCTCGAACGCGGAGTTGGTGGTAACCTGACCTTAGGTCAATCTTAGAATAATAGCTTGATCCTGAAGTTGATCAAAAAGATCATCAATGGCGCGGCAATGGATATCGATTCTTGATAGTAACCTTGTTAAGTTTCCGGTAGTCGATACACATACGAAAAGTTCCATCATTTTTCTTACAAAAAGTATCGAAGCTCCCCACGGGGATGAGCTAGGATGGATAAAACCTTTATCCAATAGCTTCTGTAGCTGAGTGGATAGTTCTTTTAATTCCGACGGCGCTAGACGGTAAGGTGCTCTGGCGATTGGAGCTGCGTGGTTCGCCAATTGGATTTCGAATTCGACTTGCCTATGGGTGGAAGACCAGGCAAATCTTCAGGAAAAACATCGGGAAAGTCACGTATGACTTGGAATGTCCTCGATTTTCCTCTCGCTCATCGACGGTTCTGAGATAAGAGTAAGAATGGCTACCAAATGTTTCTTCCGAAGATATTTCTGCGCCTGCATAAAGGAGATGATATCTGTGACGACACCGCTTCGATCACCCTGAATGGACAGAGTTTCATCACTAGGAAGAGGAATGCGAATGACCTTTTCGTGACAAATTATTTCGGCCCGGTTTTTGGACAACCAGTCCATACCAACCACTACATCAAAACTACCCAACGCAGTTGGCATTAGGTTTATGTCAAAAGTGTTACCAGCAAGAGAGAGCTGACACCCTTTGAGAATGTGGGTTACTTCTACTGTTTTACCATAAGCTAACTCTATAGTGTAGCTGGTTTCTAGCGACACTAGGGCAATATCTAACCGTTTCCTAAATGACTCTGATATGAAACTTCTATCGGCACCGGAATCAAATATCATAGTTGCAAAACAGTTATTTAAAGGAAATTTTCCAGAGAACATTTGAGTTAAGTCACGCCTCACCTTTGCCTAGCGTGAATGCACGACCTCTAGCCCCGCTGCCGCTACCCGCGTTCCCAGTATTACCCTTATCCTGGTTTCCAGCATTGTTACCCCTGTTCAATTGTGGGCAATCCTTCTTAAAGTGATTCGCGCTACCACACTGAAAGCACGACCTTGTAACCCCGACTGATGTAGGGACTGATTGTTGTTTGACCTCTGCTGAGTATTCCACGATAATCCTTAGCAAAGTGGCCTATCCGGCCGCATCGTTGGCATGAATTACATTGACCAGTGTGATGTTGAGAGCATTTATTGCAGAAGGGCTTTTTGCCCGCATAACCACCCGACCCTGGGTTTTGTTGTTGGAGTTACCAAACTGCTGATTATAAAAGTTGCGGTTGCTGTTGTTGACTGCTTTTGAGAGTTCTGCTGGTTATGACCCGATGATGCTGGCTTTGAGGAATTGCTTTCCCACTTCCTTTTGTTGTCAGATGTGCCCGAAGATGAACCCTTCTTTGGTAGCCTTCCCTGTTCAATGGCCTTATCTGTTAACTTGTGTGCTAGACGCACAGCCTGCTGAACGGTGACCTGATTACTGGACATCACCATTCCCTGGATTTCAGGGGCCAAACCCTTCAGGTATAACTCCACCTGTTTGTGCATCGGCCTAGCCATGTCGGGCATAGAGAGACCAAATCATAGTGCTTCTAGTGTAGGCCTCGATTTCGATCCCTGCATTTCGAGCACCCACAACTCCTGTTCTAGCTGATGAACTCGATCCCGAGAACAGTACTCTTCCCGAATAAGTTCCTTAAACGCATTCCATCCCATGGCGTTTGCTACCTCTAGACCCTGAAGTTGAACTCTGGCGTTCCACCAGCTTAAAGCACCGTCTTCCAAAGTGGAAGCGGCATACTTAACTTGGTTCTCAGGTAAACAGTTGCACATAGCGAAAACAGATTCTGATTTTTCCAACCAGCGTACCAAAATAATAGGTCCTTCTTCCCCAGTGAACTTAGTGGGCTTAGCATCCTATAACATCTTGTAGGGATTTACTCCCATACCTGACAGATTCAAATCACAAGATTAACCTTAGGTAATTATGTGGGAGAAATACTAATTGCATTAGTAGTTTAGATTGTATAAATTAGAAGAGATTAAAATTTACCGTTGCCCTGCGGATTTTGAGCTTGAACATTCAGTTGTTCTGATTATGAGTAGCCATGGCCTCAGCTACGTGCTGTTGGATGAGCCCAGTCAGCTCAGCTTGTGTCATGGTAATGTTGCCTTGACCGTCACGTCTAGGTCGTCCTGCCATTCTGTTTTAGCACCAAAAGAAAGAAGACATAAGGTTACGTCACCCATTTAGCACATAGTTCAATAATTACATGAATTGCAGACACATAAAATTCAAGTAACCACACATTATATAAACTGATATTTAATCGTGGTTATCTCATGTGTTTCCCATAGTTTAGCGTTCCGAATCTAAGTTAAACATACAAGGGAATTGTAAGTTTTAAGGACTTAGGGTATCACTCATAATTTGCTAAGTTGTGTTGAAATAGTGCAGGAGTCAAAGGTTACGCGAGAATGGGTTAGAGTTAGGATAGGAACTAAGGGCGTCGTCATCAGGAGCGTTCTACACGCTGTAGTTGCTACTTAGAGTTTCGTCTGGCCTGCTTGTCAATGCTCTGCATCATAATAGAGCTGAATCGCGAACGTATACAATAGTTTGAGAGTTTTAAATAACACCATGGAAGTAATTCAAAACGTGAAAGTAATATAAAATATCCAAAATAAGCTGCATAATGTCAGGATATAGAGTCATGATGAAACGAATAAATAAATAAAATAAAAAATAAAAACGAAACGAGGTGTTTAAATAGATTGTCTGATAAGTTGAAATAAACGGAAATAGAATAATTAGATAACGAGTCTTCAGTCATCGATCTCGCCATCCCCGTGTTCAATCTTCATTAGCCGCTGCCTCTATAGGTGCCTCCTCTGGTTCCTCCTCCGGGTCTTCGTCCGGGTCCTCTTCATCCATTGCCTGGTTATTCTGCTCCATGGCTATGATGCGGTTCTCTGCCATCTCTGTTCATTCAGTGAGGTCAATAACCTGATGTGTCAGTGCTACCACCATCTCTTGGAGGTTATCGGCCCGAGTGTTGCTGTCCTGAAGCGATCCCTTAAGTTGGTTCACCTCCTTCTTCAGTTCCGTGTTGCTCTCAATCAAGTCAGTGATAGCTCCTGCTGCCTCCCGCATATTGCGGACTTCCCTGGTCATCATAGCTACAAACCCTGCGAAAGCTTCCTCAAGCGGAAACTTAGTCGATGGAAGTTCACCTATAACAGGCCGATTAACGCCCGGGTACTCCCCGAGTGACTTGGGTGGGACCTCTTCCTCAGCAATGATCTCCTTAATAATTCGAGGATACAAGCTCCAATCCCCGTTGTAGTATCGATTGCATACGACAAAAGGTTTGTACTTCATCTCCTCTTTCAGTGCCTCAGCACGAACTTGTCCCGCTAAGTAAGGAGTAAGTTGGGACGAATCAGGTGCGTCTGACCCGTCGCTAGATCTGTGAGAGCTAGAGCTAGAGTTAGAGTTAGACATTCTTGTTAAATATAGATATAACATAAATATGTATCATAGAATCACATTACGAATAGGGCAACATACAAGTCATATAGTTGTGCTATGTCGTGTTCGTGACTATAGTCTAGGTCTAAATGCAACCTAATTCTCTATAGCTAATGGGCTCTGATACCAATCTGTCACACCCTCAAATTCCACAAGCCGGGTTTTACCGCGAGGCGCATGACAAACCAGGATCACCGACACATGACCATACATACTTACCTCTACATGAATAAAACCGAGTTTTGACGTTGGATTAAATAAAAATGCGGAAGCGTAACAAAGTGGAAAATATAATTTGTAGCGCCAACACAAACGCAAAACCAACAAAATGAATTGTAAATTATGAAAGCTTTAAAAATAGTTTAGAATGTTCATGCGGGACTGCCTACTCGTGCTCGTGAATCCTTAGCCACCTAAGAAAACATGCAAAGAAACAAGTGTCAACATAATTGATGAGTGAGTTCACAGGTTCTAGTTTGTTTTGGTTATTTCCCGAACGAGCCACTGGTTCAAACCCGTACCAGGGTGTAATAAATGTTTTCCCCTGATTCTATCCCGAATCAGTAATGTATAAGTTACCCTTGATTCAAACCCGTATCAAGAACCCCAAATTGATTTTCAAGTTCATGTTATATTTGTAGGTTGCTAGCCTAGGTTATGTCACCAAAGAGTTCGAACCGAAGCTAACGTTGTTGCCCCTGAAGGTGTCAGGCTATCACCAACCATGACTATGTTAGGCAAATTCAACACCCGTTAGACCTTTACCGGTCTGGCTAGCGCGACTAGCTCGGGTGGGGCTTGTTGGGCCCAGTAGTACTACCATAAACTTCCTCGCTAAAGATCCATTACTAACGGCTCGTAAAGTTAAGAGGGGACTTAAAGTGATATGCTACTTTGTGACCAAAACCATATAGCATAACTCAAATCAATTTAGATTTTATATGCATGTTACTAAACCGTAACACATTGTCGTAAGTTTATTGAAATAGCGCTACTATACCATAGCGGGCACATGTTTTCTCCCCATGTATTTAAAACCATTTAAAAGTAGGGGTCGTGAACTCACCTTCGTATTGCTCGGTAAGTATAAGATTTAAATGTATGCAAGCTAGGACGATCACCCACGCCCTATTATAGTTACCATGGTTTATTAGTGATGCTTGAAGTAAATCATGAAAGTCCTACACGTTTCTAGCAACTAGCACGCAAACAAGAAATCACATAGCACTTCCATCATATGGTTTCATACTCGTTTACGATAAGATATTTGATAGTTATAAAATCACCAAGTAAGCACAGATACTCATACCCATTAGTTTTAATTAGTCGAACCATCAGAACAGATTTATTATTGCAAAACAACTTCTAGATTCTATCCCTTTACTTGTAGTTCATGTTTCAAAATCATTAATTAAATTTATATAAAACGTATGGACATATTTCATGGTAACAACAACTTTATCCTTTAAATATAAAAAATTAATAACAGTACCATGTTTTCAAATTTTTTTTATATGTATAACAATACATGATCGGTTCATTTAACATACCACCACCGGAATAACTGTGGATTGTCCTCAATACACAAAACAAGTTTAAAAACATACCTTATGTCTTCATGACCCGTTTGCACAATCCGAACTTCACATGTTTAACGAGATTAGTATAAAAACGAACAAAACAAACAAACAACTATGCGCGCGAACAATAAGAAGATACAAAATTCTACAACAAATGTTGTTGGTCCTCTAATTGACCTCATAAGTCGGCACGCTTACCAAAAAGCTTATCGATTCCATGTTCACTCTAATGTTGTCCTCATTACCATCAATAAACGGTTTAAGACGATGACCGTTGACCATTTGTTTTGACCCATCCTTTGGGTCCTCGATGGTAACATCCCCAAGCTTGCCAACCCTTGTGATCACGAACGGGCCCATCCATTTGCTTTTAAGCTTTCCGGGAAAGAACTTGAGCTGTGAGTTGTATAGCCACACCTTTTGGCCCACTACAAATTCCTTCGGCTTTAGCTTGGCATCATGGGCTCTTTTCATGTCATCCTTATATTTCAAAGCACACTCATATGCCTCCTCCCGAAGCTCTTCTAACTCGCAAAGCTTTAACTTGCGTTCCTTACATGCATCATATTTAAGGTTAACCTCCTTTATAGCCCAAAATGCATGATGCACAAGTTCAACTGGTAGATGACAATTTTTACCGTAAACTAAGCGGTAAGGAGTAGTGCCAATATGCGTCTTATGCGCCATTCAATAGGCCCATAAGGCATCGTTCAACTTCGTTGACCAATCCTTACAGTCCGATCGAACGGTCTTTTGCAAAATTTCTTTAATCTACCTATTGGACACTTCAACTTGACCACTTGTTTGCGGGTGGTAGGGGGTAGCAATTCTATGGTCAACACCATACCGTTTGAGCAATTTCCCAAAAATTAAAATTCTTAAAGTGAGATCCCCATCACTTATAATTACCCGAGGTATCCCAAATCTAGAAATAATATTTGTTTGCACAAAATTGCAAACGACGGTATGGTCATTTGTTTTGGTGGCAATCGCTTCGATCCATTTCGACACATAATCTAACGCCACCAAAATATACAAATTCGCAAGAGAATTGGGGAATGGGTCCATGAAATCGATCCCCACACGTCAAAAATATCGACAATAAGGATCGGTTACATGGGCATCTCATCCCGCTTAGAAATGTCCCCTAACTTTTGACATTCACCACACTTCTTAGCAAAGTTAAAAGCATCTTTAAAGATAGTCGGCCAATAAAGACCGCTATTCAACACTTTATGTCCCGTTTTATGACCACTAAAATTGCCTCCACAAGCAAAGGTATGCAAGTGCATCAAAACACCTGGGATCTCCTCATCTGGAATACATCTTCTCACTACTTGATCCGGACATGTCTTGAACAAATCCGGTTCTTCCATGTGTAGTACTTGATCTGAGAAAGAAAGTGCAACCTTCTTCTCCTATCCCAATGAGCCGACAAATCACCTGTCACCAAATAATTTAAAATGTTACCAAACCAAGGTAATGTTGACACTTTAAGAATGTGCTCATCTGGGAAAGTTTCGTTGATCTCCACATGAGAAGAACCCTCTTCTACCAACAACCGGGATAAGTGGTCCGCCACCACATTCTCGCTACCTTTCTTATCCTGGATCTCTAGGTTAAACTCTTGTAACAAGAGAACCCATCGGATCAACCGCGGCTTTGCATCCTTTTTCTCCATAAGGTACCTGACAGCAGAATGGTCAGAATAGATAATTACCTTACTACCCCAAATATAAGCCTGGAATTTATCCAAAGCATATACCACCGCAAGTAGCTCTTTCTCAGTTGTTGTATAATTCAATTGAGCGTCTGAAAGAGTCTTACATGCGTAGTATATTGCAACGGGTTTCTTTTCTACCCATTGACCCAACACGGCCCCCACCGCATAGTCACTTGCATCACACATGATTTCAAATGGTAAAGACCAATTTGGTGATTGCAAGATTGGGGCCTCAATGAACTTTTGTTTCAACATGTTAAAGGCATCTTGACAATCTTTGTTGAAGTCAAATGGTTGGTCTTTTAACAATAGATTACATAAAGGTTTTGTTATGTCACTAAACCCTTTTATAAACCTTCTATAAAATCTCGCGTGACCCAAAAATGACCTAACACCCTTAACGCTCGTGAGATATGGCAACGTAGAAATAACTCCTTTTGCCCTATCAACCTCTATCCATGACTCGATACCACGTGGCCCAACACGATTCCCTCTTGAACCATAAAATGGCTCTTTTCCCAACTCAAAACTAAATTCTTTTCAACACATCTTTTCAAAACCTTTTCGAGTTGGTCAAGGCAACCATCAAATGATGACCCAAATATTGAAAAGTCATCCATGAAGATTTCTAAGGACTCCCCCATCATATCTGAAAAGATACTCATCATACACCTTTGGAAGGTGGCGGAGGCATTACATAGCCCAAACGGCATTCGCCTAAATGCGAAGGTACCGTATGGGCAAGTAAAAGTGGTCTTAGCTTGGTTATCCGGATGGATAGTTATTTGATTGTAACCCGAATACCCATCCAAGAAACAATAATATTTTTGACCCACTAACTTTTCAACAATTTGGTCAATAAAAGGCAAAGGGAAATGGTCTTTGGAAGTTGCAGAATTCAACTTCCTATAATCAATACAAATACGCCACCCGGTTACCGGCCGAGTGGCGACCTCTTTACCTGCGTCATTTGTGATGACTTGGATGCCCGCCTTTTTAGGAACCGTCTGTGTAGGGCTCACCCATTGGCTAATAGAGATGGGGTATATAATACCCGCATCTAACCACTTTAGCACCTCCTTCTTAACCACTTCTCGCATGTTTGGATTTAGTCTCCATTGTGTGTCACGAGAAGGCGTGCTACCATCCTCAGTGATGATTTTATGCATCAGTACAGAAGGGCTAATCCCCTTCAAATCAGCAATGGTCCATCCAACAGCGGCTCTATTGGCGACCAACACATTCATCAACTTCTTCTCTTGCTCCCCGGTCAAATCCGCCGCAATGATGACCGGTAGCGTGTTGCCCTCACCCACATAAGTAATACTTCAAATGCTTGGGCAACACCTTCAGCTCAACAGTAGGAGGTTCAACCAACGACGACTTCAGCTTGGTATCACTCTTCTCGGGAAGACTTTCCACTTGGTGTGTCCAATGTGGTCTTCCTTCCCTTACCGCCATCACCTCCATTCTCTTCTCCTCCTCATCTATGCTTTGATTTGTTTCCGAATGCAACCTGTCAAACATAAAGCACTCCTCTATTGTGTTTTCCTCCTCGACACCCATGTCGCAAAGAGGTATACACGCATCAACAATGTCCGCCATATAGCATTCGTCATTGATTAGAGGATACGTTAATCCGGAAAAAACGTTTAAACCGCAACCGACGGTTACCGAAAATCATGTCGACCATTCCCGTTTTGCAATTTATTTGAGCATTTGATGTTGCCAAAAACGATCGACCCAAAATAACCGTGGGTTACTTGGTTAGGTCCAATGAAACATAGTCAAGTACAAGAAAGTCCACAGGATAATAAAAGTCCTCAACCTTGACAATCACATCCGTGAATATTCCACGGGGTAGTTTAGAGTTAAATCGGCTAACACTACGGTAGTGTTTGCCGCTCTAAGTGGACCAAACTCGTAATGGTCATACAAACTACCCGACAAAATACTCATACTAGCCCCAAGGTCTAAAAGTGCCCTTGTCATTTTAAATTCTCCAACTTGAATGGAGATGATAGGCGCCCCCGGATCTTGTAGCTTAGGTGGAAGTGCACCCGAAAGAATCGAACTCACGTTTTCGGTTAAATCAAGTTTCTTTGAAAATTTGTGAGTTTGCTTTTGGGTACACAAATCTTTCAAGTACTTAACATAAGATGGAACTTGCTTGATAGCATCCAAAAGTGGTAGGTTGATTTTAACTTGTTTTAAAACTTCCCACATTTCTTCTTGGTGGGGACCTCTTTTATTCACCACTTTTTTGGATGGTCCCAGCAAGGCTTCGGGATAAGGGGCGGTATTAACCTCCACACCCTTTTCCTTAGCTTTTGGGACGGGGACGGTCACAACGGGTGTACTTTTTTTATTTTTTAAAACATTTTCTTTTTGACCCGTTTGACCGTCAACATTCTCATCATCGCTAACATCTTCCACCACCCCTTAAACAAACTGAGGTGGTGGTGACACAACACAATTATCAACGACTCGACCACTACGCAAAGAAATTTTATTAATTGGTACCTCACGTGTGTTTTTCGAGCTCGACCCTTGATGCTTTGGGTTCACGGTAGTGTCACTAGGTAGCTTTCCACCATTACCTCGCAATTGCGCCATTTCCTCCGCAAGTTGCCCCACTTACTTCTCCAAAGCTTTATGTGACTTGTCACGAACCTCGAACTCTTTCCTCATTTCCATCTTGATCTCTTGATTCGAAGTTGTGATGGCGTTCATGATAGCATCTAGCTTGGAGCTTATGGAGTCTTCACCACCCATTGGAGGATTAGAATTACCACCTCCATTACTACCTTGGTTGTAACCCCTTTGATACCCGCTTTCACGGTTTTGATAATTTTGGCCACTCCCTTGATTGTAACTTTGTTGGTACCCTCGTTGATTACCTCCTTGACGGTTTGGTACATCGAACCCCCTTGATTCCCACCTTGATTGTCGTTTGAAAATTGGGATTCATCTGGTTTGAAGCATTCCCATAGCGAAAGTTGAGATAATTTCTTAACCCCGGGTGATAGGTGTTTGAATTCATATCGAATTGTTTTCGCTCAGCATAAACCTGGTTCACCTATTCATTCGCTTGTACCATGCCCACTTGGCATTCTTCAGTTTGATGCCCAAGATCCCCACAATCTTCGCATACCGCGAACTGAACCGCACCAATATCTTTCTTTTTCATCCGCACCAACTCTCTTTCCAAAGTAGCAATTCTATCTTTGGTGCTTGAATCAAGGTCGGGAAGAGATCGAGAAACCGGATGCTTCTTCGACCGGTCCGCCATAGCGACCGCTTTGGAATTCTTGCTCATCCATTCCAAAAATCCCAATCATCTTCCTCATGATTGTTCAACAATGTCCCATTACTAGCCGATTGTAGATATTTGTGATCATCGGCATCCAACCCCCTCACAAAGCATTTGAGTAACTCCCATCATGGAATTTGGTGATGAGGACACTTCCTAACAATTCCTTGAAATGGGTCAAGGCCTCATGTAGCAATTCCCCCGATAATTGCCTAAACAACCGAATCTCATCTCTAGCGTCGTCAGTCTTAGCAATAGAATAGTATTCATCCAAAAATACTTGTTGCGTCTCCGCCCATGTGTGAATACTATTTGCCAGCAATGTGAGAAACCATTGCTCCGCTTTATCTTTTAGTGAAAATTGAAAGAGTCTCAATTTCACTTCTTCTAGTGCGAAATCATGACCGCCAATTGTGCCACAAATAGCCGAAAATTCCGCCAAATGTGTATACGGCTCATCATTGGTTCTACCGTTGAAGTGGGGTAGAATGTTGATATAGTTCGGCTTGCAATCGAACGCCCTTCTTCCTCGAGGTGTAGGCACAATTGGTGAGTCATTTTCAGTGACCACCGGTCTGAATCGCCCATTAACACCCCTCAGAGCTTGTTGATTCACTTGGCGTCTTGGACCGTTTACCTCTTAATTCATTGGCCCAAAATTACCCCTTCGGTCACCACCCCTATTTCCACCTTGATTCCCACCGCTTACAAATTGTGGAATTCGAGCATGGTTACCGTTGTTTTACCATAATCCCGATTCCTTCTATCATTTCTTGGTTGGCGGTCATTCCCGTAGCCATCATCTCACCCGTACTCTTGCCCATAACCAACATTGTTCCCCACGAAATTGGCATTTTGGTAACCAAAGTCGTCATAATCAAACCCCCGCGCATTATAGAAGTTCCCCATGTTGTTATCCCCTCATTCGTCATCTACAACTCTCTCATTATAATTTCCCCCATCGTCTGAGTATTCCGAATGGATGCTCATGCGATCCGGTGATTGATAACTGGGAACATATATGGTGCATCATCGGGAATATTATTCCTCAATTCGTCAAGGTCAATAAATTGAGCTCCGTTCGTGGGATTGCCACGGCTATTGTTAACCCCACAGTTGGCATTAACGTTTTGGTTGTTGAGATTGGGTGGTAAGGGGTTTTGACGGTTTTGGTTTGAAGGTGGAGGTGTGCGTTGGCGATTACTTAGGTTTCGGTTACGGTTTTGGAATGGTGGTGTTGGTGGTCTTGAGTTGTGACCACCCCCCGATTGGTGGTTTGGGTGTTTTGGTTGTTGGGTTGGTTAGAATTTTGGGGATCCATTAGAATGGGTCCAAAGGATGGTGTAGATGGTGACTTGGTGTTGAGTGGATTAGAAGCAAGGGTTGCTTCTAACCGGTTGGCTAAATTTCTTCTAACGACCCGCTCAATTTCCGGTTCGAACACCAATGGCGAGGACCTTCCAGAATTTCTGTATGCATGCACTACCTGTGTAACCTTCACAAGTAACACACCCGTATAACACAAAAGAAAAGACGATAATAAGATATAAGCACTTTAAGCAGTTAATCACAAAATCAAGCAATTTCAAACACAAAGCGCACAAACTCCCCGGCAACGGCACCAAAATTTGATCGGAGTGTCGCGCCCCAGTCAAAGATAATATTTAAATACCCTAATTACCCTTAACAATGTGTTAGTGGTAGTAAGGGGTCGAACCATGAGGAGTTTGTGGTTTGCGATCGGATGTGATTGATTTTAAGTAAAAATGTCACTTTTATGAAGCTTGCTATAAGATTGATTACTTTGGTTTGTTTTGAAGAGATGTCGGATTGATCCGACAAAATTGGTTTGATTACTTAACTAATAATTTAGACAATTGCACGAAAACTGAATTACTTAATTAAAAACAATGGTTTAAAAACAAGGTTCACACCCAGTTCAACAAATGCAACACCTAGGGTTACTAACAATTTTAACTTTATTCAATTGAATTTGTCATTAACGGTTTTGATATCACAAAGCTTAGGTGCTATCACTATCACGTATATGACGGACCACAACACACTTTGTTACTTCGGACAAATAATCCCTTTTGAAAGATAACGCATAAATACACAAACTTGTTTCACAAAGTCAAATTTTATCATCATTCGACAATTCGCAATATAGTTCAAATGTAAGACAATTATCAATCAATTCAAAATACAATTCAATTTGTCACAAAATCAACCAAAATCATAAAGTAACCCTAAATCTTACAAATGTCTACACCGGGGTGAAACCCTCGAAGATTAGCCGCTTATGACGAACGGAACTTGATCACAAGATGATTGGAGCTTGATCACGAACATCTTGAAGCCTTGAAAGTGAGGATGATGATGGTTAAGGTTTGGGATGGAAGATGGAATTGGATGGAGGATGAGGAAGGTGATTGCGGTAGGTTAGGGTTACGATCGATTATGATGATTTGGATGATGGAATGGATTGGATCGATTGGAAGAGGTTGTGGATGATTGGTGTGATGTTCTTGGCTCCCAAGAGGTGTTTTCAAACTCACCAACTCGTAACTCCTTCACCAATGGGTCAAACAAACATTAAAACCCGTTCAAAATTGAAATTCAGTGACCAAATAATCAGAGAGGCGTCGCCGACGGCCCGCTTGGCGTCGCCGACGGCCTCCAGAAAGATGCATTTTCTCTCTACGCCTTAATCCACTGTCTACGACCATTTTTCTCCGACGGGCTATCTGAGGGGCGTCGCCGACGGTCCCACTGGGCGTCAGCGACAGCCTCTACAATGCTTGATTTCCTGTTTTCCCATTTTGTGATCCCGGTTGACCCGTTTTCCGCCCCGATGCTCCAAAACGCTCCCAAATAGCTCCTTAAAGTTCGTAAACCTGAAAAAAACACAAATCTAATCAAAAGTAGGCTATTCGAAACTAAAAATCACGTAAATGTTAACTTAAACTCAATAGAAACATCGGTTTTCGACCACGTATCAATCATCTTTGTCTACGTTTTGCACATTGCTTCATTATATTTTGTTCTCAACCTAAGTTGATCTTCTACCACTCTCATTATTATCATTCTCTAATTTTGCTCATCGCCTCATCAACCATAGCCATAGCCTAAGCCTTATCATCAGATACAACATTGTCATTAAAATATTATGATATGAAATGTGGTTTTTTTTAAAGCATAAAAACTTGAGACCCAATATTCTCTCTTTGTCTCTTTTTGCAAATTTAAATGTAATGGCACACTAGACAGTAGAGCTATCCAAATTGGTTGTTGCTCGCTCGACCTATGCTCGAAACTTAATGCTCGTTCGACTTTCAGCTCTGTTTGTAAATGAGTCCATCAACTCAACTTTCTTTTTAAATGAGCCAAGCATAAGCAGAGCTCCGTCAAATTCGGCTCGGCTCGTGAACATCCCTATGTAACTAAGATCGAGAGCCTGGCTTTTGAAAATATAAAGATCATTTGCAACACGAGGGGAGTACAGGCACCAATGATCGCCCTCTACGTCGGCATGTCCGGCTTCTCCCCTCCCTCTCCTTATAGAACTGGTTATCTCTCCTCCATCCTCTCTCAAAACCCCCTTGCCTTTCCTCCTTGTTGACAGCTTCTCTCTATCACACCAAATTAAATGGTGCTTTAAAACTATACAAGTTGATTGTTTTGACTAGTGATTTCGAAGAAGAATATGTTCTTGATCTTGAATAATTCAATACTAATTTCTAGGAAATGATCTGAATTTTTAGATACTTGAAAATGCTAACATATGCTAGCTGATCAGAGTGTCTCACTATCACACCCCAACCGATGGCGGAAACATTAGAGTGAGACGAACAAGATTGCTCGAGACATCATAACACTAATTGTGACAATATTAATTTAAACCTTCCATTTCATTTCATTTATCCAAAGTCAAGTACATCACAAATTCAAGTGCAACATAAAATCATAATAGAACGAGTTCAAATGACATAACAAGTAACAAGCATTATAGGTGTGTTTCTATGCCATTCCTACTATGTTTTCGTCACATCAACATCCTCAACCTGCAACATGTTAAAAATATAGTTCAATACAAGTATTGGCGAGTACACAAGTTTGAATCATAGCATAAATAATAAAAAAACGTTTAAACAAATCCACATGTTAAGCTAGCATACAAGATTAATGTAAACATGGCATGCGAACTACAAGTCAGCCTCAAGTGTCACCACAAAATAGATTAAACTTAATATGACCACAAGAATACAGGCGGTGCATTACTCCTATAGCGCTATACATGTTAAGGGGAGGCTCGTACAAAGTTAATGACAACTAGTATCACATAAGAATGTTCCAAGTATACAAATAGGGTATCACGTAACTATAGCATGTATGATGGATTGTTCGTGTGATTGCATTAAAGTATAAGTGTGATTTAGTGAGTTTTTTATAGACTAACATATTGCACCCAAAAGTGTAAAGCGTAAAAGGGTGTCGAGTGTACTCACGGTTTTGCAAAGTTTAAATCCATGAAAGTGTTTGGTTGATTAGGGGACGAACACTGAGTTAACCTACACAAGGAAACGTAGGTGTGTGAGTATTGGAATGACAATGGAGTTCGTTAGTTTAGGAGTTTAAAGTATGCAAAAGTATGTATTGTCAAAAGTATTTATCTAGACCTTAACGTTAGTTTTTGACACTATAAGCCCCGTAGGGTGTTTGTGGTTTTATGGGTCATGGCCAATATAATCGTAACAAGGGGTTAAGTCTTAGATAAAATAACGTAATGTTAGGAAAAGTAACCATACGGTCATTGTCAAAGGTTCGGTTATATTTAGTATTTATATATATATGTTACATATTATATTATCAAGTTTATCATATAATTCATAGATTTCGTGGAAGTCATAGAAGTCATGCATGGAGGTAGGAGGATAACCGTCCTTAAACCTCTTTCGTAAGATTCACCAATACTCAAAATTTTCACAAGGAATATTCGGATGGTCATGAATGAAATAAAAGGAAATATACTTCACTAAACTATGTATCGACCAAGTAAGCAAGCTAGGTACGTGCATCCCGAACATAGCAACGTTTGGGGAGGTGTCGTAGCCTTGTTACTCAGTTGAAGGTTGAACATAGCTTAGTGGTTAGAAATCATCAAGTGAGGTGGTGGATTGAAAGTAGGATAGCCAAGGCCTCCTTGTAATCACACCTTTACCAAAACACAAGCTTTGAAAGCTTGGATGGTTCCAACACTTGTCGGTCAAAACAACAATGTTAGAGGTATTTTATACCTCTTAATTTGTATGAAACAACTCTAGCTAGCTCACTAATCATGGGCTTGATTAGAGACACAAGTAGCATAAAGTTGTTAAGAGAAAACATGTTTAAGAAAAGTTTACAAGTTTATCTTCCAAAACAGAATATTTGGCCATAAAAATGGTATTGTTCCACCTTGGTTTTCCATGGAAAACCTATGGTAACATCCCTAGAGGCTAATAAAAATTTTTGAGGAAGAAACATGAAGAAAACTTGAAATTTTTGAAGTTATGAAAAGATGAAAGTGAGCAAAAAGTTCAGGACACTTTTGGACCTCAAAATGGTGAGGTTTCACCTTAGTTTGCCCAAGCAAACTTGTGAAAACCTTCCTAGAGGTTATCCAAGTGTTGTATAAGAAGAAAAAAGGCTTGATTAGCCAAGGAAGTGAGTTAGAACTCACTTGTAAACTGAAGTAGGACAGCAGAGAAATTTGGAAGTTTAGGGAGGTTTTGTGAAGTGTTGGAGGCTTGTAAAAGTGAGAAAAGGTTGAGGAAAGGTGGGTTTTTATAGAGGGGAGATTAGCATTTGGGTTAGGCTAGCATTTATGAGGTTAGGTGGTTGATTTGGAACAAGAATATTACAACATGTTGACAGCTTGCGGCCATAAGCTTTCTTTCTTTCTTGTTAATTAATAAATATAATTGTGTTACTTGTTGCTTGTATAGTATACTTTATATATAACATAAGTATGGTTTGTTTGATAGGCTAGAATCAAGTGTATGGGTGTCACAAAGCCCTAAAAAAAGTCTTGCTAGGTGGTAAGTGTTTAATGTAAATGTGACAAGTGTTATGATGCCAAATGCTTAAGTGTTTCGTGTTTAATCACCAAACGCCTCTCTTGATTTGAATTGTTTAAGATTTACGAATGTACAATAGGTATTCACGAGCTAATTTGAATTGATAAATCAAGTAACGAATACGCGTACGTTCGTAAGTATAAGCATGCATAAAGGTTGTGGATTTTGTATAAAGATTAATTCGATTACAATCAAAAGCCTTGGATTTACAATGATGCGGAAAATGTGGTACGATTACAAGGTTTAAACTTTCTAAAAATAGAATCGCGTGTCAAACTTACTAAAAATGGAAAGTTACAAAATGCGAAGCGTTAGATGCACCCCGGTCAAAGATAATATTTATAGTCCCAAATTACCCTTAACAACGCAAGTGGTAGTAAGGGGTTGAATCACGAAGAGTTTGTGGTTTTCGTATGGACGTGGTTGATTGCTTAATGTTGTCACTTTTCTGAAGCTTGCTATGATTTAATTTGAATGTTTGTTGGTTTGAAAGAGATGTCAGATTAAATTGACGAGTTTGTTTCTAATTATTTGAATACGAAAACTTGAACAAATGAGACTTTCACAAAAACTTGATTAAAAGATTTTAAACAATAATGGAGAACAAGGTTCACACCCGGTTCGGTAATTGAAGACCTAGGATTTCTACATGTTTTAGACTTAATTTAATTGCATAAATGACCAACGAATTTCATGTCGCGTGGCTTAGGTGCCAAGAGCTATCAGCATCGTAGACAACGGACCGCAATGCACTTCGTTACCAAGAACATGCAAATTCTAACCTAGACAACGCATAAGTTTACAAACTCATTTCGTAAAGTCAAATTTTATAATCATTTGACAATACAAAAATTCAATTTAAATACACGACAATTATCAAAGGTTTCAAAATCAAAATACAACTTGTCAAGAATCAAATCTCAAAACAATGTTTAAACCCCTAGAATCTTTCAAAACCTACACCTCGGTGAAACCCGAGAGGATTAGCCGCTCATGGTAGACGAAATTGATCAACAATTGACGAGGAATCGAGCTTTTACATCATCATCAATCTTGGAGAATGGTGAAGTTAGAGTTTGGTGAGTGGTAATGGTGGAGAGGTTTGGTGATTGCGGATGAAATGATGAGGATGATTCGGATTGTGATCGAAGGGATGAAGGTAGATGATGGAATTGATTAGATGAAGTGTAGAGGATGGTTGTGGCTCCAAGAATGGTTCAAAATGTTCAAAAACTCATAACCCCATGAAAAACCCCAAAAAATCGGTTATAACTCGTCCAACAACGCAAAACAAACAAAATCCGCGTCAGGCACCAGGTGAGGGCGTCGTCGATGGGTCCTATAAATGTACCATTCCTCCTACAAGTTAATCGCTACGACCTGCCCGATAGAAACATCAAAGGGGCATCGCTGACGATGCATCCATGTCTGGTTTTCTGATTTTTCCATTCTCGCTCTCGGTTGACCCATTTTTCGTCCTGATGCTCCATATGACTCCCAAATAACTCCTTAAACCTCGTTAGATCTGCAAAACACAACTTCAATCAAAAGTAGGTCATTCAAAACTAAAAGTTATGTGAAAGAATCAATTTAAACATAATGGAACACCGGTTTTCAACCACGCATCAGGAGGATTAGCTCCATGAACATGCTGGATAAAGATTGCTAACAATGAACCTGCATACGAGGTCATTGTTGAATACATTGTGATATAAGCTCACATTTGAGGGATATTTCTGCAAATTGAAAAGATTAGTCATTTCATTGTTTAATGTTTATATTCTTGCTACACACAATTGACACAAACTACTTGTGCAACAAAGACTGAGGCTTGGTTCAAGACTGTTCTTTTCCTATTTTAGGGAATTAGTGGAAGGGTTTATGTGTATTAGTGCCACACACAAGTTCCACACTTTGATCTTTGTTGTTACTTGAAAGACAACATATTTCCTTTAGACTTACATATATGCTTTGTTGGATCTTGGACTTACATATTTCCTTAATTGGCGTTGTTGTAATATAACTAGGAATTGCATAGGGTTGACTATTGGTTTGTAAGACCCAAACTTTTTAACGTTCAAAACGCATCTTTCTTACTATGAAAATAGGTCCCAATTTCAACTTTTTGAATAACTATCAGGCAAACATGAAAAGAAACTTCCTTTACACAACTAAATATAGTTTTGTACATACTTACAAACTCATACCATAACATGTTTTTGTAACATAAAGTCAAAATCATCTAAATGTTTAGACCCATACATGTTGAAAAAGAAATAAAAAAGTTGACCCGTTTGAAACTATACATCAAAAGATGGCCCATGTGTGTTCATCCAAAATCTTCGCTTGTTCTAGGCGGATGATTATGTACAAGTATCTAACGTAAGTTAGTATTAACTATTTACACAAACAATTAACATTTTACTTACCCTCTATTACTATCACTGTACTTTCATTCAATATCCATTCTTTAGAACATACAAGTTCGTTACAAGAAGTATACTTTATATCTTTATCCAATTTATACTTTTCATTCTAATGAGCGTTCTAGACATATGCAATGTCTAATAATGTACTTCCACGAACCCCAAGTTCACTTCTTGGTTTTCAATCATTTGTCATCCTTTACCTATGTTGACCTATTACAAAGGGTCAACTACATAACCTACTTATGATACACATCATACTAATTTCTATTAGTATCTTGGTAAACTATAACACCTTAGTTGCCATTCATATTATCTATAACCAAAGACCCATGTTTTTCATCTTGGACATAAGCCATTTCAACATTACCCATTTCACCTGTTACTACTAATCAACCACATTTAATTACTTAAGATACTTATAACCCAATATTCCAATTTATATCATGACTTAAATGATATTTTCCAACTACTATATAATAAAAGTGTAAGCTAGAATAACTTCTACGATCTTAAACTTCTTTTTTCTTGAGTGGCTTGCAATTTTCTCTTTCACACCTACACTTAACGAATTCACTTTTAGATTCCATGAATTCATCCATTCACATTCTAAATAACAAAAATATCATAATTCACCACACATACACTTTTTTACACTCCAAACATGACAATAAGAAGTTTAACACCAATTCATACATTTTCTCATACAAGGCATTTTATCAAACACTTGGTGGCCATCTATTTCAACATTCATTCAAGTTGTCTAGTTATTAGCGAATTACCATGTTTCAATCATCACATCTTCATCTTCATGTTATATGACTAGTATTAACAGTGAACCTAAAAAGCATCAAATTTCATCATCTTGTAAAAACCCACTTAAACTTACATGAGGGTTTTTACATAGAACAACCACACACACAATTCTACACATATATGCATTAATACAAGGATTTCAAACAAAATTCCTCAATCAATTTGTATCGCTCTATCAAAGCCCATTCAAAATTAGCATTTTAAGTTCTTCTTCCCACAAAACTTCACCAATTAAAAAATTACAACTTACCTTGTGATTCACAAGTTTAGACGGTCAAGAATCAAGACATATGCATGAGATTTGCCACTAATTTCAAATTTCGACGCACACACATACATATGCACACACTGCACTTTAAATTTTTCTTCTTTTATTTAATTAACTTTCTAGATTGTGCATTTCAGTCCCTACAGTTTATTTAGTTAATTTGTTTGGCCACCATTTAATTTGCTTCTTACTTTAAGATAACACTAATTAACCAAGTTAATTATTTCTAGCTACGATACTCATGCTAAGTGTCCAGGTAAACATGTTAAATAACAGTTAGGATTTTGGGGTGTTACATGGTTGATGAGTGCACTTGTGTTTAAAGTGTGCATGTCGTCGAATGCGCATTTAGGCACGAGGATAACCTAGGTGATAGAGATGGCAAAACAACTTGTACCCCAATGGGAATTGAAACCTCAAACATTTGGGATGGATAGTGTAACACATATCCAGGTATGTGACATTGGAGGGGTATGGTCCTAGAAACCCTGCCCCGGCACAGGATACCATACCATCAGAATGACAACAGGTCGCATGACAAACCTTGCGCACCTTGCGCAATGGTAAGTCAGACCTGAAAGCGCAGGCCCCAAACACTGCGCCGACTAAGCGAGCTAGCTTCCAGTCGCGCATATGACCATACTCTAGAAAACACTTAGTTGCGACTTCTCGAACCTTGCGCCGACTACATAGCCCTTTCGGGAGTCGCACACGAGGTCAAGACTAAGGCGAGAGCAATTCGTGTACTTAGTCTTGAAGAAAAAAGAACTTGAGTTCTACAAGTTCGCGCTGGCTACAAAAGCGCCGATAAGATCGCGCGGTAAGGAGAAGCGCAAAGAAACATCAAACAAGTACAAAGGGTACAAGTGGCAGATCTGAGGGCCAATAAGCACTCAACAGGCCGTATTGAGTCATGCTGCATGATGAACAATCGTGTAGAAGATAAGAAGTATCAGTTTAAGTAGTGGAGAATGGGAGTTCTCTCCATGACCATTCTTCGGTGTGAGAATAAGTACCATCTTGAAAAAGACGAAGTATCAATTTAAGTAGTGGAGAGAGTCTAAATAGCTTGTACCTCAAGTCTTCTATTTATAGCCAGGAATTTGGACACTAGGAATTAACGGAGATATAACCGAATCTTTTCCCGTCGTTTATGGTTACATTTCCATCCATGCACACGGATTGGAAAACAATCGACGACAGGGGAGAAGCCACGTGGAAAGTAGTTTTCTTTGGGCCTTTATGGAGATCGTGCTTTCATCACGTGTAAGATGGACGTCTCAGATGCTGCCACGTCACATTCGGTTACAACCGAATAGAGGCCTGCACGATTTCCATTTAATGCTTCTAGAAGATCCACGACTGTGGATTCTTGATTTATTACCACATGTCCAATTGGTTATAACGGAAAAGATTCCTTTAGCCCAGCTCTGTATTACCTACGCGCGAAGATGTCTGTGTACAAGACTTAGGAGTTTTGATAGTTTCTCCTAACTCTAGATTAACTGTACCTTGTGCGGTTTAGCGTATGGGTGTTAAATGAAGTTAGGATGATTTGCTCCCTTTTCTCGCGCATGGTTACTAAGAACTGTGCTTTTAGGTTTGTCTTGCCACTGCGCGAGGAGCGCAAGGTCTAATAAGTGACCCGGCAACATTCTGATGGTATGGTCTCCTACGCCAGCGCATGGTTTCTAGAACCATACCCCTTCAATAGCTGATCAGCGAGTACTTAGAGAGCCTGACAATAAGCCGCGACGTTCGGGTAATCATCAAGGCGTGTGTTGGAGAAACTGTGACGGAGATGAATGGCACGAGAGCTTTTGTTGTCATGAAAGATACTTTCAAGGGTGGTCCAAGCTTCGTGAGCTGTGGAATTAGGTTTAAGAATTGTGTGCAGCAGATCATTAGATATTATGTCATATATCCACTGTAGCACAATAGCGTCTAAACGCTCCCAAGAGTCTTCGATGGCTGTTTCGGGGCTTTATCTTGGTTTTTGTCAGTGACGCCGAGGGGGTAGAGGTGTCTGCAGGTTTTGGTGATAGATGGTCAATAACAAGGTATGCTCGACAATGGATTTTGAACAACTTGCTCCAAGAAGAGAATTGCCCAATTTCCATCTCGAGTGTGATAGGGATTAGGCTCTTGATGTTGTTAACAATGGTGGCAGGATGAATTTTATGTTCCATTATGAACGAAGTATGATTGAGAGAAGAAGAAAAGAAGGCTGGAAGGGGGCGAAGAAGATGAGACGAGAGAACACAGGTTTAGGCACCCTAGTCTCTTAATACCATGATAGAGATAATGATAATGGATCAATTGATGATCCTTCTGTGTATTGACTATCCATATAAATAGAAGATTACAAGCCCCCAATTGTAGGGATTACAAATCAATGAGATAATTACAATATACAGAATATCTTTTTTCCTAATATATTCTATTAGTGAGGAAGGTAACAAAAAATAAAAAGAGGATTCCATATTATTATTTTATATTTTGGTTAGATTAAGAGCACTAATAAAATAACACTCGACACTTATCAAGGTAATAATAAGAGGCAACTGTAATTTGCGTCTCTCGTTTTTTTGGGCGGGATCAACTTATATCCCCACTTTAAAATTTCCAATCCCTCCTTCGGTTTCCAATTTCATTACAGTTTGTGTCGCTTCGTTAAGCATACATGAGTTTTTTGTTAAAAGTATGTTGAAAAGACCATATTACCCCTGATGTTTTATTGCCATATGCGTCTTCCCCTGGGTCATCTACATCAACAACAACCACCGGAAACCACCACTCCTCACCACTACCGGCAGTCATCCAAACGAAATCATAATCCAATCCATGACCTTCAACCACCATCTTCACCTTCTTTTAACTACATTGTCACACCCCGGATTTCCAACCCGAAATCCAAATACCGGTGGGCCCGGGTGGGGAGTATCGTGACGTAAGTTGATAACATCATTGTCAATTAAACATAGGACAGCGGAAGTCTTGGAGTAAAATTACAATTATAAACCGAAATGTTCGAAATCTAATACAGGCTCGTAATAAAGATCCACATGCGGATCGTAAAATGTACATAGAAAGAATACAAAAATAGGCAGATCTAAGGATTTACAAGATCCTCTTATTCTCTACCGAGCTGCTTCCAGCCTATTTCGTATTATACCTGCAGATTAGCCTTTGGAAGATACGTCAGCTTACGCTGGTAAATACACCCAACAGACTCATTTTGAAAACATTAAAAATGATTTTAAGTGCAAACGGCACAAAATCTTTGATTAACTTAGGAAGGTTAACCTTGCAATGGACCATGCAATAATAATTTACCGTATCTCAAGCCCTTATAGGGAAAATAAGTCGAGAGTATTTACCTGAGCTAGTCTTCTTCTTTTTTTTTTAAATAACTCAGCCGTATAAAAAAGTACCAAGTGCAGATAGCATTTACCGAGAAGGCTCTAGTCTGGATTATGGCATAAGCTAGCCAACTAAATACTAACGGTCTTATAACCAAATAGTGTACATGATCATTACGTACGAAGCTTGATTAAACGATGATCGGATAGAATGTAGTTTAAACCCGACAAGTACTTGACTTGTATAATATGGGTAAACTATAAACATTCTGGATTTTGAGGCTAAATGACAAGGTTAAACCCGTTACGGTTAAATTCCGTAAAATAGTTACATATACGTAACTGTGCGTATAATAGCGATATCGGGTAACCGGATAAGTCATGGACAAGTTCTATTGACATTATACTTTAAATAAGTTAAAATATCAGTAGGATATCAACTTATATGCCCATTAAGGTTTTAAAACGAAATTGTGCCTCATAAGGACATTTTGGTAATTTCATACCATATAAAAAGAACTTGAATATAATTTAATGTTATAATTATAAGTATTATAGAAAAATACTTTACTTATGACATCATATTAGTAGGATGTCAATTATATGTGTAAATTATCTTTTATGACCAAACTATGCACCGAAGGGGCATTTTGGTCATTTTACACATAGTTTATAAATTATTTGGAATTATGAGTTTATAACATGTACCTACTGTAATTATGTTTAAAATAAGTTTTGAAATCAGTAGGTATCAAGTTTTGGTCAATAATATGGTTTAAAACCATACTATGCGCCGAAATGGCGCTTATGTCGTAAGATGACGTTGTTAAGCGATGTTTAATGAAAACCGACCTTAAGGTCAGACGTAAAATGTTTAAAATATGTTATTTAATATAACATATATGATTTACCTTGAAAAGATTGATTAAAATCATTTTATGAGTTACAAGGACTAAAATCGTCATTTATCGACATAGTTTAAGGACCTGCTTGGAAACTCAGTTTACAACTTGGTTTAACATCCCAAATAATCCTACTTATAATATTACATCAGTAGAAAACTCAATTTCAATTTTATTATCATTAAAACCTTGTTTTGTTCAAAAAGGGTATTTTGGTAAAAAATGGCATAATTATAAAACTTGTACATAAACTTGATTCTGATTATGATCATGTAATATAACATCAGAGGGTTATGCTACATTATATTATGATCATAATACAATGTTAGATCAGTAGGTAACTAATCTAAATCGGGTCAGAATCGAAAGTCAAAGCAGAAGTCAAACTTCACGACTTTCGGTTGCGAACCGACCCTAGAACTGAAATTGATGAGCCGAACATGCTCTTACATGTTCTAATAATTGTTACCAACTTGTTTAAGTGTCAAAACATGTTTCATAACATACATAAGATTAATTTATGATTTTTCCAAAAAATGGCCTGTTTGACTTTTTAATAACATAACTTTGACCCGTCAATTGGTCTAGCAAACGTGATCTTCAGAAGGTGCCCTTTATAGAGATTAACAACTACCTTATTACGATCACTTAGCCATGTTCATTTCGAACAATTGCTGGACCATAATGGTCTTAACCGAAAGTCAAAGCGTTTGCCGTAAAACGCTTGACTTTTGGCTATAAAAGCCTATAAACGAAAATGCAAGAGTACACTTACAAGAGGTTCCTACAATGCAAGAGAACTAAGTTGGATGCTCCTTTCAGCTAGGAACTTCCAGAGGAGGGAGAAGAGTTATGTTTAAGAAAGGTGCAAGTTGGAATGAACACTTGAACACCTATTTATAGTTGGAGAACTCAAAGGAGGTGAAGCCAGGTGTTTAGGGGGGTAAGAAGAAGCTTACAAGTGTCCCAAAACGTGGCATAGCAGTTTAGAGAAGCCATGGTTTCGAATTGAATGGTTTTGGAGTTTTGTTTGGCCTCCAAACAATTTTTCTGCAGCAGAGCCTGTCTCGCAGGGCGCGAGAGACACAGGCCATGTCTCTCGCGGCCCGCGACCGCCCCATGGCCATTTCCAAAGTTTGACACTTTTAACCCCTAAACTATATAAAGCCTCTAAAGGCCTTCTAAAACACCTTTTTAGCACTTTTAGCCCTCCGTAGCCAATACTTGGCATACCCGGGATTATGCCCGGACATTGTTGAGCTCTCGGCTCGTTAAAAGGTCACTCAGAGGTATAATTAACATGTTGACACTTTTAATCCCTCCATTATCCAACTTTCACATATTTACAAGATTGAACCCTCTCGTCCAACAAATGGCACGTATGAGAGTTAGGACTTCACAAAGGATCACTCAGAGGCTCATTACAAGCATGTTGATTCCGATGTCACTCAGAGGCTGGGCATGTTGACATATCAGTCACTCAGAGGCCAAGTTTCACGCATGTTGACGTATCAGTCACTCAGAGGCTAATGATTTAAGCATGTTGACATAGCAGTCACTCAGAGGCTATTATTTATGCATGTTGATATCGGTTCGTCACTCAGAGGCTCAACTTGAGTATGTTGATGCCTTTAGTCCTTATTGGTCTTTAATAGACTATATTAAAAATACAACACGTGTCACTATACTATTGGACATGATTTTACAGGGTGTTACATCCTCACCCCTTTAAAAGAAATCTCGACCTGGAGATTTTATTCAAAAAGATGGGGGTATTTTTGTCGCATAGTGGACTAAACCTCCCATGTATACTCAGGACCTCTAAAAGCGTCCCACTTAACCTTTACTATAGGTATCATCTTTCTTCGGAGCTTCTTAACCTGTCGATCCTCGATCAAAATTGGTTTCTCAATGAACCTCGGGTTTTTTTTCAATTTACACCTCATTGTGCAACATTGCTAGCGACTCATCGGTTAGACATTTCTTAAGATTAGATATGTGGAATACATCATGGATTCCATCAAGCTCCTTTGGCAACCTAAGCTTATAAGCTACAGTGCTGACACATTCGATTATCTCGAAGGGTCCTATGTATCTTGAGCTTAACTTACCCTTCTTTCCAAAACGCATCACTCCTTTCCAGGGTGATACTTTTAGTATAACTTTGTCCCCTATTATGAACTGAAGAGGTTTACGCCTCTTGTCAGCATAGCTTTTCTGCCTATCCCTGGCAGCTTTGAGACGACACGGATTTGCACAATTTTTTTCGTGGTCTCCAAGACAATCTCAGGTCCTGATAGTTGGGCTTCCCCAACTTTTGCCCAGCATACGGGCGTTCTACATTTTCTCCCATATAAGGCCTCAAAAGGAGCAGCCTTAATGCTAGTATGATAGTTATTATTGTAGGAGAATTCTATTAGGGGTAAGTGGTCATCCCAACTTCTGCCTAAATCAATCACACTTGCCCTGAGCATGTCTTCCAGTGTCTGAATAGTACGCTCACTTTGACCATCAGTCTGCGGATGGTAAGTCATACTAGAATTTAATCGTGTGCCTAACGATTGTTGGAAACTTTTCCAAAAGTGAGATGTGTATCTAGTATCTCTATCGGATACAATAGATACTGGCACACCGTGTAGGGACACTATTTTGTCCACATACAACTTAGCCAATTTATCTGAATTATACGTCTCTTTAATTGGCAAGAAGTGAGCTGACTTAGTCAGCCTATCCACTATGACCCAAATAGTGTCATTACCACTTTTGGTCTTAGGTAACTTGGTAATCAAATCCATAGTTACCATTTCCCATTTCCAAGTGGGAATCTCAAGTTGTTGTAGTAGTCCTGACGGCTTCTGATGTTCGGCCTTAACTTGCGAACACGTCAGACACTTTGCTACATAAGTGGCTATGGATTTCTTCAAACCCATCCACCAATAATTCTTCTTCAGATCTTGATACATCTTGTCACCACCCGGGTGAACATAGTATCTTGAATTATGCGCTTCCTGGAGGATTAGATTCCTAAGTCCTCCAAAGATCAGAACCCAAATTCTATCATTAAATCTTAGGATTCCATCCTTTCCAGATGTTAATTGATCAATGGTTCCGCCTAATCCCTCATTAGGGATGTTAGCCTCTAACAAGGCTTGCTTCTGCGCATCTAATAGCTTCTCACTCAAGTTATTTCTGAGCTCAATGCTCTTAGCGTTAATCCTTATAGGTTTAACCTTCTCCTTGCGACTTAAGGCATCGGCAACTACATTTGCCTTGCCTGGATGGTAGCAAATCTCGCAATCATAATCATTAAGAGTTTCCATCCAACGGCGTTGTCGCATGTTCAATTCTTTCTGATCGAATAGATGCTAGAGACTTTTATGGTTTGTGTATATAACACACTTTGTGCCATACAAGTAATGTCTCCATAGTTTTAGTGTAAATACAACGGCACCCAATTCCAAATCGTGGGTGGTGTAGTTCTTTTCATGCAACTTTAATTGTCTTGATGCATAGGCAATCACCTTGCCTTTTTGCATTAGCACACAGCCCATGCCAGTGTGCGATGCATCACAGCAGACTACAAATTCCTCAATACCCTCAGGTAGAGATAACACAGGAGCGTTGCTCAACTTGTGTTTAAGAACCTCAAAAGATTCCTGTTGCTTTGGACCCCAATTATACTTAATATTCTTACGGGTCAAAGAAGTTAAAGGAGTGGCTATCCTTGAAAAGTTCTCAATGAACCTCCTATAGTAACCAGCCAGTCCTAAGAAACTACGAACTTCTGTTGGGGTCTTAGGCACTTCCCAATTTATTATAGCCTCAATTTTGGCGGGATCCACTTGGATACCACGCTCACTTACCATGTGTCCAAGAAATTGGACTACTCTAAGCCAAAATTCGCATTTAGAGAACTTCGCATAAAGTTCCTCCTGCCTTAATAATTCTAGGATGCACCGAAGATGTTTCACGTGATCATCTTGATTACGAGAATAGATAAGTATGTCGTCTATGAAGAAAATGACAAACTTATCCAAATATGGCTTGCAGACTCTATTCATGAGATCCATGAATGCTGCTAGTGCATTTGTGAGCCCAAAAGGCATCACTAAGAATTCAAAATGACCATAGCGGGTCCTGAAGGCTGTCTTAGGAACATCTTCACTTCTAACCTTCAGTTGATGAATTCCTGATCTCAAATCTATTTTAGAAAAGTAACTAGCCCCTTGAAGTTGGTCGAATAAATCATCGATCCTGGGGAGAGGATATCTATTCTTAATGGTTAGCTTGTTCAGCTCCCGATAGTCGATGCACATTCGCATCAAACCGTCTTTCTTCTTTACAAACAGAATAGGAGCTCCCCAAGGCGAGGAACTAGGCTGAATAAAGCTTTTTTCTAAAAGTTCATCTAATTGCGTCCTCAATTCCTTCATTTCCGTCGGTGCTAACCGATGCAGAGCTCTAGCAACAGGTGCTGCTCCTGGTAGGATATCAATCCTAAACTCCACTTGCCTATCTAGAGGTAGGCCTGGTAATTGTTCAGGGAAAACATCGGGATACTCCGAGATAACTGGTTGATCTTCAAGGTTCGGCTTTGGTTCATTTATGGTAACTTGTGCTATATAGATGACATAGCCTCTTCTCAAACACTTGGATGCCTTAAATAACGACACCTTGTCTGGAAATCCATAGTGTGAGTCTCCAGGGATGGTGATCATTTCACCAGATGGGTTCTTAATCTCGATGAGCTTTTTATCGCAGGCAATACGGGCTATGAGATAACCAATCCATGCCTAAGACAACATCAAACCCCGCCAATTTCATTGGCAAAAGAGAGATAGGGATGGAATGATTCTTAATGGATATAGAGCATCCATCAAGAATGGAAGAAACAGTTTCTAAGGTTCCATCGGCGAGTTCTATCTCATAAATTTTATCTAGAGTTCTTATGGGTAAATTTAGTAGTTTACTAAACTTATGATCAACAAATGATTTATCCGCACCCGAATCGAAAAGAACTCTAGCATAAATATCACTAATGGGGAAAGTACTTGTTATGATGTTATTGTCATTAACAGCTTCCTTAGCAGTTAGCCGAAAGGCGCGTGCATTCCCCTTCTTGGCCTCTCCAGGCTTTGGATTATTATTCTTTGAACTCTTAGGGCAGTTAGTTGCAATGTGCCCTTTTTCGTTGCAGATATAGCATACAACATCCTTAAGATCTTTACAATCTAGGGTCTTATGCCCTCTCCTTTTACATATGCCATGTGGATCAGAAGTACACTGTCCTAAGTGTTTGCGTTTGCAAGTCTTGCAAAATGGCATCACAGCCGACTTGCCTTGGTTTCCTTTGATCCCAAATCTCCCTTTATTTTTCTTATTAAACTTATGGGAGTTGTCATCTTCCCTCTTCCTTTTTTTGTTAGTTTCATACTTAACTGACTTTTGTCTCACTAGATCAAGGGTGAGAGAAAGAGATAGGTCTACAGTAGACCTATAGGTAGTAGGCTGTGCAGCCTTTACCATGCCCTTTATTTCAGGCGCTAACCCATTAATAAAATGCGCAATGCGTTTGGATTCAGGGGTAATTAAATAGGAAACTAACCTAGATAGGGAATTGAAATCGGAAACATATTTCCGACAATCTAGGTTTTTCATGGAAAGAGACAAGAAGTCTGTCTCTATTTTCTCCACCTCATGGGTTGGGCAGTAAGTTTCCTTTACAAGGTCCACAAACTTGGACCATCCCAGATTATACAGGTATACCTTACCTGTTGACTGAATCATGGTCTTCCACCATGTTAGGGCATCGCCCTTAAAGGACTGTGATACGTACTTGACCACATCCTTTTTAGCACAGCCGCTGATGTCTACTATAGTCTCCATCTCATCCAGCCACTTTAAGGCTTCTACGGCTCCTTTTTCCCCATTAAAGTCACGGGGTTTACAGGAGACAAAGTATTTATAGGTACACCCGTCTTTAGCAGAACGGGACCTATCAGCAAAGTCTGCTATCCTTGGTTCACTCTTTGCATTTGAAGAGTGAACAGAGCTCTCTTTATGAGCAGAAGATGGTGGAATATATAGGGGTCTAGAGCGAGTGGCACTCGGCTCTCTTAGCCTTTCTATGGCCTTACTCATGGCCCTTTCCACAGCCGCATCAATGCGATCTTGGAAATCATTATCATTATTTATGGCTATATTTTCAGCGTCTTTGACGTTCCGATGGCTACTTTGTGCCTCATTAGAATTAGCCATTCTTCAAAGCTTTGGTTCTATATACCAAATAGAATTTCTCTTAGCCATAGTACAATAACCATATCGGCTTTTAAACATTGGATATAAGAAAATCCACTGCCTATACTAGTGTGAATAACATCACAACTCTTAGGCTTAACATATCTATATTTGGCCTAGGTCTTAATAGGACCATCGTAGGCAAATTACAATCTGGACATAGTCCATATATTATAGACAGGGACCACAAAGTCACAACTGTCGTTGTCATATTTGACAATTACATATATAGCACATAGGCTTGTCACTAATGGACATATAATAGGGCACATAGGCACTACATCACTAATGGATGTTTAGTCACCACACTGGTGATATTAGCCGGGATCAGGATAGATCACATAGGCTATATAGAATAGATTATAACCCGAAAGGGTAATACATCACTAATGGATGTTTTATTTATCATCGCACTGATGATATTAGCCGGGATCGAACAGATCACAAGGGCTATATAACCGGGATCAAATAGATCACAAGGGTTATATAACATACATCTCTAATGGATGTTTAATCACCGCACTGGTGATATTAGCCGGGATCAAACATATCACAAGGGCTATATAACCGGGATCAAATAGATCACAAGGTTATATAAAATACATCTCTAATAGATGTTTAATCACCGCACTGGTGATATAGCCGGGATCAAATAGATCACAAGGGCTATTTAACCGGGATCAAATAGATCACAAGGGTTATATAAAATACATCTCTAATGGATGTTTAATCACCGCACCGGTGATATTAGCCGGGATCAAACATATCACAAAGGCTATATAACCGGGATCAAATAGATCACAAGGGTTATATAAAATATATCTCTAATGGATGTTTAATCACCGCACTGGTGATATTAGCCGGGATCAAACGGATCACAAGGGCTTTTTAGCCGGGATCACACAGATCACAAAGGCTATATAACCGGGATCAAATAGATCACAAGGGTTATATAAAATACATCTCTAATGGATGTTTAATCACCGCACTGGTGATATTAGCCGGGATCAAACAGATCACATAGGCTATATAACCGGGATCAAATAGATCACAAAGGTTATATAAAATACATCTCTAATGGATGTTTAATCACCGCACTGGTGATATTAGCCGGGATCAAACAGATCACCAAGGCTATATAACAGGGATCAAATAGATCACAAGGGTTATATAAAATACATCTCTAATGGATGTTTAATCACCGCACTGGTGATTTTAGCCGGGATCAAACAGATCACAAAGGCTATTTAGCCGGGATCAAATAGATCACAAGGGCTATATATAAGATTAGGACATAGTCCATTACCTTGAAGGTTAGTGTGATTCCTCAAGTCACACAACACAAGAGTATGCACATTATTTGAATGTTAACATAAGAGGATCTTAATGGTTGATTATAAGTCCCGGTCGCATTGACCTTAATGACTTGGAGGCTTGAACTTAGTCCACCACCTCTAGATCAAGGGATAACTTCCCTTAACTATCACACACACACACACACACACATATATATATATATATATATATATATTTGACCAAATATGTGGTCTGTGCAACTTGGCAAATCAAAACCATTAAGATCTTTTTGGAATTATATCGCAGAGCATAAATTCGAGTAAAATCGAGACGCTCGTTTTCAAGAGGATGAATATATATATATATATATACGTATATATATATATACGTATATATATATCTATATATATATATATATGTATGTATATATATATAATTCCAAAGTACTTCATTAAATTTGCATAAGAAATTACAATACTTGAAACAAATAAATGAAATTGATTGTCCACGCAAGGACTGAAAGAAACAAAATTTCCACGTAGGGACTAAAGAAATAACAATGTCCATGCAGGGACTACATATAATAGAAAAGACTCCACTCGTCTTTCTTTCCCTTGACTAGCTTGGAGAGTTTGTTGAAGAACTTATTTGTCTTCTTCTCCGTTTTCTCCGCCTGCTGCTGCATCTCTTTCATTCTTTCTAAGGCATCATTAATGGCCTCTAGTGGTGGCGGAGGTTATGGTTGAGGTTGTGGCATAACCGGATACTGGTACCCATAAGTTGGATATCCAGTCGGTGGGAAAGGAGACGGGTAAAGTGCATTGTGCATAACCGCCTGCATGTACGGGTTTTGCGACCACGCTTGATAGTCTACCGGCGTAGGCAGATTAAATAGATCATATCCAGACATGTCTGGGTACGTGGGAATTGGGTTAGTATAACCCGTTGGTGGTGGTTGAACAGCAGGTGTTGGTGTTGGTTCCACTATAGGTGGAACATTAGAGCTCCACCCATTTGTGGGCCCTCTTGAATGGTGGGGTAAGAATTGGGTAAAGGTGGTAGCGATCCCGACCTTTGTCCGGCACGTACCGACATACGTACTCCCCGCTTCCTCCGTGGTGGTTCAGGTGGTGGTTGAGGTTGGTCCACGGGTTCCATGTGGACATCTTCTTGAACTGGGAGTGGTTGAGAGTGATGGGAAGGTGTGTGGGCAAAAGTGAATTGATTCCAGTATTGATCCCACTCGTTAGGACCTTGGTAGGGCGATCCAGCATATGAGTTTGAATCGCTCGAAATTTCAATAAGATGCACATTTGATCCCGATGGTGGCATCTCCGGGTCGGAGTCCTCGTCCATAGGATGTGGCTGGTCCAACTGATTTTGATCAGCTGGAGGTGTGTTTAAGTAATGGTTGGGGTTAAATTCTTCGCGGTAGGAGTGGTGAGAATGGGAATGGTGAGAATGGTAGGAGTGGTGTGAGTGGTAAGAATTTTGGGAATGTGAGGGCGAGTGTCTATTAGAGACGGAACGTCTCACTGGTTGCCATGGAGACGAATCTCCTGATTCTTGATATGCATCTGAGTTATGAGGTTGAGGAATATGCCCCGATGGTCCTCCCCTCATTGGTCCTTTTCCTCGTCCACTTTGTCCTCGTACATGTGGCGGCATTTTCCTGTTAGAAATCAATTTAAAAACAATACTAATAACTTAATAATGAAATGAGTAATCCTAGGTCAATGCCTAGACTCGGAAGTCTAATGAATGTGCTCGTGTAAGTTTGAGACTAAACACAAAAGGCTAGTGTTTAATTCTCTCAAACGTTGGCTCTGATACCAACCCTGTCACACCCCGGATTTCCAACCCGAAATCCAAACACCGGTGGGCCCGGGTGGGGAGTATCGTGACGTAAGTTGATAACATCATTGTCAATTAAACATAGCACAACGGAAGTCTTGGAGTAAAATTACTATTACAAACCGAAATGTTCGAAATCTAAAATAATATACAGGCTCGTAATAAAAGATCCACAGGCGGATCGTAAAATGTACATAGAAAGAATACAAAACAGACTTTAGGCAGACCTAAGGATTTACAAGATCCTCTTATTCTCTACCGAGCTGCTTCCGGCCTATTTCATATTATACATGCAAATTAGCCTTTGGAAGATACGTCAGCTTACGCTGGTAAATACACCCAACAGACTCATTTTGAAAACATTAAAAATGATTTTAAGTGCAAATGGCACAAAATATTTTATTAACTTAGGAAGGTTAACCTTGCAATGGACCATGCAATAATAATTTACCGTATCCCAAGCCCTTATAGGGAAAATAAGTCGAGAGTATTTACCTGAGCTAGTCTTCTTCTTTTATTTTTAAATAACTCAGCCGTATAAAAAAGTACCAAGTGCAGATAGCATTTACCGAGAAGGCTCTAGTCTGGATTATGGCATAAGCTAGCCAACTAAATACTAACGGTCTTATAACCAAATAGTGTACATGATCATTACGTACGACGCTTGATTAAACGATGATCGGATAGAATGTAGTTTAAACCCGACAAGTACTTGACTTGTATAATATGGGTAAACTATAAACATTCTGGATTTTGAGGCTAAATGACAAGGTTAAACCCGTTACGGTTAAATTCCGTAAAATAGTTACATATACGTAACTGTGCGTATAATAGCGATATCGGGTAACCGGATAAGTCATGGACAAGTTCTATTGACATTATACTTTAAATAAGTTAAAATATCAGTAGGATATCAACTTATATGCCCATTAAGGTTTTAAAACGAAATTGTGCCTCACAAGGACATTTTGGTAATTTCATACCATATAAAAAGAACTTGAATATAATTTAATGTTATAATTATAAGTATTATAGAAAAATACTTTACTTATGACATCATATTAGTAGGATGTCAATTATATGTGT
The DNA here is from genome assembly GCA_947069175.1 of Scalesia atractyloides. Lineage (NCBI taxonomy): Eukaryota > Viridiplantae > Streptophyta > Magnoliopsida > Asterales > Asteraceae > Scalesia > Scalesia atractyloides. The sequence goes on along the minus strand of CAMTDV010000022.1, from coordinate 74,821,181 downwards.
AAATTATCTTTTATGACCAAACTATGCACCGAATGGGCATTTTGGTCATTTTACACATAGTTTATAAATTATTTGGAATTATGAGTTTATAACATGTACCTACTGTAATTATGTTTAAAATAAGTTTTGAAATCAGTAGGTATCAAGTTTTGGTCAATAATATGGTTTAAAACCATACTATGCGCCGAAATGGCGCTTATGTCGTAAGATGACGTTGTTAAGCGATGTTTAATGAAAACTGACCTTAAGGTCAGACGTAAAATGTTTAAAATATGTTATTTAATATAACATATATGATTTACCTTGAAAAGATTGATTAAATCATTTTATGAGTTACAAGGACTAAAATCGTCATTTATCGACATAGTTTAAGGACCTGCTTGGAAACTCAGTTTACAACTTGGTTTAACATCCCAAATAATCCTACTTATAATATTACATCAGTAGAAAACTCAATTTCAAGTTTATTATCATTAAAACCTTGTTTTGTTCAAAAAGGGTATTTTGGTAAAAAAATGGCATAATTATAAAACTTGTGCATAAACTTGATTCTGATTATGATCATGTAATATAACATCAGAGGGTTATGCTACATTATATTATGATCATAATACAATGTTAGATCAGTAGGTAACTAATCTAAATCGGGTCAGAATCGAAAGTCAAAGCAGAAGTCAAACTTCACGACTTTCGGTTGCGAACCGACCCTAGAACTGAAATTGATGAGCCGAACATGCTCTTACATGTTCTAATAATTATTACCAACTTGTTTAAGTGTCAAAACATGTTTCATAACATACATAAGATTAATTTATGATTTTTCCAAAAAATGGCCTGTTTGACTTTTTAATAACATAACTTTGACCCGTCAATTGGTCTAGCAAACGTGATCTTCAGAAGGTGTCCTTTATAGAGATTAACAACTACCTTATTACGATCATTTAGCCATGTTCATTTCGAACAATTGCTGGACCATAATGGTCTTAACCGAAAGTCAAAGCGTTTGCCGTAAAACGCTTGACTTTTGGCTATAAAAGCCTATAAACGAAAATGCAAGAGTACACTTACAAGAGGTTCCTACAATGCAAGAGAACTAAGTTGGATGCTCCTTTCAGCTAGGAACTTCCAGAGGAGGGAGAAGAGTTATGTTTAAGAAAGGTGCAAGTTGGAATGAACACTTGAACACCTATTTATAGTTGGAGAACTCAAAGGAGGTGAAGCCAGGTGTTTAGGGGGGTAAGAAGAAGCTTACAAGTGTCCCAAAACGTGGCATAGCAGTTTAGAGAAGCCATGGTTTCGAATTGAATGGTTTTGGAGTTTTGTTTGGCCTCCAAACAATTTTTCTGCAGCAGAGCCTGTCTCGCGGGGCGCGAGAGACACAGGCCATGTCTCTCGTGGCCCGCGACCGCCCCATGGCCATTTCCAAAGTTTGACACTTTTAACCCCTAAACTATATAAAGCCTCTAAAGGCCTTCTAAAACACCTTTTAGCACTTTTAGCCCTCCGTAGCCAGTACTTGGCATACCCGGGATTATGCCCGGACATTGTTGAGCTCTCGGTTCGTTAAAAGGTCACTCAGAGGTATAAATTAACATGTTGACACTTTTAATCCCTCCATTATCCAACTTTCACATATTTACAAAATTGAACCCTCTCGTCCAACAAATGGCACGTATGAGAGTTAGGACTTCACAAAGGATCACTCGGAGGCTCATTACAAGCATGTTGATTCCGATGTCACTCAGAGGCTGGGCATGTTGACATATCAGTCACTCAGAGGCCAAGTTTCAAGCATGTTGATGTATCAGTCACTCAGAGGCTAATGATTTAAGCATGTTGACATATCAGTCACTCAGAGGCTATTATTTATGCATGTTGACATCGGTTCGTCACTTAGAGGCTCAACTTGAGCATGTTGACGCCTTTAGTCCTTATTTGTCTTTAATAGACTATATTAAAAATACAACATGTGTCACTATACTATTCGACACGATTTTACCGGGTGTTACATACATTGACAACAATCGCTAGAAACCAACTCTCAAACCAACTGCATCGCATCATCAATCGAACCAGTACAACAATTAGTTTTTAGGGGTTTCTAGTTTTAGTTTCTTTCCACAGGTCTGCCTCACCATATTTTAGTGTTTCAATTTCAATTTTATTCCACAAGTCTCATGGTGGTGAAGCTTCTATAATGGTGACCAAGGTGTGACATCCGGAAAAATAGGATAATTGTACAATCTTATCACTATTTATCTAATAATTACATGCATTTAGGTTTAATTACATATTAATTGAGCCCATAAAGTCTAGCAATGTCCGGGAAATGCATGGATTATTGCATTTGGTATCGTTTTATCGCGTAGTGATAAAATTATTTATAAGGAGCGTAGTGATTATCCGGTAAACGTTTTTGTGTTAATTTTTTTAAGAAAACTATAGTAATAAGCTGCTTATATTAAAGAGAATGAAATGCTCGTGAATACGATGTAATTTTTTTTTAAATATTAACTATAGAAAGTTATAACCGTTTGAAAATCAAGAGGGGAAGTGGTTTAAGTGATAAAAGACTAAATTACCCTTCAAGCCAATGACACTTGTTTTCCTCTCCCTCTCGTGTATACTTCGTACGTGAATGTTGTCTTGCACATGATTCAGTATCCATTTGTATAATAACTTTAAAAACAATGGAAGACATAATTGCTGTTTAAAATCCTATTCCCATTTCCTAGTCGTTCCTCCTTTTACCTACCCTATTGCCACCAACAAAAGATCCTGGAGCCAAACAGCTTCACCTAGGACCGTCTCAAGCTTATGAGTCCAAAGCAAATAATGAATACATGGGTTTTTTCGTCATAAAAATTATCAATTCTATAATTCATGTATCCTCTTTGTGTATACATATAGATTTTTTTTCTAGAATTTGAAGCCCTAAAGCAGGGCCCAAAGCCCTTACTTTATTTTACTCTCTCTTAAGCCATCTTGGGCATCATCAAGTTCAATTTTACAATTCCTTGAAACCCTAAAAAAGCAAGGTCTAAAGCTTTTACTTTATTTTACTCTCTTAAGTCACCTTTGAAACCATCAAGTTCTCTCTTAAGTCACCTCTGAAACCATCAAGTTCAATCATACGATTCCTTGTTTGTTCTTAGAAGTTAGAAGATTTAAGTAATAACCTAGTGAGCTACTTACAACCCCAACTCGTAGTTTGGTATATCTATACAAGTAAACTAACTCAAAAACAAATCACTTTTGAGTTGAATTCTGTGACGAAGCTTAGAGATTTCCGATCGGGGGTTGAAAACCCCAAAAATTACTATAAAACCAGAGAGTTGAAAATATATATACCCAAAAATTTCTATACGAAAACTATATACTCTCCACTACTAAGGGTAAAGTTCGGGGGTCGGCCGCCCTCTCCCTCCCACTAGAAGCTACGCCCTGAGTTGAATTTGATCGGTTTTATAACGAGTAAGTCGCACTTGCAACACAACGGGCATAAAAAAGTATAATAAAGTAAAATATATAACTTAACTTTTAATCTTTTATATAATTTTTTTAACAGTAAATTTTGATAACTGACAGACCATTAGAATATAAGTCGCACTTGCAACACACGTGACATAAAAAAGTATAATAAAGTAAAATATATAACTTAACTTTTAATCTTTTATATAATTTTTTTAACAGTAAATTTTGATAACCGACAGACCATTAGAATATTATGGTATGAGATGCGAAACCTATCATAATCTTTTATATAATATTTATCATTAAACGGAGGGAGGGAGAGAGTATATAAGAGCAAGAAACTCAAAATATCGAACGTGAAGTCATCGTTTCCGTTATACTTGCTTCTTGGAGGAAAATACAAACAAACCCACAAATATCGGAAATGAGATCACAAAAACCAAAAAACTGTCAAAATTAGGGTTTCCGGTCACCCACGACGGTTGTGCACGACGGAAACGTTGCCGGAGCTTTTTCATCTCCGTAACCTGGGGCTTTTCATCGTCATTACTCTCCGCATCGTTTCCCCAATTGTACTAACAGTTTCATTACAATCATTCCGCTTCATTTTTTGTTGATTATTGTTGATTGACGGTTAACAGAATTTGAATACGGTTCAGAAGATATATATTTGATTATCGTCAGATTAGGTTCAGAAGATATATCTTCGTTAATTGAGAAGATCGGAGGTGTTGTTTTCCCCAAATGGTGAGATTTGTTTAACCTAATTTCACGAGCCCTAATTATTGTTACGATATTGTAGTTAAGGCGTGTTTATGATTGTTGATGTTAGAATTTGCAAAGTGAGATGCTACTAGATCACCATGGATGATGAATGATGTGTTGGAACAAAGTAATGTTTGTTTTACTTACTAAGTTAGAAACGTGTGTATTACACGGATTGAATAAAGGAAATATTAAATAGTTAGTAATGAAGATTTGGGAATTGTAAGACTGGATTTTGAGATAAGATATATGTTTACGAAAATAAGAGACAAAATTGTGACACGTGACACAACCGGTTACTTATTTATTAATGTTACAATTTGCAAAGTGCTACTAGATCACCATGGATGATGAATGATATGTTGGAGGATTGGAACGTTTGTTATAATATTTTGACTTGATTATCATTGATTACTAGGTTAGCAACGCGTGTATTTCACTGGTTGAACAACAGTAATATTAAATTGTTAGTAATGAAGGTTTAGGAATTATAAACGATATTTTGAGATAAGATATATTTACAAAAATAAGAGATAGAACACGAAGGGTTCAGATAAGAGAAGTGAGAAAAAGAATCTTGAGATTTGGGAATCAGTTACTTATTTATCAAGTATAGATTAGTTGAGATTTTGTTAGGGATGAAAGTTTTGGTTAATGATTAATAAATATATGCCATGCAGTCTACTTCAGCCAATATCATAGTTGGAACTCAAGTTTGGGTGGAGGATAATGAGGTATCTTGGATAGATGGTGAAGTTCTAGAAATTAATGACAAAGAAATAAAAGTACAATGCTCATCCGGAAAAGAAGTACGTTTTTCGTTCATCGAGTTTGTGTTATTAAAATTTACGAAATTTGATCAACTTACTTTGAAAGCTTGGCGGTTGTTATAGGTTGTGGCTGTTCTGTCGAGTGTGTATCCAAAAGATCCCGAGTTTCCGGAAGGTGGAGTGGATGATATGACAAAGTTGGCTTATTTGCATGAGCCTGGGGTTCTACGGAATTTAAAAAGTCGGTTTGACATGGATGAAATTTACGTGAGTACATGGTTAGTGTATGATAGATACTGTATTTTATAACTAGAACTAAATTCGGGTAACCTACTGGTTTTCCAGACTTACACAGGAAATATTTTGATTGCGGTGAACCCTTTCAAACGAATACCAAATTTATACGACAAATCTGTGATGGAAAAATACAAAGGAATAGCTCTTGGGGAACTGAATCCACATCCATATGCTATTGCGGATATGGCGTACAGGCATTTTTTTCCTTTATCTTCTTTATTTCCATTTATTAACAAATGGTAGCAAATTGGGTGGGTCGGGTCGGTCAGGCAGGTTGTGTTACTCGTCAAAACAAATTTAGCCAGGCCAAGTTTACCCATTTTTGTGAATAATTACGTGTTCAGTATGGTTACAACAACACTATATTTTTCTTAATAAAACGATTTAGAAGGTTTTATGCATTGAAGAAACACCGTAGGCAACTTTTGAACCATTTGAACAGTTAGGAATAAAGTTTAACCTGAATCAACCCTTTCATTGATCATTAATATATGGATCAAGATTTCCACCTGTCATAGTTGTTAATAGCGCTCATAGTGAACGCTATAGCGGATAGCGTAGCGAAGCGCTCATTCCTCGCTATCTGATTTTTTGCGCCTCCATAGTGAGTAAATAGCGGGATTTCAGGGTTTTTTTTGGTTTTTATATATTAGCGATAAAATATACGTATACAATAGCTGGATTTTAGGTTTTTGTTAAATATACGTATAGGAACACCGTATTTGGATATAATATACATATAATATATTTCTAAATTTTCTTCTAGCGTATCGCTAAACGTAAAATAGTGTCGCTATTCATCGCTATCACTACGTAGCGTATAGGTTGCTTGTCGCTATCGTCCGCCATTCGCTGTTAACAACTATGCCACCTGTAACTAATGAGTGTCAAAACATTATTTTATACATGAAGAATAAAAACGTATTCGAGTGCAGGCAGATGGTTAATGAAGGAATAAGCCAGTCAATTCTAGTGAGTGGAGAAAGTGGTGCTGGTAAGACCGAAAGCACAAAAAATCTTATGCAATATCTTGCTTTTATGGGAGGTCGGCATAGAGCTGATGAAAGGAGCGTGGAGCAAAAAGTTCTAGAAGTATGCTTTATCTATACAAAATTGGCATGAGTGTTATGCATGTTGTCACTTAGTGGTGACAGCTTTGACCCATTTAGTTATGAATGAGTTGATTCAGGTTATGGTTTGTCTATAAGGGGTCAATCGGGTAAGATTAGAAATTTTGGTTAAAAAATACCATGGTCCAAGCAGGTCAATGGTCACCCAAAGCGTATTTTTAATGCATATTTTCCTAATATGTTTTATGATTACTGACATAGTAAAAATTTTGTTATCGTATTTGACACTCTAATTATTTATAGTAGAGTAAAATGCCATTTTCGTCCCTGAGGTTTGGCCAATTTTGCGACTTTCGTCCAAAGGTTTGCTTTTTCGCATCTGGATCCAAAAGGTTAGAAATCTTGCCATTTTCATCCGGCTCGTTAACTCCCTCCGTTTTCTCCGTTAAGTCAGGGGTATCTCCGTTTTTTTTGGTAACCTAAAAGGCAATTCGGTCTTTTTCATTTGATGAACAATCGTTTAGCATAATGTACAAGTATTCAAAGTACAAGCGTTTAGCAAAATGTACAAGTATTCAAAATACCCTTACTAAAGTGAAAAAGACCGAATTGACCTTTAGGTTAACAATTAAGACAGAAATACCCCTGAACGGAGAAACGGATGGAGTTAACGAGCTAGATGAAAATGGCAAGATTTCTAACCTTTTGGATCCAGATGCGAAAAACAAACCTTTGGACGAAAGTCGCAAAACTGGCCAATCCCCAAGGACGAAAACGGCATTTTACTCTTTATAGTAAGTTTAATAGTTTTGGGCCAAAGTTGTTTCGGGTCAACCCTACCCATTCCTGTTCCTATAAAAATGGCCCATAGTTGCTCATTTTGAAATCATATTGACCCGCCATTTTATCACTACATTTTTTCTAATCATTTGTGGGAGTCATAGTGTCATATCTTTGTTAGGGCATGTAATCTCACATTAATAAAAAAAAACGCGTTATTTTTCTTACGTGTTTCTTTGGTTTTTCTTTTTGACAGTCTAATCCGGTTTTAGAAGCATTTGGTAACGCAAAGACTGTCAGGAACAACAATTCGAGGTTGAGGTTTACGAAGGCCTTTTGTGGAGAGAGTTTCAGCTACGGATGTTTTTTGGTTAATTAACTTTATATAACTAGAATTGTTCTAATATTGCAGTCGATTTGGTAAGTTCGTTGAGCTCCAATTCAACGAAATGGGAAAGATATCTGGAGCTGCTATAAGAACTTATTTGCTAGAAAGATCACGGGTTTGTCAAGTTTCTGACCCTGAGAGAAGTTATCATTGCTTTTACATGCTCTGTGCCGCACCACCTGAGGTAATCAGTTATTTGTATAATCAAAATCTGAATATTTGTGTGCATATATATACATTCTGAAATTCATATACGTAATGTATTGAGTAAAATGTCATTTTCGTCCCTGAGGTTTGGCCAGTTTTGCGATTTTCGTCCAAAGGTTTGTTTTTCTGCATCTGTTTTCAAAAGGTTTGAAATCTTGCCATTTTCATCCGGCTCGTTAGCTCCATCCAATTTTCTCCGTTAAGTCAAGGGTATTTCTGTCTTTTTTGCTAACTTAAAGGGCTATTCCGTCGTTTTCACTTTATGTAAAAAGACCGAATTAAAAAGACGGAAATACCTGTGAGTTAACGGAGAAAAATGGATGGAGTTAACGAGCCGGATGAAAATGGCAAGATTTCAAACCTTTTGAAAACAGATGCAGAATAACAAACCTTTGGACGAAAATCGCAAAACTGGCCAAACCTCAGGGACGAAAATGACATTTTACTCTAATATATTAAAAGAGGAGAACCAGGCAGTGAGTAGATATAGTAAATTAGTAATTCAGATGTTTGAATATTATTGGCTTATATGGGCTTGGTAATCTTTCTAAGTTTCAATCCACCAAATTATGATTTCTTTCTGTTTTGGATAAATGGATTTTGGTAATATGTCGATTATATTGTGACTGGATTACGCTTTCTTGAGCTTAAATGTTCTTTTGTTTTTCTACAACCTTCACTATTAGACAATATAATATTGTGTTAGTATAGGGTTGGAAGTGTAACATTGTGGTCTATATAAACCACATCTAATGTAACCCTAATCACAACTTCTAATACAACACAATTCTCTGATTTAACTTGGTATCAGAGCTTTGGAGTACAACCACCGGTGGGGCGGCCGGCCACCGCCGCCCTACCACCACCACAAAACTGTGCACGGTCTTCCTCTTCTACCCTTCTGCCGCCCTTAACCATCACAACACCAACATCACCGGAATTGCTTCCACCCATGGCGAAACCCTAGCCGCCGCCACCACAAATACCATCGTTTTACACTAAAGCTGACAACCACCACCGCCACAACAACCAGAACCCTAGCCGCCGGTAACCCTAACCCTAGCCGCCGCCGTCATCACCATGAAACCCTAGCTCCGTCAGTTTCCGCTGATACAAACAAGCAGTTGTTGCTGCTACAAACAACCATACCTCCCGCGCTTAGGGTTGCAGAAATAACCTGCAATAATCAAAACCCTAAGTCGTCGCAGCAACATTACAACAGTGGCCTTTTTCCGACGACTAACACCTAAAAAAACAAACAAAGAGGTCTTGATAGGGGGAGAAGACGATAGGGGGAAACAATTCCCTATTAAAATTGTCGGTTGAAAAAAAAAAGAAGTTAAAAAAAACCTACACAAAAGTGTTGATGCCTAAGAATTGTTGCGGGAGAACAAGGTGTAGCTGAATAACAAGGCGAAAGCAAGGAGAAAAAGAATGAAGACCAACTATCTTTCTTTTTTATGTTTTTAAGTTTTCAAACAAAGTCACTCCCGTGTGCTTAGTTTGCGGGGGAGTATTAGACCAAATATAATATCGTGTTAGTATAGGGTTAGAAGTGTAACATTGTGGTCTATATAAACCATATCTAATGTAACCCTAATTACAACTTCTAATACAACAGAATTCTCTGATTTAATTTTCACTGGTGCATTTTTCAGGTGTCCGAAAAGTATAAACTTGGGGACCCAAGAACGTTTCATTACCTTAATCAATCAAATTGTTATCATCTCACAGGAGTCGATGAGTCTAAAGAGTACCTTGAAACCGTACACGCCATGGGTGTTGTCGGGATCAATTTTGATGAGCAGGTATTAATCAAAACATTTGATATATATTATTCGTAGAGTAAATTGTCATTTTCGTCCTGAGGTTTGGTCATTTTTGCGACTTTCTTTCACATTTGGGTCCTTGTGGTTTCAAAATCTTGTCATTTTCGTCCCTGTGGGCCAAACCTCGAGGGACGGAAGTTGCAATAAATTGCGAAACCCTAGGGACGAAAATGACAAGATTTTGAAACCACGAGGAGCCACATGCGGAAAAACAAACCTTTGGATGAAAGTCGCTAAAGTGGTCAAACCTTAGGGACGAAAATGACAATTTACCTATTATTCTTATGTATAGGTAATATGCAATTTTAAATGTTTTTTCCCTTACAGGAAGCTATATTCCGTGTTGTGGCTGCAATTCTCCACTTAGGGAATATTGAGTTTAGTAGAGGGAGTGAACCTGATTCCTCTCAACCTAAAGATGATAAATCTCAATTTCATCTGAAAACCGCAGCTGAGCTTTTCATGTAGTTGGTCTTTGTAAATTTTAAAGGAAAATGCCATTTTCGTCCCCTGGGGTTTGATCACTTTTGCGACTTTCATCCAAAGGTTAGTTTTAGTGCATCTGGAATCCAAAGGTTTGAAATTTAGCCATTTTCATCCAACTCGTTAACTCCATGCATTTTTCTCCGTTAATGAAGGGAATTTCTGTCTTTTTAGATATTTGTTTATAAAAATATAAAAAAACACTACAAGAAATAAAGATCCACCTCTGTTGACTTTCTCCCCACCCACACCCTTCAACCATCACAAAAATGATTAAAAAGACACGGAAATACCCCCGACTTAACACTAAAAATGGACAGAGTTAACGAGTTGAATGAAAATGGCAAGATTTCAAACCTTTTGGATCCAGATGCGGAAAAACAAACCTTTGGACCAAAGTTGCAAAAGTGGCCAAACCTTAGGGATGAAAATGGCATTTTGCTCTAAATTTTATTACCATTTTTTTTTATAAAGAAAGCATTTCTTGTAACATAGGCATGTTCTCTTTAGGTGTGATGAGACAGCTCTTCAAGAATCTTTCTGCCAGCGTGTGATGGTAACTCGTGGCGAGAGCATTAAAAAGTCTCTCGATCCAAATTCTGCTGCTACCAGTAGAGATGCTATGGCCAAAATTGTTTATTCAAGATTGTTTGACTGGTAAGTTTGATCTAAATGCAAGACTGTTACCATTTACTAATGAATGGGTTTCCTTGGCTTGTATTTTATCTCAAGTAGTCAAAATAAAATAAAGAGTAAAATGTCATTTTCGTCCCTGAGGTTTGGCCGCTATTGCGACTTTCATCCAAAGGTTTGTTTTTCCGCCTTTGGATCCAAAAGGTTTGAAATCTTGGCATTTTCATCTGGCTGTTTAAGTTAACAGAGAAGATGGAAATACCCTAGACTTAACGAAGAAAAATAGATGGAGTTAACAAGCCGGATGAAAATGGCAAGATTTTAAACCTTTTGGATCAGATGCAGAAAAATAAACCTTTGGATGAAAGTTGCAAAGCTGGCCAAACCTCAGGGACAAAACGACATCTTACTCTAAAATAAAAATAGCCATAAGGAGAACACGTCAAATGGGTTGAACGGGTCAAACGAGTTGAAAGTCCACCAAGTGTCTATACTTAATGTATACAACCTCCTAAATCTTAGCCGAAGAATATTTACAGCAGAATATTATTTTAGGAATAGATTATTATCTCTTATTTATTGTGCATATTTTTTTATATCGTTTCCTTATTAACTGATTGTTTTCTCCCTATATAAAGGTATTGTAAATCAATAAAGATTATCAAGAATTCTAAACCATAAACGCTTTTATGGTATCAGAGCTTCGGTTCTGAGATACACCATCTTCTCCTTTTTTTTGGTTTTTTTCCCTCTATTTTTTTCGCATAACCGGTCACCATGACCAAACCGGACGAACAGTCCTCCGACCAGAAATCCTCGATGGCCCTACACCCGGCGTATTCGGCCACCAATATCCAATCCAAAATCCGCACGCTCGATGGCACCTCTGTAACCTACTCATCCTGGGTCAAACTCTTTAAGTTTCATGCAGTTGCCTATCGTGTTCTTAATCACATCGATGGCACCACCAACCCACCCGAATCTACAGACCCGACCTATTCAGCCTGGAAAGAAGTGGAGCTTTGGTGTCCCAGTGGATTTACAGCACTGTCAGTGATGATTGGCTCGGACGTATTCTCGACACCGAAGCCTCTGCCCGCACGACTTGGTTGAGGCTCGAGAAATTTTTTTTAAGCAATAAGAGAGCCAAGGCTGCAGCTTTGGAAACCCTATTCGTGAACTTGACTCTTGCCGCCTGCAGCTCAGTTGATGATTATTGCAAACAATTGAAGGAACTTGCTGATCAATTATCAGATGTCGATCAACCGGTGACAGAACCGTGTCTGGTTCTGCAGCTTGTTCGTGGTCTGTCACAAGAGTTCGATACTACTGCTTCACTCATTAATTCCCAACAAGCCGATTGGAATCTTGCACGAACAATGTTACAAGATGAAGTTATCAGGCAAAAGGCTCGACAGCAGGCCTCTCCATCTTCTGTCCTCATTGCCCAAACAACCACTAATCAACCACCGGACCAGCAGCGGCAATCCCAACAAGCACTGCCGAACCATCAACAGCAACCGCCGCCGACCAACAATCCCATTCAGTACAGCACCAGGGGCCGCGGACGAGGACGCAACAGCAACTACAGGGGCCGTGGCAACAACCGGGGACGCGGATACCGTGGCAACCCTACGGGCTCCTCGTGGCAATTCCAGAACCAATCCGGTCCCCCGACTTACCCACAATGGGCTTGGGGGAACACGCCACCTTGTCCTTATCTAACCCAATCCACTTGGCGGCCCAATCAACAACAAAACCCGGCCGCCCACTACACTGGTTTTTCAGGTCCAACACAGCAGTTCACGGCACCACCAGGTTATGATGCATTGAGCCCGTCCGACTTAAGCGCTGCTTTAACACTATGTAGCTTTCATACACTGACCCTACTAAGTTCATGGACACCGGTGCGGAGCGTCATGTGACAGAAAATCAAGGTATGATTCGTATCCCTTACTCTTTTCCTGTTAACACCAAACTTTTAGTCCGCAACTGGCAATGTTTACCAATTGAGGGCTCGGGCACAGGATTCCTACCAATACATGACCGAACCTATATCCTACCCAACATGCTTTACAGTCCCCACATAATTAAAAACCTATTGTCCGTCCGACGTTTTACACGGGATAACAATGTTTCCGTTGAATTTGACCCGTTTGGTTTTTCCGTGAAGGATCTCACAACTGGACGACTCCTTTCCCACCACAATAGCACGGGTGACCTTTACCCGGTTACTCCACCCACTCTTCCGCCACAAGCTTGTTTCCTTGCTTCTAACGCGTTACCATGGCATGATCGTCTCGGACACCCTGGCAGTCAAGTTTTAGATGTTTTAACTAGAAAGTTTGGTTTTCCTTGTCATTCCAATAAACAATCATTTTGTAATTCATGCCATTTATCTAATAGCAAACGTTTACCGTTTTATGATTCCAATTCTTTTACATTCTCTCCTTTTGATATTATACATTGTGATTTATGGACCTCACCCATACCAAGTCAAACCGGTACAAATACTACATGGTCCTAATTGATACCTTTTCAAACTTTGTTTGGTTATATCCTTTGAAATACAAATCCGAAACCTTCACAACTTTCACCAAATTTCACCGCCTAATTGTAACACAATTTAATCGCAACATCAAAACATTCCAATGTGATTTAGGGGGCGAATTTGACAATCATGCTTTTAAAACATTTGCCCACCAACATGGACTTTTATTCCGTTTCTCCTGTCCCCAAACATCCTCCCAAAACGGCCGTGCAGAGCGTATGATCCGTCGCCTTAATGACATCATCGCTCATTACTCATACATGCGCATCTACCACCTATTTTTTGGGTTGAGGCCCTCCACACCGCCACATATCTTCACAACATCTTACCCACAAAACGCCTCAATTTCTTCACTCCCACCTTCGCTCTATATCTCCGTCACCCTACCTATGACCATTTACGTGTCTTCGGATGCGCTTGTTATCCCAACACATCCGCCAAACAACCCCACCGCCTTCACCCGAGAGCCATTCGATGCTTCTTCCTCGGTTACCCACCTGATTTCCGAGGATACCGTTGCTTTGACCCCACTACGGGTAAGGTACACATCTCCCGTCATGTAACTTTTGACGAACATACTTTTCCGTATACTATACCTACCCCACCCGCCACATATTCTTTTTTAGACGACCCCATACCCTTGGGATTTAACTTCCCACCGCCTCTACCCACACCATCACCTACCCCATCACATCTTCACACCACCTCCCCATTCCCTATTACATACTCTCGTCGTCCAAAACCAACGCTACACAACCCTAACCAAACCACGAGTCCAACACCCTCTAATAACCAACCCCCTCCTGTAGCCAATCCATCACCTGATACTACTCAACAGCCTACGCCCCCCCTCCCACTTCCCAGCAAACCACTGCCCACAAACCTCTCGGCCCACAAACTCCACAAATATTCACCCCATGACCACCCGGTCTAAATCTCACCACACTCTCTATACTACCTCCATTAGCCCAGTTCCCACCTCATATGCTAGGGCCTTTGCCGACCCTCATTGGTTACATGCCATGCAGGCAGAGTTTAGTGCTTTGCAGGAAAACGACATATGGGAATTGGTGCCACGCCCACACGATCGGCCGATTATTCGATGTATGTGGTTATTCAAGCATAAGTTTAATCCGATGGATCTTTGGAAAGATACAAGGCGCGGCTGGTAGTTAATGGGAAATCTCAAACAGTTGGTATTGATTGTGAGACACTTTTAGTCCGGTTGTTAAGCCGGCTACTATTCGGACAGTATTGTCTATTGCTGTCTCTCGTTCATGGCCTATCCATCAGTTGGATGTCAAGAACGCCTTCTTACATGGGACACTGAATGAATTAGTGTTTATGCATCACCTTCCTGGTTTTACCGATCGCCGTTTCCCTAATTTTGTTTGCAGGCTGAAAAAGTCTCTATATGGCTTAAAGCAGGCTCCACGGGCATGGTACACTAGATTTGCAAATCATATTTTGTCCAAGGGATTTCGCAGTAGTGTCTATGACAATTCCTTATTTGTTTACGCCCATGGCACACATACTGCTTATTTGCTACTTTAGGTTGATGATATCGTCCTCACAGCCTCATCTGACGCGCTACTACAGAATATTATTCACATGCTCTCCCGAGAGTTTGCAATGACTGATTTGGGCCAATTACATCATTTTTTGGGTATTCAGGTGACCCAAAATACTACAGGTTTATTTTTGGATCAGGCTCAGTATACAAAAGACATCATCGCACGAGCATCTATGACCGCATGTAAACCATGCACTACTCCAGTTGATTATCCTCCAAGCTCAGTGCTTCGGATGGTCCTTTGTTTCATGATCCAACTCTTTATCGTAGTCTAGCTGGAGCTTTACAGTACCTCATGTTCACAAGGCCAGATATCTCCTATGCGGTACAACAAGTATGTCTTTTTATGCATGAACCTCGTGAACCGCACTTTGCTTTCCTAAAGCGGATTATTAGGTACTTACAGGGCACAATTAACTATGGTATATGGGTTGTCAAGTCTACTACTCATTCTTTGGTAGCTTATTCGGATGCTGATTGGGGTGGTTGCCCGGATTCTCGTCGCTCAACTAGTGGTTACTGTGTTTTCCTAGGCGACAATCTTATTTCATGGTCCTCCAAACGGCAACCTACCGTTTCGCGTTCCAGTGCTGAGGCTGAGTATCGTGGTGTTGCTAATGTCGTAGCTGAATCAACCTGGCTACGAAATTTACTTCTTGAGTTACATCTTCCCCTTCGGCAAGCTACTGTGGTTTATTGTGATAATGTTTCAGCGGTATATATGTCAGACAATCCGGTTCAACATCAGCGGACTAAACACATAGAGATTGATATTCATTTTGTTCGTGAGAAGGTTCGTGTTGGCTAGATCCGTGTCCGTCATGTTCCTACGTCATTACAGTATGCGGATATCTTCACTAAGGGCCTCGCTCGCCAACTTTTCCAGTCTTTTCGATCCAGCTTGAGCGTCTGTCCTCCGCCCGCTCAAACTGCGGGGGAGTCTTAGCCGAAGAATATTTACAGCAGAATATTATTCTAGGAATAGATTATGATCTCTTATTTATTGTGCATATTTTTGTATATCGTTTCCTTATTAACTGATTGTTTTCTCCCTATATGAAGGGTATTGTAAATCAATAAAGATCATCAAGAATTCTAAACCATAAACGCTTTTACTAAATGGCTAATTTAAAGAATTAGATTATTATTGTATTAATATGTTACCCAACCCGTTTGACCTGTTCATTTTGCCACACTACCATACTTTTTTTTCTTTCTTTCTTTGCATTTATAGCTCAAGATATTTGTTGCATCACCCAGGATTGTAACCAGGATTAATAATTCTATTGGTCAAGATGCAAATTCGAAATTGTTGATCGGGGTTCTGGATATTTATGGATTTGAGAGTTTCAAGATGAACAGGTGCTTAACCGGTATGCTTTTGGTTCTTTATTTAAAATAGGTTAATGGTTCCAGTGTTCCATTAATAATAATCTAAGTTTGATTCTGGTTGATTATGACTTGCCGAAAGTAAGTTATAGAAACATGTTAGGTAATACGTTATTTGCTTGATAGAGATATAAGTTGCTGATTTGTTTATTAGTTTAACATACAAGTTAACTCACTGTATGCAGTTTTGAGCAATTTTGCATCAATCTGACTAACGAAAAACTCCAACAACATTTTAATCAGGTTTGCTCATATAAGCAATTTTTGTAAGTGTTTTAAGCATGTATAGTAGTAGCTTAATATGGGTGCGGGTAAAATGTTTTTTTGGCAGCATGTTTTCAAGATGGAGCAAGAAGAATACTCCAAGGAGGAAATTAATTGGAGTTATATAGAGTTCGTGGACAATCAAGACATTCTAGATCTCATAGAAAAGGTCCGTGCATGTTCAGTTTCTTTTTTCTTAATCTCTAAGAGCTCAACGAGTAAAATAAAAAAATACCTAAAAGGGAACAGGCGTAATGAGTTGAACAAGTAGATTGTCATCCAAGTGTATTTTTAATGCATAAACCTTCAAAATCATTTTGTTGAAAATTTTAGTGTACTGTTGAATTAGAAACATTTTTGTAATTGTTATTTATGAAAACGTAAAAATTTTGGACAAAACGTGTTTTGAACCCGTGCAAAATTATTTGTTTGACCTGAACCTGTTACTCAGCCCACCACTTCTCGCAGTATGTATAATATTCCTTTGTTTGTCTAATATAGTTTTTGATTGCTTCAGAAACCAGGGGGAATCCTTGCTCTTTTGGATGAAGCTTGGTATGTATGCATTTTTCACAATTTACAAACAGTTTTATATAGTTAACACGTACTAATATTACTTAGGGGCTGTTTGGTAGCCTCTTAATGATTCCATTAAGAGGCTACCTCTGAATTAGTAAGAGGTAAGGGTGTTTGGTTCACAAAAATAACACCTCTTAAGGTTCAGTTGACCTCTTAATGGTTAAGTGATAAAATGATGCTGAATGGTTAAGAGACAGATTTACCCTTGCCCTAATAAACTTCCTTAACCCTAAAACTTCAGCCACCACCCGCTACCGCCAACCACCACTACCACCACCACTACCACCCATGACAAACACCGCTAGCCACCACCTCCCGCGACTGCCAACCACCAGCACCCATGACAAACACCGCCAACCACCACCACCACCCGCCACCGGCAACCACCACCATCATCACCTGTCACCGCCAACCGCCACCACCTTCCACCACCCACCACCAACACTGCCAACAACCACCCGCCACCACCGTTAACCACCAACCACCCACCAACAACACCGCCAACTACCAGCACCACTACCACCCGCCAACCACCAGATACCTCTAATTCAACACAAAGTAGCTCGGAGACGTAAAATAGTCATTTTGCACAGTTATTCAGAGCTTTAGCCAAACAGCACTTACTGGCTCAGCACTTACTGGTTCAGACTTCAGAGCCTCTTACCCGGTCAGACCTCTTACTGGTTCAGCACTTACGGGTTCAGAGGTTGCCAAACAGCCCCTTAGTTGTTCAAGGTGAAAGATTACTAGTTCAAATAGAGTCACCTTTTATGATACTTGAATAGGCAAAATGTAGTGTTTAAAATTACAAAACTGAACTTGTCATGCCTATTCATGCAGTATGTTTCCAAGATCCACTCACGCTACCTTTGCTGACAAGCTTTACCAGACATTTAAAGATCATAAACGTTTTAGCAAACCAAAGTTATCAAATACGGATTTCACCATCTGCCATTATGCTGGTGATGTATGCATATTTGTTTCATTTTATTGCATAGTAATACCTGAAACAAAATTGTTAAATGTTGTTAAGGGGTGTTTGGTTGTGCACTTTGAAACTGATTATGTGAGATTTTGAATAAAGAGAATCAGATAATCAACTGTCATAAAACGTGCTGGAGAGATAGCCTTTGGATGTGCTTGTGCTGATAAAAATTGTAAATAATCAGTTTTGTTCAAGTGTTTGGTAAATTTCAGAAATTAGTACACTAAATAAATAAAAGAGTAAATTACACGGATGGTCCTGTGGTTTGCACTTTGTAGAGCATTTAGTCCCCAACTTTTTCCAAACGTACAAGGATGGACCTTGTGGTTTGCACTTTGTAACACATTTTGTCCCTAACTTGGACATGCTAAAACCTTTAGATTCGTTGGCTGGGGGCTAAATGCATTACAAAGTGCAAACCATAGGGACCATCCGTGTAATTTTTGGAAAGCTAGGGATCAAATCCAAAATTTTGATAAACCACCGGGATCATCCGTGTACTTTACTCATAATTAAGAAGACACCAACTTGTGAGATTAGAGTGAAAGTCTCAAGTTTTTTATCCTTTAAAAATCAGTTTGGTTGCAGCTTTTATTAAACTTATTATCATAATAACCAGATAATAAGTAGAATCTGTCTATCCAAACAAATGAAACTGATTATTGCGACCACAACTCACTATTATCAGAATGCAAATCGAAAAACCCGTCAATACATTTGAACCTAGAGAAAAAGCAAAATGTTTGATATATTTTGTTTATTTGAGGTATTTTTGTTTTAGGTCACATATCAAAGTGACTTCTTCTTGGATAAAAACAAGGACTATGTTGTTGCTGAGCATCAGGCTCTCATGAATGCTTCTAAATGTTTCTTTGTATCGAGCTTATTCCCACCTCTTGCGCAAGATTCATCTAAAGCTTCAAAGTTCAAATCAATTGGTTCCCAATTCAAGGTCTATTTTTTCTCATTATTCTTCCATTTTATATAGTGGTATGGCAATTTTGAACCACTTATGAATGGGTCAATTTGGGTCGTGTATCACCCCAAATGTGTTATAGAAAAAAACTTACCTACAGGTCGAATGTGTTGAAAGCTAAGCAGTCAATAGCGATGGGGTAGCGGTTATCGGGCCTTCCAAAGTAGCAATTGAAACGTATAATTGTAATTAGGTTTTCTTATTGAATAATGAAGAATACAAGGCCCTATATATAGATAAACTAATTACATCTTGGTACCCTTAATAATAATAAACTTGTCTAATTTAAATAACTTAGTCTAACATCCCCCGCAAGTTGAGGGCGGGGAACGACCTGCAACTTGGACCGTAGAAACTCAAACCTTTGTGAAGGTAGAGCCTTTGTAAACACATCAGCAATTTGATCATTAGTGGAGATGAACTTGACATTCAGCTTCCCTTGAGTAACTTGTTCACGAACAAAGTGATAGTCTATTTCAACATGTTTTGTACGAGCATGAAACACTGGATTAGCAGAGAGATAGGTTGCACCAAGATTATCACACCAAAGCGTTGGTGCCTTGCTAACCAGACCGAGCTCATGAAGAAGAGATTTCAGCCAAATCAGTTCTGCTACAGTATCAGCAATAGCCTTATATTCAGATTTTGAAGATCGAGAGACAGTTCGTTGTTTTCGAGCAGACCACGAAATAAGATTAGAACCCAGATAGACAGCATATCCCCCCGTGGAACGACGATCGATAGGGCAACCAGCCCAATCAGAATCCGAGAACGCCCGAAGACTAGTGGCCCAATGAGAGTCAGAAAAGGCTTGTAGCGTAGACCCCGTGTTGTGACGAAATAAGAGACCCAAATCAGCCGTGCCCTTCAAGTAACGCAGAATACGTTTCACCCCAGCCCAATGATTCTCGGTAGGAGCATGCATGAATTGACAGACCTTATTAACTGTAAAAGCAATGTCCGGACGAGTTAAAGTTGCATATTGAAGAGCACCGACCGTTTGCCTGTATCTAGAAGGATCATCAAGTAACGGACTATCATCAGGTAAGAAAATCTGAGAAGTACTCATAGGGGACGACACGGGTTTGCAGTCTGCAAGGCCTGCACGATGAAGAATATCAAGAATGTATTTTCGTTGAGATAGGACCAGATCCGAACCATGATGCACCACTTCAATGCCCAAAAAATAATGTAATGGACCCAGATCTTTAATTGCAAACATAGAGCTCAAGCGGTCAATAACAGCAGTAACAGCTCCAGGGTGATTGCCTGTGATGATAATATCATCTACATAGACAAGAAGGTAAACCAAAGTACCATTGTTGTTAAGAATAAAACAGGGACGGGTCAGTTTTGGACCCGTGAAAACCCAATTGGTAAAGAGCCGTTGATAATTTAGTAAACCAAGCACGAGGAGCTTGCTTGAGACCATATAAAGATTTGTGTAATAAGCACACATGATCTGGCCTAGTTGGATCAACAAAACCAGGAGGTTGTCTCATATAGACTGTCTCCTGAAGATCACCATGCAGAAAGGCATTCTGAACATCTAATTGTCTGAGAATCCACTTGTTGGTGACAGCTAGGGATAAAATAGTCCGAACCGTAGCAGGTTTGATTACTGGGCTGAAAGTCTCATGATAGTCAACTCCATGTTGCTGGTGAAAACCTTTAGCAACAAGTCGTGCCTTGTACCTGCTGATGTTCCCACTTGCATCTGTTTTTAACCTGTAAACCCACTTGCAATCAACCAAGTTAGTATGAGGGGCAGGGGGAACTAACGTCCATGTCCCATTCCTATGTAGCGTATCCAACTCTTCAGCCATGGCTTGGCGCCATTCTAAAGACTTATTAGCAACGGTAAAGGAGGTGGGCTCAGGGGTAAGGTAGGGGTAGTGGTGGCAGTATAGGCAGCGGGATTATAACGAGTGGGTGGCTTGGGGTTTGGACGAAGGTTGGATGGGTGAGGTCTAGGTGCTTGGGTGGGTTCTGTGGGTTCGGTGGAGGGTTCGGGTGGGTCTGATTGGGTAGGTTCGGGAGGTGCAGGAGTGGGAGGTATAGGAGATCGGTTTGTAGTTGTGGGTCTGATTGGGTAGGTTCGGGAGGTGCAGGAGTGGGAGGTATAGGAGGAGTAGGTGGTGTGGGTGCAGCTGGAAAACCGGGTGGTGAGTCAGGAAATATTGAGACGGGTGGGGAAGGTTGTGGTGGTGTTTGGGTAGGTACAGGTTTGTTATATGGAAAGACATGTTCATTAAAGCGAACATGTCGGGCAATGTATATTCGTTCGGTGGATGGGTCCAGGCATCGATAGCCATGATGAACAGGGCTGTAGCCAAGAAAGACGCAAGGAGTGGATCGAAATTCAATTTTGTGACGGTTATATGGACGAAGATAAGGAAAGCATTGGCATCCAAAAACACGAAGAAAAGAGTAGTCGGGTTTTCGTTGAAATACATGTTCATATGGAGATTTGTTAGAGGAGACACGAGAGGGAAGTCGGTTGATTAAGTAAACGGCTGTCTCAAAAGCAAATTGCCAGAAACGTTGGGGAAGACTGGATTTTGTGCAAGAAGTGTAAGTCCGGTTTCCACAACGTGCCGATGACGACGCTCGACCATCCCATTTTGCTCACTTGTGTGAGGACAAGAGCGGCGATGAATGATACCGTGACTGGTACAAAAGGATGTAATCGTACGAAACTCTCCCCCCAATCAGATTGAATGCATTTAAGTTTGGTGTTAAATTGTCGTTCTACTAGTTTAATAAAGTTGGTTAGCACATTGTAAACATCTGATTTTTGAGCTAGGGGATAAAACCACATGTATCTAGAGTGGTGATCCACACATAACAAAAAGAAACGATAACCATCAACAGACAAATCGGGCGACGGCCCCCAAACATCACAATAAACAAGATCTAACAAATTTTTGTTACGAAAAGATGAGTCTGATAAAGATAATTTTGACGACTTGCCTAGTTGACAAGAAGTACATAATGTATTTGAAAACTTGTCAGTAATAGGTAAAGAACAATGAGAGATAATTGAACGAAAAACTTGAGCATGAGGATGTCCTAAACGTTGATGCCAAATGCTAGAAGAAGCTTTGACAGCCGTGAAAGCGACTTTAGGGATAGACTGGAGCTGAGGAAGACGAATGGAGTACAAACCTGTTCACTGGGACCCGTTAGGAGGATTGTGCGTGTAGACTCGTCCTTCACAACAAAATAAGACGAGTGAAATTCAAAGAAAACATCATTATCCACACAAAATTTTTGAACGGACAAAAGGTTTTGTTTAAGGTCAGGAACGTGAAGTATATTAGATAATTTAAAGGTTTTGTTAGGCGAGTAAATAGTTGAGGAGCCAATATGAAAGATAGGTAGTGGGTTACCGTCACCAATAAGTAAAGAATCATTACCAAAGTAGGCCTCTGAGTTGTCAATGCTAGATAAGTCTGGAGTGGCATGTCCATTGCATCCGGTGTCAGGCTTCCAAGTGAATCCTGATTGGGAGGCAACATCAGAGTGAGCAGCAAAGTTGGCTTGTGGTGCTGCACGAGATTGGTTCAGTTGATTTGGACATTGAGATGGGAGATGACCAATGCCACAACGGTTACAGTGGCCATAGACTGTGTTCTGTGTTGACGCCCAAGAGAATTGACGAGTGCTAGTGTTGTCCTGATTGCGGTTATTTTGGCCACCACGAGAGTTACCACGGGAAGAACCACGAGAGCCACGGTTGCCTCTGTTGTTGTTAAAGGAGCGAGACCCAAAGTAAGCTTGTGGTTGTGAAGAAGGTGCAGGATGAAGTTGATATCCCAACTGAGAAGCCATGAGTTGAAGATTGTGAAGTTGTTGCCGTAGGGAATCAATATTTGGCTGTGGAGGAGTTGGGACAGCAGCTGTAAGAGGCTGTTGTGAGGTTGTGGCAGCCGCAAATAAGGCGTGTGGCGCCTGCTGATGGGTGGCCAAGATCTTTGTGATCATGTAGTCATGATCACTTAGTAACCCGTGTAGTTCAGTAAAAGTAACAGGAGGGGAACGAGCCAATAAGTTGGCTTTGAGGCCATTATATTCGTCACGAAGGCCGGTAACAGTTAACATGACCAGATCTTTTTCCTTCATCGGTTCTCCTATGTTGGCAAGGGCAGTAGCATACTCTTGAGCCCGGGCCAAATAGTTAGCCGGTTTTTCATCACCCTTCATGGTGATACGCAGCAGTTGGCTTTTGAGAGTAAATTCATGAGAGGAAGAAACGGGTGCATAAGCGCGTTCAAGTGATAACCATACCTCACGAGAAGTGTGTCCTTGAACATGCTGAAAAGATTCCTCAGAAACTGTGTTGACAATAAGCATACGGACATGAGCATCATTGGCAAGCCATGGAGCGTAACTCGGGTTGACAGTTGTGGTTGTTCCAGTTGTAACATCCTTTAATGGGCAAGGGATGGTACCATTCACATAACCGAGTAGGTTATGAGAGGCAAGGAAAGGTTCGACTATTTGTTTCCAATAGCCATAGTTTGTAGGTTTTAGGTTGAAAGCAAACTTGTGAAAGTTATGGATAGCTTTTTCCTGATTTGTAAAGGTTGTGATGGCAGCCATAATAATCGGCTGTTAGGGTTGATAGCTGCAGCAGGATAGCACAGTATTGGTAATCGGCTGTTGGTTTGGTGATCGGCTGTGGCGGCTGTTAGGTTTAGATATGCTGTTTGCGGCTGTTAGGGTTGATAGCTGCAGCAGGATGGCACAGGATTGATAATCGGCTGTTGGTTTGGTGATCGACTGTGGATGTTAGAATCCACAGGATTGGTGATTAGCTGTTTGCGGCAGATTTAGGGCAGAAGGAGGCTGCGGCAGATTTAGGGTAGAAGAAGGAGGCTGCGGCAGATTTAGGGTTTAGGGATTCCCGGAGCGTATAAGCTCTGATACCAAATTGAAACGTATAATTGTAATTAGGTTTTCTTATTGAATAATGAAGAATACAAGGCCCTATATATAGATAAACTAATTACATCTTGGTACCCTTAATAATAATAAACTTGTCTAATTTAAATAACTTAGTCTAACAGTAGCCGTGTTAGATAGCGGTCCAGAATAGCGGAACCGCTATTTGTCTGATATTTGACAGATATTGACCATTATTTTAGATGCCTTTGTTGATGTGGATTTGGAGGAAGATTTCAGGCTTACGATTAGATCATGTTTCAAATATTGGCACTTTTGAGTTTTGACTTCTGATATTACTATTAATATTATGTATGTTTTACCTTTTATTTATGTGCACATAAATTCTGCATGATATACCATTACCAATATCCCACCGTGATAACCTATATCTCAAATATTGTCCGTTGACCGCTATTTAATTTTGGACCGCTATAACTGCATAGGTTGAAAGCCATCCAAAGTGCATACAATGATTATAACCTCCTAAGTCATTTTGCTCAAAGATTTAGCTTATTATAATTGTAATAATGTTGTTTTTGTAGAAAAGTTATTAGAAATAGAGAAAAAAGTGTTGCATGTCAACCAGACAGGACCACTTCAACCCGTATTTAAGAAGTGACCCTTTTAAACCTGAACCCGTTTGACCAATTTTGAGTTAATTAATCTTTTAATGTCCAATCTTCGCAGCAACAATTACAAGCATTGCTCGAGACACTCAGTCATACCGAGCCGCATTATGTTCGTTGTGTAAAACCAAATAATCTTTTAAAGCCTGCCATTTTTGATAATCCGAATATATTGCAACAACTTCGATGTGGGGTAAGTTTAGTATTTCTATGGTTTTCGTGTGTTAAGTTTTGTTCACGTGTTCTTGCATATTGAGATCACAAGTCATGTTGTTACAGGGTGTTATGGAGGCAATTAGGATCAGTTGTGCGGGTTTCCCGACCCGTAAACCTTTCCATGAATTTATAGACCGATTCAAGATCCTTTCACCTAATGTTTTAACAATGAGGTAGTACCATTGACTTTAATGTAGTTAATTACTTTCTATTAATTTTACATGTATGAATGAAAATTTGTATATGTTTATGTTTTATAAAAGGGTAAAATGCCATTTTTGTCTCTAAGGTTTGGCTAGTTTTGTGACTTCCGTCCAAAGGTTTGTTTTTCCACATCTGGATTCAAAAGGTTTGGAATCTTGCCATTTTCATCTGGCTCGTTAACTCCATCCATTTTTCTCCGTTAAGTCAGGGTATTTCCATCTTTTTTGTTAACTTAAAGGGCAATTCAGTCTTTTTCAAGTGAAAAAGACCGGGTTGCCCTTTAAGTTAACAAAAAAGACGGAAATACCCCTGACCGACTTAACAGAGAAAAATGGATGGAGTTCACGAGTTGGATGAAAATGGAAAGATTTCAAATCTTTTGGATCCAGATGCGGAAAAACAAACCTTTGGATGAAAGTCGCAAAACTGGCCAAACCTCAGGGACGAAAATGGCATTTTACTCTTTATATAGTTAGTTTTGAAGTATTGGATTTTGAAAAGTATTTCTTTTCATTCTTCATTGTGTAAATTTGCTAAACGTATTTATTTCAAATTCCTTGTTTCACTGAAAATATTTTAATTTAAACATGATTATAATAACAAACATATGTCATGCATTTAACTGTAGTGATGAGATAGAAGCTTCAAAGATTTTATTACATAAGGCGAACCTTGAAGGGTATCAGGTACATGAAAGATTTGCTTTTAAGTTGCAGCGTCAGGTGCTAAGATTTTTATATGGTGTGAATATTCTTACAGGTGCAATGTTTCTGATTAAAAATCTTGCAGATCGGTAAAACAAAAGTGTTCCTGAGAGCAGGACAAATGGCAGAAATAGATGCTCGTAGAAGTGAGGTTTTAGGAAGATCTGCTATCAAAATTCAGAAAAGATTTCGTGGGTATTCTACGTGCAACAAATATACCTTGTTACGATCTTCAGCAGTAGTGATACAGACTATATGTAGAGGTATACACGATTCTTACCTTTCTAGTAGTATTATAAACTTGAGCTTTGTGAGCGGGTTCTGGTTGATTTTGTTCACAACGGGCCGGGTCAGGTTGAACCACACACATTCATTCCATTTTAAAAACATAATTATTATTATTATTATTATTATTATTATTATTATATTATACATATGATTTTGAAGTCACGATGAATAGTAACAAATTTTTCATGTTATTATATTCAATTTTTTTAATTTCTGATGTCACCTCTTATACTTTAAATAATGTACGGTTTTACCCCATTTAGTTTTTCTTTAATTTGATTTTCTTCCTATAACTTGCGTTCATTATCTTTTTTTATTGTAAAGCTGAAATATGGTCTGAATGAGTTTTATTTAAGATAGTACAGTGATAAACCAAACCGATACCGGTAATGTTTGTTATTAACGGAACCAATGCCAGTATTCACTTTTATGGTTTTTCATCAACATCGGTACCAGTATTGTTATTATCGAAACTGTTATCAGTATTCGTTTTTATGGTTTTCAATGTAAATTACATTTATTTGTATATATCATTGACTTTAAACAGATTGTCAGTATGATAGCAACACCGTTACGAACCAAACCGATACCAACCAAATAATATACGATTATGAAGATTAGTATGCGACTGTGTTTAATATATTTTATTGGCGTTCTTGTATGAACTTTTTGAAAAAGGAGTGTTATTCAAAATATTAACAAATCGAGCCTATACCAACATCAGTACCGGTATTCGTTATTATTTTATTTTTATCAACGTTAGTGCCAATATTGTTATTAACGGAATCGGAACCCTTTTGCGCGTAAGATGACTTTAAACCAAGTGTCGGTACCATACCGATACCATCACGAACCCAATCGATACCGTCCAATTTCCTGCCGCATCGTACAGGGAAATCTTGCTAGTTACTTATGATTTTAAAGACAACATAATAACAATAATAATAATAATCTAAATCTTTAAGTAGAATGCAATAGGAGGCTGTAACTTTTATGCATCTAAACATATCATCTTTTAGGTCTTTTTTATTTTAACACAAAACATAAACAGGCCATTTAATAAGTAAACATTATCAATTGAAACATCTAGCTTACTTACAATATAATCTTACAGGGGAAGTTGCACGCCTTTGCTATGAGCGTCGAAGGAAAGAAAGGGCATGTTTGAGAATTCAGAAAAACGCACGCATGCATCGTGAGAGAACTCGTTACAAATCCATGAGTTCTTCAGTTATTTTAATACAAAACGGAATGCGTTGCATGGCTGCACGCAATGAATATAACTATAAAAGGAAAACAAAAGCAGCAATTGGTATCCAGGTATACCGATTTTTTTTAGGAAGCATGTATGTTATCTAAATCTTGCACTACCAACCCAAACACAAATTAAACAACCCGAGGTTGAAAGGACACATGAAATCAAACGAGTTGTTGAAACAATATAACTACTGTAAAACAATTTTATTAAGTTTTAATATTTTACAAATATGAGTATATATATTTTTTAAACTTATATAATCTTTGACTTCATATTTTGTCCACTGAATATATATATTTTTCATAATACCATTTTTTTATCAGTTTTGTATAAATTTTTTTGTTTCTTTTATTTTTTCTAAAACTAGTGGGTTACCACCCGCGCTCCGCAGTCGAAATGCAGATAATAAAAAGCAAATCGCGAGAGTTAAAGTTGTATGATGTTTTAGTCAAGGGGCTGAACATGTCATTATTAAAGTTGAGGGCTAAAGCTGTTTATTATTAAAGTTGAGGGGCTAAAGTTGTTTTAGTTAAGGAGCTAAACATCTCATTACCAAAGTTGAGGGGCTAAACATGTCATTATTAAATATGAGGGGCTAAAGTTGGTTAATGCCAAAGTTGAGAGGCCAAAGTTGGTTGATGTGACAAAATAGCATATTTATAGTATATATAATCTGGAGAAAAGAATCAACGGATCAGCCTAACCCATCCCCCCCCCCCCCCCTCTTTCAAAATTGCTTATTTGGACTTGAACCTGTTTTCGCCCATCACCCAACACACCCTAATTTTAATTATGTAATAGGCAATAGACTTCATGTTCATAATGTTTTCATTTCAAAAGGCTTTTTATTCTTAAACCAATATTGCTCCATAAATGAATTTGCAGAGTCGATGCCGGCGACATTTGGCATTGTGTCGTTATGTAAAAATGAGGAAAGTAGCAGTTTACGCACAGTCTGTTTTAAAGAAAGACTTGGCACGCATAGAATTAAAGAGGCTTAAAAAGGTGACTCTATATTTCTCACATTTTTTTGTTCTCAAAGTTTAGGATCTAGATTTGTATTGGTTTACAGCACAATCACTTCTCTGCATTGATCAAAATGTATATTTGTAGATTGCAAATGACACTAGTGCTCTCCAAGATGCCAAAAATAAATTGGAACAAGAAGCCAAAGAACTGGCCATGCGATTACAGGAGGAGGAACGCAATAGGGTAAGTATACTTTCAACCAATTGCTGTAGTTTAGTAGTAACTAGTTTGAGCCAGAAACATCAAACTATCTATATGTGTGTGTGTGTCAAAGAATAAATTGTCTGGCCTACATTTATTCAACATGTAAATTTGTTTTACAAAACACATGGCGTCACCAGTTTGAGAATGTTGCGGCTGTGTTTTACACTGATGTAAGATTTCGTATACAATATTCTTTTTTGAAAAAGTTAAATAATTTCAAAAACTTCTTCAATTTTTTTAGAAAACAAAACATCTTTTGAAAAAGTTCTCACGGTTCTCGCAACTCGGGGGGTTCTCATTTTAACCTTTCCCATATATATATATATACACACACACAAACTGATAAGATCCAGAGATTTGTTGAACAACAATTCAATTGAAATCGGATGATTATAATATGAACTAAGTATAATTGAATATGAATTCCTTGATCTTTATTGATGAAGAAGGGAACAATATATAATGCAAGACCCTAACTAATTCCTAACTAATTCCCTGGAAATCAGGGATAAAATATAAAACGGATATACATAAGAAATACATAGATATACATAAGAATATAAAACGGATATACATCGACCTGGGCTCCAGACATTGGGTCGGACCAATTGATACTGGGCCGAAGACTGGGAAGAACCACGAGGCTGGTTGCAGTTAGAGGGCTGCTGATTACCGCGACCTGTGCGATGTTGCTGTTGACCGAATGACTGCTGATGCCTGTGAAATTGACGTCTTGGCTGCTGTCGGTTGTTGTTGCGATAATGAGGGGTGTCCCGGCGGGCCGTAGGTGGCTCGCGAGAGACTTGGGCAACAACAGCCGGGTTGGGGGCAATAGAGTCCCGTGCGTGTTGGCGACGCAGATCTGAGTCGAGCATGTCGCAGACATCTTCCCATGAGGGAAGGGTGTTATTGATGATAGAGGCTTGAACATCGAATTCCGGTGGTAAGCCGCGAACCAGCTGCAGGACAAGGCGATCTTCTGTGACTGGTTATTCAACAGCTTTCAGTTGGTCAGCCAGATACTTGAGACGCTGACAGTAGTCTTGGAGGCTGGGCATGGAGCGCAAGGTAAGATTGACAAACTCTGTTTCAAGGGCTGCTGCACGGGCGCCCTTGTTGTTCAGAAAGATTTTCCGAATCCGGGTCCATGCGCCATAAGCTGTTGTTTCCTCATCAAGAATACGTGCCAGCAGGTCATCTGAAAGTGTCCCATAGATCCACTGAAGCACAAGAGAGTCAATTTTGGCCCAGTTGGCGTAGTTCGGATCTGTTTTGGCAGGCGGTTCAGTGCCATCAATGTGGTGTAACACCTCGTAACCGCGTGCATGCAGGGTGAACAGCTTGACCCATGATGCATAGGTGACTTTGGAACCATCCAAAACACGAACTTTGTGCTGGATGTTAGTCACCGAATAAGCAGGGTGAAGGCTGTCAGTGTGCTTGGAGGATTCTGGTTTGTCTGACATCGAGATGAACAAAAGAAGGAAAAAGAATTGGCTGCAGGGTCCGTGGACAGGGGCTGCTGCGAATTTGTTTTAGGTCAGAGCAGTAGGCTCTGATACCATATAATTGAATCTGAATTCCTTGATCTTTATTGATGAAGAAGGGAACAATATATAATACAAGACCCTAACTAATTCCTAACTAATTCCCTGGAAATCAGGGATAAAATATAAAACGGATATACATAAGAATAAAAACGGATATACATCCGCTAATACTAAGAACTGAAAATAGAGAAAATACAACCACCGAAGTGATCCAGGGCTCTGCCCTTTCTCAATGCATTAGCATGAGCCTAAACCTATCAATATTCTTACCCCCTCCCAAATGAACTCCTAATCCTTATTTATAGAAGTAGAAGTTACAATTACCCCCTCCCACAATAGACCTAGCATTATTAAGTAACAAAGTAGTATAAGATTCCTATCAATATATAGACAGAGAGAGGACTGTTCAATACAGAGCCAATTATAAGTAGAGAACTGTGAGTCCTACATAAACACTTGTACCTATAGCTTAGTTATGATAAATCAAGCGGTTATGTAACTGTATAAGTTTTTCTCTTTCTCTTCAACTACACATCTCTACTTGTTCTCTACTTAATATATATGATTGTACTGTTTGCTTTTTCTCTGGCCATGAGGGTCAAAATGTTTCATATACTGTGGTCTTGATTTTGATTTATATTTTTGGGGGATTTACTGGACTTGAAATAAGTTTGCATGAAGAAATAGTTGGTGTTGCGTAATAATAAAAAAACTTATTTTATTTCTTGATCAAGGGAACATGATTAAGACCTTATAGAAACCAAAACTTCAGTTTTAACCTTTTGATTTCTTTTGTTTGTTTTTGATCGTTTATTCTTCTGTCAATTTCTGTAGGCCGATATGGAGGAAGCTAAAAAGAAGGAAACTCTGAAGCTACAGTCTACTGTAAAGGAGATGGAAGTTCAATTGGTGCTTCATACCTTCCCAACACTTTGTTCTGCTTCTTGATACACAATACATTAAAAAAGCGATTACAATTTTGGTTTAGTAGATGTAAAAATAGACGTAAAAACATTGAACCAGACATGCATGCTGCGCCGTGTTAACTCACAACATTTTGAACGAAACGTAGAGTGAAACGTAAAAGTGTTGAACCACACACGCACTTTGCGCCTTGTTAACTCGCAATATTTAGAACGAAACGTAAAATGAAAGTTTGCGTAAGATGAGAAGTATAAGGGACCAAAGTTGAAAGTAAAAAAGCTGTGAGGTTAAATTGCAAATAATGAATAGTTTTGGGTTAATTTAAAAAACAAAATTTGTGGGGTTAAAATTGCAAAAGATGAACAGCTTTTGAGTTAAAAGTACAATATAAAAAAATTTAAAAATCCCAAAGCATGAGGTATAACACCATGATGCATAAAAATGTTGCTAATTAATAGTGTATGTAAATATATATATATTTTTTCTTTTGTTTATCATTGATTGTTTGATCTGCTTTGAACTTTTTTAGGCTGAGATGGAGGAAGCTAAAAATAACGAAAATGCAAAACTGCAGGCTGCTATAAAAGAGCTGGAAGTTCAATTGGTGCGTTATTATGTTCCAAGAACTTTTATTTCTCGTTACACAAAAAGAAGTTTTAGTTTTCACACGTTTTTTATTTTATCCTTTTGTTTGCTTTTGGTTGTTTGAAATGATTTCAAATTTTGTTAGGCTGATATGGAGGAAGCTAAAAATATGGAAAAAGAAAAACTACAATCTGCTTTAAAAGAGATGGAACTTCAATTGGTGCTCATTTTGTGATACACAGCGTCAAATTATGAGATCACCGAACAAAATCTTAATTTTAATCCTTTTATTTTATTTTTGGTGTGCTTCGAAATTCTCTAGGCTAACATGGAGGAAGCTAAAAATGAGGAAAAGGCCAGATTGGAATCTACTATTAAGGGGATGGAAGCTGAACTGGTAACTTGTAGCTTCTTAATAACCTGTTCTATTTCTTAATACCCAAAAACATAAAATCACACATTACACAAACCGAAACTGTAGTTCATTTTTGAGTAAATTGCCTTTTACGTCCTTTAATTAACGAAATTACATTGGATGTCCTTTATGTTACTGTTTCTCATCAGGTTGTGTCCTTTTGCCCAAACCCAATTAATTTTTTCTGTTAACTCTTAACACGTGCCACTCACATGAGGGCATAATGGCCGTTTTCACTTATGTTGTTAATATATATTATTTTTATTTAATTGTGTTTTAGTTATTTTATGAAAATGACCATTATGCCCTCATGTGAGTGGTGAGTGACACATGTTAAGAGTTAACAGAACAATTAACTGGGTTAGGGCAAAATGACACCGCCTGAAATCAAACCTTGTAAAGATGGAAATGTTATTATTTCTGAATGAATACAATAGGAATAAAAGACGACATATATAAAACCTAATTACAGTTTGATACCACCTAGTCATTGATAACATCTCAATCAGCTAAGCTCCACCTTTGCCATTAAAGATCTGGGTAAACCCCATTATTTTTTGGGGATTTACACAAACCGAAACTGTAGTTCATTTTTGAGTAAATTGCCTTTTACGTCCTTTAATTAACGAAATTACATTGGATGTCCTTTATGTTACTGTTTCTCATCAGGTTGTGTCCTTTTGCCCAAACCCAATTAATTTTTTCTGTTAACTCTTAACACGTGCCACTCACATGAGGGCATAATGGCCGTTTTCACTTATGTTGTTAATATATATTATTTTTATTTAATTGTGTTTTAGTTATTTTATGAAAATGACCATTATGCCCTCATGTGAGTGGTGAGTGACACATGTTAAGAGTTAACAGAACAATTAACTGGGTTAGGGCAAAATGACACCGCCTGAAATCAAACCTTGTAAAGATGGAAATGTTATTATTTCTGAATGAATACAATAGGAATAAAAGACGACATATATAAAACCTAATTACAGTTTGATACCACCTAGTCATTGATAACATCTCAATCAGCTAAGCTCCACCTTTGCCATTAAAGATCTGGGTAAACTCCATTATTTTTTGGGGATTTACACAAACCGAAACTGTAGTTCATTTTTGAGTAAATTGCCTTTTACGTCCTTTAATTAACGAAATTACATTGGATGTCCTTTATGTTACTGTTTCTCATCAGGTTGTGTCCTTTTGCCCAAACCCAATTAATTTTTTCTGTTAACTCTTAACACGTGCCACTCACATGAGGGCATAATGGCCGTTTTCACTTATGTTGTTAATATATATTATTTTTATTTAATTGTGTTTTAGTTATTTTATGAAAATGACCATTATGCCCTCATGTGAGTGGTGAGTGACACATGTTAAGAGTTAACAGAACAATTAACTGGGTTAGGGCAAAATGACACCGCCTGAAATCAAACCTTGTAAAGATGGAAATGTTATTATTTCTGAATGAATACAATAGGAATAAAAGACGACATATATAAAACCTAATTACAGTTTGATACCACCTAGTCATTGATAACATCTCAATCAGCTAAGCTCCACCTTTGCCATTAAAGATCTGGGTAAACTCCATTATTTTTTGGGGATTGAGGTTGTCCATCGTAACAAAGACCTTATCTTATCACAACGGAAGTATTTATTAGACATTCTTCAACGATCCGGTCTCTCAGATTGCAAACCAGTGTCTTCCCCTATGTGTCCTTCCCAGATGCTTACCATTGATGACAGTCCGCCACTTTCTGACCCTGTGCGGTATCGCCAAGTTGTCGGGGCTTTACAATATGCCACTCTCTCTCGCCCAGATATTGCTTTCGCTGTGAACCGTGTATGTCAGTTCATGAATGCCCCCACAGAGAACCATTGGTTGGCTGTTAAACGCATTCTACGCTACTTAAAAGGGACTAAAAATTTGGGTCTTGTTATTCGTCACACATCGTGCTCCTCCTTGCAGGCCTTTGCTGATGTCCATTGGCAAAACCAACCCTCCACGGTCCAGGCCTTCTCTGACTCTGATTGGGCGGGCTGCCCCGTCGACCGTCGATCCACCGGGGGGTTTGCCATTTATCTTGGATCAAACCTCATCTCTTGGTCTGCTCGTAAACAACGGACGGTTTCACGATTTTCAACCGAGTCTGGGTACAAGGCACTTGCTGATACGGTTGCTGAATTGATTTGGTTAAAGTCGCTTCTACATGAACTCGGGTTTTCAGTCAAAAAGCCCCCGATCCTTTGGTGTGACAATCTGGGAGCCACCTACCTTTCTGCCAATCCTGTTTTCCATGCTCGAACAAAACACATTGAGGTTGATTTTCACTTCGTTCGTGAACAAGTGGCTCAAAGAACACTAAATGTTCAGTATATTTGTACAAGTGATCAAATTGCAGATGTCTTCACCAAGCCACTTCCTTCTCAGCGCTTCCTGTTTTATGATCCAAGTTGCAGGTCGTTCCCTGGCCTCAACTTGCGGGGGAATGTTAGACTAAGAGTCTTAAGTTATTATTAATGTTACTCCAAGAGTCCTATATTTATTAGTTTAGAGGGTCTAAATTGTATCTTCTTGCCCTATATAATGGGCTGCTTTGTATCCTCTTATCATCAACAAATAAACACAACAATTACAGAACCTTACAGTTCATTGGACAAGAGACCATGTACCGTTTTTAGCAAGCGCGGTAAACTCTTCGGTCATGGCATTACGCCACTCCGGATATTTGTTGGCGATGGTAAAGAAAGATGGCTCAGAAAGAGAGGAACAGTGAAGTGAAGTATTAAAAGAGAAAGGAGAATACCGTTGGGTAGGGGTAGGATTGGGTCGCAGGTTGGCAGGCCTTGAACGTGGGGCTGAGGGTGAGGATTAGGGTCAGGAATGGCCGGTTGTGTGGAAGGTTGTTCAAGTGGTGTTGGGTTTGGAACAGGAGTGGAGATAGGCGGAGATGATTCGCCGTGGGTGACGTATGATCAGACGGCTAGACCATAGAAGTGAGGATAGGTTTCTAAATTCACCTCCCCAATCAGATTGAACATTTAGTTTGGTATTAAATTGTCGTTCTACCATTGTGATAAAGGATTTGAAGGTTGTACAAACATCAGATTTCTAGGCAAGTGGAAAGTACCACATGTAACGAGTGTGGTGGTCAACACATAACAGAAAGTAGTGATGATAATCATATGACAGTGGGTGCGGGTCCCCAAACATCACAGTAAACCAAATCCAAGATATTATTATTGCGAAAATTAGAAAAGTTCAAAGACAACTTAGAAGATTTCCCTAATTGACAGGGAGGACATAAAGACGAACAAAGTTTATTCAAAACAGGTAATGAAAAAGCAGAAACAATAGAATGAAAAACACAAGCATGCGGATGTCCAAGACGGTTGTGCCAGATTGTTGATGAAGCTTTAGTAGCAGTGAATGAAGTACGTGGAATAGACTTCAATGTAGGAAGGCGGAGTGAATATAAACCATCTTTCGTTGGACCCGCGAGCAGGATATGTCGTGTAGACTCGTCCTTCACAACAAAAAAAGACGAGTGAAATTCAAAGAAAACATCATTTTTGGTACAAAATTGCTGGACAGATAACAAGTTCTTTTTGAGTTGAGGAACATGTAAGATATTAGAAAGATTTAGTGTTTTGTTTTAAGAGTAGATTATAGAAGAACCAATATGAAAAATAGGGAGTGGATTACCATCACCAACGTGGAGTAAGTCATTACCAAAGTACACTTCAGAGTTATCTAAGTTTGCCAAATCTGGACTGGCATGACTATTGGACCCCGTGTCAGGCCACCAAGGAGCACCACCAGATTGAGATACATTGTCAGAAAGGCAGCATAATTAGCTTGTGGTTGAGATCGGTTGGATGAGTTTCCGGATTGTGTTGGGCATTGAGATGGAATGTGGCAGATTCCACACTGGTTATGGTGTCCGTAGACCACGTTTTGGGTTGAGGCCACGATTGCCATTTCCACCACGATAGGAGCCTCGTCGATTACCACGAGTTCCAGCTCCACAGTTTGAATAAAAAGCCTGAGGCTGTTGGTTAGGTGAAGCTGAAAGATTGAGTTGAAGCCCTAGTTGCGATGCAAGTTGTTGCAGCGATTGTATTTGAGATGGCTGAATAGCATTGGGACTGGTGGCTGGTTGCTGCAGTAAAAGCCTGCGGAACAGCAGGAGAGGCTCGGGAGTACATGAACATGTCATTGATCTATTGATGAGGCCATGCAACTCAACAAAAGTAACTGGTGGACCCGAGTGAGGAGACCCGACTTCAAGGGGATTGTATTCTGAGCGAAGGCCAGATATAGCAAGCATCACAAGTTCTTTATCTTTAATCGGTTCATCTATATTTGCGAGAGCAGTAGCATATTCTTAAGCACGAGCAAGATACATTGCAGGAGTTTCATCTCCCTTTTGTTCAATCCGTAGGAGTTGAGTACGAAGAGCGAACTCGCGAGATGGATTGGTTGGTGCATACGTACGAGACATTGTTCCTTGCACATGTTGAAATGATGCTTCAGAGAGAGTGGAGATTATGATCATCCGGACGTGTGCATCGTTTGCGATCCAGTGGAGATAACTAGGGTTATCACAGAAACGGTGTCAGTCGTGGCTTCAGTTTTTGGTGGTGGACAGACATTTGATGGTTCCATCCACATAGCCGAATAGGTAACAAGAAAGGGTTGAATTATAGTTTTCCAATACCCGTAGTTGTGGGTGAAAGGCTGAAAGCGAATTTGTGGGAATTGTGTGCAGGCTTTTCGACTGTGGAGAAGGGCTGTATCATTGCCATTAAGAATCGGAATAATACTAGTGTTAAGGGTCGGAGATTGCAGGTTCAAGAAATCCGATTGGATTGAAGAAGAAGAAGAAGATGATCGCCAGAAGCTTAAGGATTGGCGACGGCAGATGTAAGGTTTAGGAATGATTGGCTCTGATACCAAATCAAACCTTGTAAAGAGGGAAATATTATTTCTGAATGAATACAATCGGAATAATAAACGACATATATAAAACCTAAAGTTACAGTTTGATACCACCTAGAAGACCAGGGTTACAAGAGCCCCCTAATATTATAGTTTAACACCTAGTGAGAAACAGTAACATAAAAGACATCTAGTGTAATGTCTTTAGTTAAAGGACGTAAAATGCAATTTACTTTTAATTTTTTTAGTTTGTTTTTAATAGTTCGATATGCTTTTGAATTTTGTAGGCTGAGATGGAGGAAGCTAAGAAAAAGGAAACCGTAGAACTGCACTCAGCTATAAAGGAGATGGAAATTCAATTGGTACTCCATAATACTTTGATACATAAAGCATGAAAATAGATATTATATAAAGCAAAACTTTAGTTTTTACTTTTATTGGGTTTTCTTTTTCTTTTCTTTTTTTTTCATTTGTTGAAGGGATTTAAAATTTTGTAGGCTGATATGGAGGAAACTAAAAATAAGGAAAATGCAAAATTGCAGTCGACTATAGAAGAAATGGAAGTTCAATTTAAAGAAACTAAAGAACTGCTTGAGGCTGCAAAGATAGAAATGGAGCAAGCTCGTGTTGTCGACAATGAGAAAATCGAAACACTTACGAGAGAAATGGAACAAGTTCGTGTTGCTGACAATGAGAAAATCAAAACACTTACAAGAGAAATGGAGCAAGTTCATGCTGCCGACACTGAGAAAATAGAAACACTTACGAGAGAAATGGAGCAACTTCGTGTTGCTGACAATGAGAAAATAGAAACGCTTACTACTGACAATGAGAAACTCAAGGTCAAGTTTTGAAGTCAAACATGTCTTCTTTTCCCATAGAGTAAAGTACATGGATGGTCCCTGTGGTTGACCAAAATTTTGGATCTGGCCCTAGCTTTCCAAAACTATACGAATAGTCCGTGTTGTTCGCCTCTTAACGCATTTCGTCCCCGACTTTTGCAAAAGTACCTAGGTGGTCCATGTGGTTTGCACTTTTAATGCATTTAGTCACTAACTTTTGCCATAAGTACATGGGTGGTCCTGTGGTTTGTACTTTTTAACACATTTAGTCCATAATTTGGAGTCTCCTTTAGATTTGTTAGCTGGGGACTAAATGCGTTACAAAGCACAAACCACAGGAACTATTAGATAAAATATAATATTGTGTTAGTATAGGGTTAGAAGTGTAACATTGTGGTCTATATAAACCACATCTAATGTAACCCTAATCACAACTTCTAATACAACACAATTCTCTGATTTAACTTGGTATCAGAGCTTTGGAGTACAACCACCGTGGGGCGGCCGGCCACCACCGCCCTACCACCACCACAAAACTGCGCACGGTCTTCCTCTTCTACCCTTCTGCCGCCCTTAACCATCACAACACCAACATCACCGGAATTGCTTCCACCCATGGCGAAACCCTAGCCGCCACCACAAATACCATCGTTTTACACTAAAGCCGACAACCACCACCCCACAACAACCAGAACCCTAGCCGCCGCCGTCATTACCATGAAACCCTAGCTCCGTCAGTTTTCGCTGATACAAACAGTAGTCGTTGCTGCTACAAACAACCATACCTCCCAACGCTTAGGGTTGCAGAAATACCTGCAATAATCAAAACCCTAAGTCGTCGCAGCCATATTACAACAGTGGCTTTTCCGGTGACTAACACCTAAAAAAACAAAACTAAAGAGGTCTTGATAGGGGAGAAGACGACAGGGGAAACAATTCCCTATTAAAATTGTCGGTTAAAAAAAAAAACCCTACACAAAAGTGTTGCTGTCTAAGAATTGTTGCGGGAGAACAACGGTGTGTTGATGAAGAACAAGGCGAAAGCAAGGAGGGAAAGAATGAAGACCAACTATCTTTCTTTTTTATGTTTTTAAGTTTTCAAACAAAGTCACTCCCGTGTGCTTAGTTTGGGGGGAGTATTAGACAAAATATAATATTGTGTTAGTATAGGGTTAGAAGTGTAACATTGTGGTCTATATAAACCACATCTAATGTAACCCTAATCATAACTTCTAATACAACACAATTCTCTTATTTAACTGACCAAATCCGAAATTTTGGTTAACCCCAGGGACTATCCGTGTACTCTCTTTCGCATATTATAAAGTTGACTAGGTTTTTTAAAATAATCTTCCAAAAAATTATTTGTTGTATTTCATGGGTATTTGTTGTATTTCATGGGTCTTGATCTTAAACACTTGCAGGATGTGGTTAATTCATTGGAACTGCAAATTAATGAAACACAAAAGAAATATGAAGAGACGAGTAAATTAAGCGAAGATAGGTTGAAAGAGGCTATGGATGCAGAAGCAAAGATAATTGATTTGAAGCTTGACATGCAATGGTTATACTTTTATATGAAAACTTAATTATCTCACTTTGTAGATGAGGAAGTTACATGCTTAGTTATATGTTTTTGTGGTTCTTCTTTAGTCTTCAAGAAAAGATTGCTGATATGGAAGCAGAGGACCAGATTCTGAGGCAGAAGGTGATGTTGAAACAGCTAACTCTCATATTTAACAGCTAATAGCGATGATGCAGTTTTAAAAATAAAAATATTTAATTTTAAATTTCCATGTTAGCTGCCTCATGGCGTCTTTGTAAACAAGACAAAACAGAAAACCATAACAACTCAAATAATTATGGATTAAGGGCTAAACCTTTAACTCTAGGGGTGTAAACGAGTCGGGCCGAGCCCGGGCCCGACTAGGCTCGAGCTCGGCTCGTCATGTTTTTATGAAGCTCGAGCTCGGCTCGGTTCGAGTTTCCTTATCTGAGCTCGAGCTCGGCTCGCGAGTAAAACCAAAAGCTCGAGCTCGCTTTGATATTGCTTAAACGAGCCAAAGCTTTGCTCGAGCTCGGCTCACCAATGTTATTTGTTTAAATCATATGGGCCTAAGTTGAAACCGACTTGAGCTTTTTAGGATTGGGTTATAATCATAATTATCATTATAATATATATATATATGAAAAAACAAAATTTTGTTTGGGCTCATTTAGGCTAGCAAGTCTACACGAGCTTTGTATTTGAGGCTCGAGCTCTGGCTCGATAACTAAACGAGTTGTATTTCAGGCTCGGGCTCGTTAAGGCTCGGCTCGTTCGAGCTTTTAACCGAGCCGGTCCCAAGTAGCTCTCGAGCCTCTGAGCTTGTTTACACCCTTAACTCATTGCTATAACGTACAATGCTATTTATGCATGTATCCCCATATTCTTACCGAAGACCTATCATGAAAATATTTCCCATTTCATCAACAAATCACTCATTTAGCCATAAGATACGGGACTAGGAGTCACATTTTTCTTTTACTCGTTTACTAGACTTTTAAGCCTTAATAATGACTTAAACTAATGTGATACGCGACACCATATTGCGTATAGATTCGTGTATGTTGTTTTATTCGCTTATAGATTTGCATATAGGATGAAATTATTTAAGGTTTAGGCTGGTAAAAATAAATAGGCGACCAAAGATTTGCGTATCTCATGGCTATATGCGTGAAATTGTACCATAGAGGTATAAACACACCACTTTCCTGATTTTTTTTTTTTATCGGAATGTGCTAAGATCCAAAGCGTGACACTAGTAAATCTGGTTTTTTGTGCTTTCATAGTGTTTTCCTATCAGCCTTACTTTCTTAGATAAGCTAAACGAGAAGTGTTTAAATTGCAGGAACATCAGAGTGATAGTCCTTCAAAGAAATTTGACAGCAACTTGACACAATCCACCATAGGAAGGGAACGTGTATGTTTGCCATTCTTTTTCTACATATATTTTCTTTATGTTTTACTATAATGTAATTGGCTCTGCCTTTCTCCATATGTATAGTTCTTTGAGAGCAGAGAGAGACAGCCTTCTGTCGCCTTTCTTTTTCATATTATAGTTGACGCCAGCTTTGGTTTTCCTTGCTCTCGCCATTGACACCTAGCAGTATTCTATTGAACTCTCAGCATATTCTTCCTCTGGTGATGTCATTTTTGTTTTAAAAAACATTCTGTTTCACCACATCTTGTTCCTGATCCAGTTGAAGAATCCCTGTTCCGTATTACAGTTTTTATTTTGTATTCAACTTCCAATCTGGTAGTGAAACCAAGTCTTGATGAAACCCGTCTGCTCAAATGCTTCGTGTTTAAATCCTGTTTGCTCAAATTCTTATCTTGCTAATCTATGATCTCTTCTAATTTTAAAAGTGTATAAAGATATATAGATCACTTGAGAAAGATTTCTAAAATGTGGATTTTTTAGTGCAAGAGGATACTCTACATGTGGGTGATTAGATTGGTTAAATTGCGAATGAAGCAACTTTAGAATATTTGTCCAGATGACACAAGGTTGATCCACAATTTTAGCAACATTAGTCAACAAGAGTTTATCCACAAAAAAGAACGCATTAATTATCTTGCAAATTTCTTTTCTTTCTTAACTTCCAGTACAATAATAAGATTATTATATCAGATTTTTAGGGTGTTACATGACGACCGATCCATGGTCTGATCATGCATCGTCCGTCTGTATCCTTTCATCAAATGCATAAGGTTTTGTCTTGTTGAACTAAATAGACTTTGTTTGAGCTGAAGACACCAGAATTTGTTCGCATCACCGTACAAAGTTAAAATATACATGTAAACTATTAAGAGTCAAAAATAATTTCAAAAGCATAATGGAGTTTGATGGTAAAATGACATTATCTAATTGTATGTTTGCATACATATATATAGGAGCTGGTTGATAATGTTATGAAAGCTGCTACAGAAGATCTCGGCTTTTCTCAAGGGAAGCCAGTAGCTACATATGTTATATACAAAAGTCTTTTGCACTGCAAAGCTTTTGAACCAGATATAACTACCGTATTTGATAGGATTATCCAGATGATGGGTTCTGCAATAGAGGTCCATTGTTTAAATATGTTTAAATTTCACATATATCATGATTGGTTTTACTATAGATATTTATATAATTAATAATTGAATTAAATATATATTATCTTTTCCAGAAAAGTGAGGAGATTAAGCATATGGCTTATTGGCTCTCAGTCACATCTACGTTGCTGTTTTTGATTCAGAGGACTTTAAGTCCAAGTCCTCCCAAACCCGAGCAGCCAACATCATTATTCGGAAGGATGACCAAAGTACTTTCTGTTCCTAACTAGGGCTGTAATCGAGCCGAGCCAGACTGGGCTCGAGCTCGAACTTAAACGAGCCGACTCGGCTTGTTTATTTTTTTGAGCTGAAAAGTAGAGCTCGAGCTCGGCTCGTAAAATAGCTCGAGCCCAATCGAGCCGGCTCGGTAATATTTTATTTTTTTGTAAAAATATTGATTAAACAAAAACAAAAGTAAAAAAATTAACACACATTTATAAAATATAGACACACACATACATACGAGCATCGAGTCAAGCCACTGAGCCAAGACATGAGTCGAGCCACAAAATGAGCTGGCTCGGCTCAGCTCGAAAATAAAACGAGCGAGTTTCGAGCTAGCCACGAGCTTTTTGAACACTCCTCTTCCTAAATACAATCGCATTTTCTACAGGCAATGGGTAATAGGTTGAAACAGGTTCATGTTGAAATAGGTTCATTTTTAGTATGGGGTTGTTTGATTGCAAACACTTTTGTTGATTTTTATAACTTATATAATTATTATGATTACAAAACAATAAAATTACAAAAGTAATATAA
This sequence comes from Scalesia atractyloides, assembly GCA_947069175.1. Classification (NCBI taxonomy): domain Eukaryota; kingdom Viridiplantae; phylum Streptophyta; class Magnoliopsida; order Asterales; family Asteraceae; genus Scalesia; species Scalesia atractyloides. Next base: position 74,778,534 of record CAMTDV010000022.1, on the reverse strand, counting down.
ATCTTTGAATAAAAATGATTGAGGAAGTTATATGCTTTAAATACTCAACTTTTGGCAACTTTCAACCTGTTCGGCCCATTTGACTCATTTGACCCTTTGAGATAAAGACAACCCATTTTGACCCATTTGTATGTAAATGGATCAAGATCTCCATCTCTACAAAACTCCTTTGTGAATCATATATAAGAAGTGTTATTGTTAATATTTTTATTATAACTATTATTACTATATTTATAGGGATTTCGATCAGCATCCATCATTAGTATAGTGTGCCATGTGGAGGTCAAGTACCCAGCGTTGCTCTTTAAGAAGCAGCTCGCTGCGTATGTTGAAAAATTATATGGATTTATTCGTAATGACTTAAAGAAGGACATGTCACAACTTCTTGCCTCTTGTATTCAGGTATGATATGTTACTCTAACTTCTATTGCAATTAAAAGAATCATATGATGCTAATATTACAATTTGTAAACAATTCAGGCCCCAATAACATCGGACGGTAAAGTTTTTCCAGTTGAGTTTTGGGATAGCATCATTGAACGCTTAGATGGTCTGCTTGATACATTAAAAGAATGCAATGTAAGTTTTTTTATTAAATTTCTTGTTAAGGTTTCTAATGAGAATTGAATTATCACTTGCATGCTCATTGTTTAACCATCTCAACATTATTTTTTTCAGGTGCCATTAGGCATTATCCAGAAGATATTTTCTCAAGTTTTCTCTTTCACTGATGTACAGCTTTTCAACAGGTAGCAATTATTTTATGATAACTCGTTAGCGTGTACAGATGGTCCCTATGGTTTACCAAGATTTGGGATTTGGTCTCTAGCTTTTCAAAACTACACGGATGGTCCCTATGGTTTGCACTTTGTAACGCATTTAGTCACCAGCTAACAAATCTAAAGGTTTCGACATGTACAAGTTACAAAGTGCAAACCACAGGGACCATCCATGTACTTTTAGGCAAAGTTGGGAAACTAAATGTGTTACAAAGTGCAAACCGCAGGGACATTCCGTGTACTTTTGTAAAGCTAGGGACCAAATCCAAAATTTTGGTAAACCACAGGGACATTCCGTTTACTTTTGTAAAGCTAGGGACCAAATCCAAAATTTTGGTAAACCACAGGGACCATCCATGTACTTTTAGGCGACTTTCTACCTCTTACCTTATTTTGAAAAAATTGGCCAGTTAGAGAAATACAACCTGAATTTTCCATCCACTTATAGATGGGTCAAAACTGAATACAGCCTATAAGTCTGGATATCTCAAACTAGTTATCTCATTTCTTAAATTGTAAATCATTTTACATGCCACCTCAGCCTTCTTCTACACAAAGAGTGTTGCACGTTCGCAAATGGGGAGTATGTGAAAGCAGGATTATCTAAACTAGAGCTTTGGTGCTCTAAAGCCACAGCAGAGGTACATGTTTACAGGCCTTCACTATTAGGTTGACCTGAAAACACATTTTTTTCCAATTTTATATGCGACTTAACAAATAAGTAATGCATTAAGTATGGTTACGAAAAAAATATCATTACAATAATAATCTAAATCTTTTAATACAGCAGTTAAGGAATTTGTATGCATTATGCGTACACTACGGACGACTTTCCAATAGTTTATTTTTTATGTTAAGGTGAAGGGCATCTTTGTCCTTTTGGATAGAACAAACAAATATAACCAAACCTCAGGGACGATTTTGGCATTTAACTCTTATACTTTTGTTTTGTATAAAGGGGAAACAAATAATAAAAAAAATATAAAACAAAAATGTAAGAGTAAAATGCCAAAATCGTCTATGATGTTTGGTTATATTTGTTTGTTCCATCCAAAGGGACAAAAATGCCCTTCACCGTAACATAAAAAATAAAATACGTTAGTGATTTGGATGGAAATGGCAATAAAACGTAAACCTGAAGGACCCGAATGCACAAAAAAGTCATTTTGGATGGAACAAGCAAATATAACCAAACCTCAGGAACGATTTTGACATTTTACTCATTTTATGTTTGATCCGTTTGTGATAAAAAAAAATAATCCCAAGTCGAAATTTTCTCCAATATTACTGTTGTAAGTCAGAGTAAGTAGGCCTAACGACTCACTGAATCAGTATGCAGGCTCATCATTGGATGAACTTAACCGTGTAAGGCAGGCAGTCGGGTTTTTGGTATGTAACAATTTGTTTTAATATTTTTTGTTATGTACTTTTCTTCAATTTCCAGTGACGATTCTTTCAAATTTTGAATTTACCTTTTCTTTTCAGATTTCAAAAGAGAAATCTAAAATATCATACGATGAATTCACAACTAAACTATGTCCTGTAAGTCTCCCACTGTGTTTTTCTACACCATGAACAGAAGTGTCTTAAGTTGACATTTTCGGTATCAGGTTCTAAGTATCCAACAACTTCACAGACTTTGCACTTTTTATTCAAATAATAAGGATGACACAGATAGTGCTGCCCCAGATGTAAGGATAACACTACTACATTTGTTATCCATTTACGTCTGAAACTACTAATTTATAGTCGATTTTCAACAGCTTATTTCCAAGTTAAAAGGTCTAATGTCAGAGGACTCCAATGATCCTGATAGTGACTCCTATTTGGTAGATGACAACACTTCTAGGTATACACTAAACTATATATACAGCAATGAAATATAATTTACACTAGGGATTGGATCGGTGTACCCGTACCCGTACTGAAAATACTGGTACCGAATTTGAACAAAACTGGGTACCGAATACTGTACCAAATATATTGGTACGGTACGAGTATGGGTTTTTCGATACGGTACCCACTTTGGTACCACTTTATTTTTTCTTATTTTTTGAGCACTCATATGGGAAGCTAATAGGTAAAATAGGTGCGAGTACCAATATGATACGGATACCAAATAGGTAAAATTGATATGAGTATCATATATACTATCATACGAAATAAAAAATAATATTAATAAACTCTTAAAGTTCTAATATAATATTCGGTACCAGTACCAATTTTACCCGTACCAATACCAAAAGTACCGAATCGATACGGGTACAGGTATTTGGGAAAAGATTTCATCCCTAATTTACACTGTCAAAGATGGGTGAATTGTTTTCATTTTTGTTATTTACAGCATGGCCTTCCCAGTTGAGGAAATCGGTAAATCGATTAACGAGAAAGATTTTTCAAACATGAAACCTAGCCCTGAACTCCTTGAAAAACCTGAGTTTCAATTTCTACTGGAGTAAGGCTTGTGGGTCTATTTGCATTGCTTCTAGTTCGGTTACTCTTTTGTAATTGGGTCACGTCTATAAGTCAAGAAACATTCCTGACCTGACCCAAACTAAGGAATCTTGGTGCATTGGTCATCCATAAGATAACACAACGGATTTCCTGTTTTCTCGAGCTGAAATATACCACAAACTTATTTCGGTCTGGATCTTGGTAGGTGCCTGAACCAACCTTTATACCTCCGAAAACCCACCAAACTTTATGCTTTTGTACATAGCATATCTTATTGATCTTGATCAAGGGCTTTTTGGTCTTATAACAAGGCTATTGGGTCTATTGGATGAAACACGATCTCATCTATTGGCTCTATGAAGCGCTGGGTATACAACTTGAGTTCCATCGGGTCTATAGATTGTGGGAGCTCTTCAAGAACACACGGAATGGAGTTATCAAATGGTTTTTGCAAACCCGCAGCCATCGGAGAAGTTGAGGTCAAGCTCTGTCATGCAGGAAAGGCTGGTGAAGATAACTTCTCCTACAGAGCAAGAAGTTTATAGTAATGCAATTGCAGTTATTTATTTGTTAATATATTTATGTCAACTTCTACTTGGGGCATAAAAAAATTGAACATTTCTACTCAACAAAACATTCTTGAGCAGATGGAACAAATTAATTCTATGCATAGTGTTATGTGCATACCCTAAAAAAAATTCAGAGGTTTTGATGTGTTTTGTTATTGTTGTGCATATCTCTTTTTTTGTTTTTGTTTTTTTTTAATGCGGGCAAAAAGTGGAGAGCAACAAGGTGAAGAAGACGATAGTATGAATCAGTTTGAGGGATGTGAAGGAGGTGATAGGTTAGTTTAGGAGAGGAGGGGGGATTGGGAGTTTGGGGGAAGGTAAGTATCGTGATCTTGAATTGTAACAAGTCATACTAAAATGTAAAATATTGGCCTTAAAAGTGTTTTTAGTGGTCCTTATGAAGTGTGAGGTGCTTTAATTTGTAATATTACATTTATTGTAAAAATATTACATCTTTTTCTAACCTAAATTAGACAAGTTTATTATTATTAAGGGTACCAAGTTGTAATTAGTTTATCTATATATAGGGCCTTGTATTCTTCATTATTCAATAAGAAAACCTAATTACAATTATACGTTTCAATTTGGTATCAGAGCTTATACGCTCCGGGATTCCCTAAACCCTAAAGCAGCCGCAGCCTTCTTCTACCCTAAATCTGCCGCAGCCTCCTTCTACCCTAATTCTGCCGCAAACAGCTAATCACCAATCCTGTGGATTCTAACATCAACAGTCGATCACCAAACCAACAGCCGATTATCAATCCTGTGCCATCCTGCTGCAGCTATCAACCCTAACAGCCGCAAACAGCCGATTACTAAACCTAACAGCCGCCACAGCCGATCACCAAACCAACAGCCGATTACCAATACTGTGCTATCCTGCTGCAACTATCAACCCTAACAGCCGATTATTATGGCTGCCATCACAACCTTTACAAATCAGGAAAAAGCTATCCATAACTCTCACAAGTTTGCTTTCAACCTAAAACCTACAAACTATGGCTATTGGAAACAATAGTCGAACCTTTCCTTGCCTCTCATAACCTACTCGGTTATGTGAATGGTACCATCCCTTGCCCATTAAAGGATGTTACAACTGGAACAACCACCACTGTCAACCCGAGTTACGCTCCATGGCTTGCCAATGATGCTCATGTCCGTATGCTTATTGTCAACACAGTTTCTGAGGAATCTTTTCAGCATGTTCAAGGACACACTTCTCGTGAGGTATGGTTATCACTTGAACGCGCTTATGCACCCGTTTCTTCCTCTCATGAATTTACTCTCAAAAGCCAACTGCTGCGTATCACCATGAAGGGTGATGAAAAACCGGCTAACTATTTGGCCCGGGCTCAAGAGTATGCTACTGCCCTTGCCAACATAGGAGAACCAATGAAGGAAAAAGATCTGGTCATGTTAACTGTTACCGGCCTTCGTGACGAATATAATGGCCTCAAAGCCAACTTATTGGCTCGTTCCCCTCCTGTTACTTTTACTGAACTACACGGGTTACTAAGTGATCATGACTACATGATCACAAAGATCTTGGCCACCCATCAGCAGGCGCCACACGCCTTATTTGCGGCTGCCACAACCTCACAACAGCCTCTTACAGCTGCTGTCCCAACTCCTCCACAGCCAAATATTGATTCCCTACGGCAACAACTTCACAATCTTCAACTCATGGCTTCTCAGTTGGGATATCAACTTCATCCTGCATCTTCTTCACAACCACAAGCTTACTTTGGGTCTCGCTCCTTTAACAACAACAGAGGCAACCGTGGCTCTCGTGGTTCTTCCCGTGGTAACTCTCGTGGTGGCCAAAATAACCGCAATCAGGACAACACTAGCACTCGTCAATTCTCTTGGGCGTCAACACAGAACATAGTCTATGGCCACTGTAACCGTTGTGGCATTGGTCATCTCCCATCTCAATGTCCAAATCAACTGAACCAATATCGTGCAGCACCACAAGCCAACTTTGCTGCTCACTCTGATGTTGCCTCTCAATCAGGATTCACTTGGAAGCCTGACACCGGATGCAATGGACATGCCACTCCAGACTTATCTAGCATTGACAACTCGGAGGCCTACTTTGGTAATGATTCTTTACTTATTGGTGACGGTAACCCACTACCTATCTTTCATATTGGCTCCTCAACTATTTACTCGCCTAACAAAACCTTTAAATTATCTAATATACTTCACGTTCCTGACCTTAAACAAAACCTTTTGTCCGTTCAAAAATTTTGTGTGGATAATGATGTTTTCTTTGAATTTCACTCGTCTTATTTTGTTGTGAAGGACGAGTCTACACGCACAATCCTCCTAACGGGTCCCAGTGAACAGGGTTTGTACTCCATTCGTCTTCCTCAGCTCCAGTCTATCCCTAAAGTCGCTTTCACGGCTGTCAAAGCTTCTTCTAGCATTTGGCATCAACGTTTAGGACATCCTCATGCTCAAGTTTTTCGTTCAATTATCTCTCATTGTTCTTTACCTATTACTGACAAGTTTTCAAATACATTATGTACTTCTTGTCAACTAGGCAAGTCGTCAAAATTATCTTTATCAGACTCATCTTTTCGTAGCAAAAATTTGTTAGATCTTGTTTATTGTGATGTTTGGGGGCCGTCGCCCGATTTGTCTGTTGATGGTTATCGTTTCTTTTTGTTATGTGTGGATCACTACTCTAGATACATGTGGTTTTATCCCCTAGCTCAAAAATCAGATGTTTACAATGTGCTAACCAACTTTATTAAACTAGTAGAACGACAATTTAACACCAAACTTAAATGCATTCAATCTGATTGGGGGGAGAGTTTCGTACGATTACATCCTTTTGTACCAGTCACGGTATCATTCATCGCCGCTCTTGTCCTCACACAAGTGAGCAAAATGGGATGGTCGAGCGTCGTCATCGGCACGTTGTGGAAACCGGACTTACACTTCTTGCACAATCCAGTCTTCCCCAACGTTTCTGGCAATTTGCTTTTGAGACAGCCGTTTACTTAATCAACCGACTTCCCTCTCGTGTCTCCTCTAACAAATCTCCATATGAACATGTATTTCAACGAAAACCCGACTACTCTTTTCTTCGTGTTTTTGGATGCCAATGCTTTCCTTATCTTCGTCCATATAACCGTCACAAAATTGAATTTCGATCCACTCCTTGCGTCTTTCTTGGCTACAGCCCTGTTCATCATGGCTATCGATGCCTGGACCCATCCACCGAACGAATATACATTGCCCGACATGTTCGCTTTAATGAACATGTCTTTCCATATAACAAACCTGTACCTACCCAAACACCACCACAACCTTCCCCACCCGTCTCAATATTTCCTGACCCACCACCCGGTTTTCCAGCTGCACCCACACCACCTACTCCTCCTATACCTCCCACTCCTGCACCTCCCGAACCTACCCAATCAGACCCACAACTACAAACCGATACTCCTCCTATACCTCCCACTCCTGCACCTCCCGAACCTACCCAATCAGACCCACCCGAACCCTCCACCGAACCCACAGAACCCACCCAAGCACCTAGACCTCACCCATCCAACCTTCGTCCAAACCCCAAGCCACCCACTCGTTATAATCCCGCTGCCTATACTGCCACCACTACCCCTACCTTACCCGCTGAGCCCACCTCCTTTACCGTTGCTAATAAGTCTTTAGAATGGCGCCAAGCCATGGCTGAAGAGTTGGATGCGCTACATAGGAATGGGACATGGACGTTAGTTCCCCCTGCCCCTCATACTAACTTGGTTGATTGCAAGTGGGTTTACAGGTTAAAAACAGATGCAAGTGGGAACATCAGCAGGTACAAGGCACGACTTGTTGCTAAAGGTTTTCACCAGCAACATGGAGTTGACTATCATGAGACTTTCAGCCCAGTAATCAAACCTGCTACGGTTCGGACTATTTTATCCCTAGCTGTCACCAACAAGTGGATTCTCAGACAATTAGATGTTCAGAATGCCTTTCTGCATGGTGATCTTCAGGAGACAGTCTATATGAGACAACCTCCTGATTTTGTTGACCCAACTAGGCCAGATCATGTGTGCTTATTACACAAATCTTTGTATGGTCTCAAGCAAGCTCCTCGTGCTTGGTTTACTAAATTATCAACGGCTCTTTACCAATTGGGTTTTCACGGGTCCAAAACTGACCCGTCCCTGTTTATTCTTAACAACAATGGTACTTTGGTTTACCTTCTTGTCTATGTAGATGATATTATCATCACAGGCAATCACCCTGGGGCTGTTACTGCTGTTATTGACCGCTTGAGCTCTATGTTTGCAATTAAAGATCTGGGTCCATTACATTATTTTTTGGGCATTGAAGTGGTGCATCATGGTTCGGATCTGGTCCTATCTCAATGAAAATACATTCTTGATATTCTTCATCGTGCAGGCCTTGCAGACTGCAAACCCGTGTCGTCCCCTATGAGTACTTCTCAGATTTTCTTACCTGATGATAGTCCGTTACTTGATGATCCTTCTAGATACAGGCAAACGGTCGGTGCTCTTCAATATGCAACTTTAACTCGTCCGGACATTGCTTTTACAGTTAATAAGGTTTGTCAATTCATGCATGCTCCTACCGAGAATCATTGGGCTGGGGTGAAACGTATTCTGCGTTACTTGAAGGGCACGGCTGATTTGGGTCTCTTATTTCGTCACAACACGGGTCTACGCTACAAGCCTTTTCTGACTCTCATTGGGCCACTAGTCTTCGGGCGTTCTCGGATTCTGATTGGGCTGGTTGCCCTATCGATCGTCGTTCCACGGGGGGATATGCTGTCTATCTGGGTTCTAATCTTATTTCGTGGTCTGCTCGAAAACAACGAACTGTCTCTCGATCTTCAACAGAATCTGAATATAAGGCTATTGCTGATACTGTAGCAGAACTGATTTGGCTGAAATCTCTTCTTCATGAGCTCGGTCTGGTTAGCAAGGCACCAACGCTTTGGTGTGATAATCTTGGTGCAACCTATCTCTCTGCTAATCCAGTGTTTCATGCTCGTACAAAACATGTTGAAATAGACTATCACTTTGTTCGTGAACAAGTTACTCAAGGGAAGCTGAATGTCAAGTTCATCTCCACTAATGATAAAATTGCTGATGTGTTTACAAAGGCTCTACCTTCACAAAGATTTGAGTTTCTACGGTCCAAGTTGCAGGTCGTTCCCCGCCCTCAACTTGCGGGGGGATGTTTAACTAAGTTATTTAAATTAGACAAGTTTATTATTATTAAGGGTACCAAGTTGTAATTAGTTTATCTATATATAGGGCCTTGTATTCTTCATTATTCAATAAGAAAACCTAATTACAATTATACGTTTCAATTAGCCACCAGTGGGTTGGTCAAAACAGGTAGCTTGAGTTTCATGAATAATTCATGGGTTCAGTCAGCTGTGATTTCCATAAGTCTAGCCCAAGACCGAATTTAGATGGATCTTGAGACTTAAAACCGACCAACATCCCCTTAATCGGTTTGATCAAGGTCAGGTTTGGTTTTTTGTAAGAATATAACAGCTTTGAACACAACTTTGGATGACTTTTTAACCCCTTTGATCTTCAACCTGTTTTTATTTTAGCTAGTTTTAGGTGAATAACCTGGATCACCATGTTTATGGATCAACCCATTTATCAATAAACGGTCCAAACTCTTCGGCACAAGTGAACATCTAGCAAACTATCATAACAAAGGTGATGAACTCTATGTCATACTAAAGGTTAAAATAAGTGGAGTTTATTACTAATCACCAGAATGCAATACAAAACATCAATTCAAACCCTAAAAAGGCACAAAACCCAAGTTAACTGATCTTCAGTTACTTCCTATAATACCAGAAAAAAGGCACACTAATTTATTTCCCCTTTCGCCGCTTTTGCATCCCGCTACAATCACTACAGTACCATTTTCCTTTGGGTTGCTCCTTCATACCAACACAGCCATAATGGAACCATTCGATCTTGCACTATAGAAATATTATCACCTCATAGTGTCGGTTGGTTATAAAGTGACAAAAATCGCAATTTGGACCCACTTACTTATAAATGGGTTGATTTGGTTATATTTTATCTCTAACAGGCTAAATGGGTATAAGAAAAGAAAAGGTAGATTAAAGGAAACAGGTTGAAAATTGACCACAGTGTACTTTTAATTCATAAAAAACCCTAGATCATTTCCAAAACACAGATTACTATTATTATTAAAAAACTATCGTTGATCATTGTATTAAAAATTAAATTGTACATCATATTCGACACGTGAATTATTTATAAAGAAAAAAGAGTAGAATCCCATTTTCGTCCCTGGGTTTGGCCAGTTTTGTGACTTTCGTCCAATGTTTGTTTTTCTGCATCCGGATCCAAAAGGTTCGAAATTTTGTCATTTTCATCCGACTCATTAAGTCCATCCATTGAGTCAGAGGTATTTTCGTCTTTTTTGTTAACTTAAAGGGCAATTCACTCTTTTTCACTGTATGTAGAAAGACCGAATTGACCTTCAAGTTACCAAAAAAAGACGAAAATACCCCTGACTTAACGGAGTTAACGAACCGGATGAAAATGGTAAAGTTTCAAACCTTTTGGATACAGATGCTGAAAAACAAACCTTTGGACGAAAGTCGCAAAACTAGCCAAACCTCAATGACGAAATGACATTTTACTCAAAAAATGTAATCTTCTTGAACCAAAAGTACCCATTCTGACCTGTTACTACACCTATTCATTTGGCATTTCCAAAACACTTACATCAGGATTGTCGCACGCAACCATCTCCCCATAGCTTACTTGGTTGCAGAAACAATACGTCGGTTCATTAGGATCAACCGGTAGGTCCAAATCCATACTGGGTGGGTTTGCAGCGGCTATTTGAGCGGCAGCAGCAGCAGCAAGGCGAGACCTGAGTAGTAAAAAAAGTCAAAACTTTGACCATTAAAGTTCCACCCAAAGAGGCACTTGTGACGAGATATAACTTATTTCAAACAAAGAAAAGTTTATGTTGAAAAGATAATTACTTTTTCCGTCCTCCTCTTCCACCTTCCTTTGCGGGCTTCCCATTGCCCTCAGGGTTTAAACCAGGTGTTCCGGCTGCAGCAACAATATCCTTTTCTGCAACCACCACAAATAAATCACAAATGGGTGGATCTGTGTTGTGTTTTATCTTAATCACATCAAATAAAAAGAGTTAAATGCTTGGTATTGGTCCCTGTGGTTTGCGAAAATTGCAGACTTGGTCTCAGTGGTTCACTAATTAAACGCTTGGTCCTAATAGTTGTAATTTTTGCACTCGGGTGGTCCTTATCACTAACCTATGTTATGTTTTTCAGTTAAATACGTGCAAAATTACTAATTTGCCGCTAAACAAATAAAAAGGAAGAAAAAGAACTGAACCCCCTTATTATCTCTTCATCCTCTCTCCCCCTCTCTCTCTAAAACCCACCACCCACCTCCACCGTCAGCCCATCAACCCACTACCACCTCCTCCACCGCCTCCTTCAACCCATCACCACCACTCCACCGTCAATCGACCACCACTAAAATACCTTAAATTGATGGAGTCTGACCAAAATATGCACTGTCCCAAAATTGATCAGAACCACAATTCGAATAAAATTCAGGCATTGAAACCTAGTTCCCAAATGATCATCAAAATTCAACCATAAAAATGGTATATTAGAGTTACAATGTTATGGTAAAGAAACAGTTATCCATCAAGACTGCATAAAAAACAGAATAGCCAGCAACAAAACACTCACTGAAGATTTTCAGGAGAAGCAATCAAGTTCTCGTGACTATTATCTGTAACATCAGAAGCCACTACCGAATGCTCCACGGTTTCGGTCGTCTTTATATCCTCCAACGGAGGAAGGGTTGACTGGTCCAAGGTTTCAGCAGCCGGTATGTTTGTAACCAAAGGTGGTGCAGACTCTCCTGAGGGTGCGGTTTCATGTGTGTTTACAACCTCCTGCAATGTCGTTTCCTCAGTCACCTGTGTGTTTGTAACCTGCGGCGGTGAAACTTCAGCAGGCGGTATGTTTGCAACCAGAGGCGGTGACTGCTCTAACGTTTCGGTTGTCCGTGTGTGATCAACCACAACCACAGGCGGTGTTGATTGATCCAAAGTTTCAGTCGTCGCTGTGCTTGTAACCGGAAGCACAGGTGAACTCTCTGTAGTTTCAGTTGCCCGTGTCTCCATTATAAACCTTCTTGTATACACCTGGAAAAACGGTCAAATTTATCGCTGGTGATGCAGCGGTTGAAGGAGGCGGTGGAGGAGGTGGTGGTGGGTTGAAGGTGGCGGTGGTGGTGGTGATGGGCTGACGGTGGAGGTGGGTGGTGGGTTTTAGAGAGAGAGAGGGGGAGAGGATGAAGAAGATAAAGGGGGTTCAGTTTTTTTTTTTTTTTTTGTTTGTTTAGGGGCAAGTTAGTAATTTTGCACGTATTTAACTGAAAAACATAACATAAGTTAGTGATAAGGACCACCCGAGTGCAAAAATTACAACTATTAGGACGAAGCGTGTAATTAGTGAACCACTGGGACCAAGTCTGCAATTTTCGCCAACCACAGGGACCAACCAAGCATTTAACTCAAATAAAAAATTTCGCTTGAAGGGGGACTACACAAGAGTTCAAACGGGTTGAAAATTGTTTTAACTCTAATTGTAATGCATAACTCCTAAGTTATTATTCAAGAAGTCATATTGTTATTATTATTCTATATATTTTGTGTTTGCAATCATATAATGATTAATAAAATATTAAAAATAAAATATTTTGTGTTTGTAATCATATATAATTAATAAAATATTAAAAATAAAAAAAACTGAATAAGAATGTGTTTGCGGCCAACCCAACCCACTTGTCCATTTCCACCAGTACCAAAATGATGATTTGTTTCCCCCCCCCCCCCCCCCCCCCCCAAACCCGTGTTAACACACACGCCACCTCTACACAACACAAACAGGAGCGTCAGGCTTATCTACATCACATCTGTGTATGACAGATTTTAAAAATAAAAAGAAATCTACCACGCCGTTGCTCTTCAAATTTTTTAAGATACTGATCGAGTTGTTGAATATGAGCATCCACCTGCGTATGAATATTTTCAACACTTCACTCAAAATAGAGGAAATAACCCATAACTATATGTCTCAAAATTTGGCACAAACTCAAGAACAAAAACAACATAATAAAAGTATCGGTACCAAGTCATATGCTTGAACAGCCAGAGCAACCTTCTCATCAGCAATTCTAATGGCATGTTTCTGCTCATCCTGTGCATCATCTGAGAACTTGTTAAGTGAAGTACCCAGTGCAATGCTTCCAGACTTAACCCCTCTTTAAACTCCTCTATTTCCTGTAAACAACGTTGTTCATTTTGTCGTTGAATACCTGCAGACATACACCCCTTAACTTTGTTATATTTTATATAAAACTACAGAAAACAGTATACATGCACTTGAACTCAATAGTCTGTGTATAAACTATACCCTGCAAACTTTTATCCAAATCGCGTAATAACGCATACTTCCTCTGTAATATGTTTGGCAGTGGCTCCAAACCTACATAAAAAAATAATAAATAAATAAAAAGAAAACCCCAATTAACAACTCTGGTATGAAACCACAGTATTTAAATTCTACAAAAAAAAAGAACCCAATTTAACAACTCCGGTATGAAACCCTGATATTTCTATTCTACCATCAGGCATCAAAATCGCTCAAAATTCTCCCTTTAACAAGCAAATAGAATCAAATATAACGACATAATAATATAACATCCATCATTTTTAAAACTTTGGTAACTATTCAGGAACAATTTATAAACCCTAAAAAATTAGGGCTCGAATAAATTTTCGATTTTTTCTCAACCAAACTGTAAATAGACAACAAGGGGTTAAATATTTTGGTAAATTAAGCAACTTTATAACTCGAACAAACCGAAATTAAAAAAAAATAAAGAGGGAATGAAGATTACTAGCTTGAAAATCCTCAAGAAACGACATTTTTGCGACGGAGAATTTGGGGGAAATGAATGATGTTAGTTGGTCGTTAAAAGCCCGCGTGAAGTTTAATCGTGAACGGATCTAACGATTATTGGATGCTGATTCTTTGAATTTTGTGTAATTGGGTACCTTGTCACATGATGTCATCTTATTGCTTTCATCTCAATTATTTATAGGTTTTGAAAGTTGGTTGTTTGCTGATTGATGATAGAGTGGATCTCGGATAAAAAAATGTTTAATTAGAGATATTTTTATGGAATACAAGTGTCGCATAAGTGTTGTTCATGAGCGATCCGAGCGAGGGTTTATTTGTGTTCGGATTGAATTACAACCAAACAGATCGGTTTGGATCGATTTTGCAAAACCGAGCACAAAAGCAATGCTCGTGCTCGGTTCAAATTTTAATCGAGCAGATCGGTTTCGCTCGGTTTTTTCTCTAACACAAAAAAAACATGTGCAGCAACACAAAAGAAAACTGAAATTAAGACTATTATAAGGCACGAAATAACTGAAATCATGTCCTAAAATGTTCTTAACTGTAATCAAATCTGAAGTACAAAATACAAATTGCCATATAGCTCAAAAGCCATAAACATCTTCTTAAAGCCGGAGCTAGGGCAGTCGTCGGTGTCTCTGAAGTTCAGTCTTCACAGTTCATTCAAAGTCGCACAATCGCAGGTGCAGGCACAAGTCGGCAAGTCGCTAGGTAATGGGGAATGGGGATTTAGAAATTAGGATAAGGACTTAGATTGAATTGAGCTAAATCTGATTCTTGGGCTTTATATTTTTTTGGCTATTTATACTTATAAGTTATAAATCTTTAAAATCTAATAATATATATTATATATATACCGTAAAAAGACCTTTTTCGTAAGAAGTGTGAGAAGGCATGGAATTGACATGTATGCATCATGTTTTGGACTTATCCATGATGTTTTTGGTTATTTTTGCAAGGAAAACACCAAACATAACAATTTAAAACAAAATACAAGGTCGTGTTTGTAACTTCCTTACACACAAAACAACGATAACATAAACATGTGATGCCCACACGTGACATTACATGTTTTTAACTTTGTTACACAACGTTACGTTTGTGACATTAACGTCATTGGACATAGATAAAAGAGAGTATGTCTTGGATGTTGTGGTGTAAAGTCATAAAAGTAATTTAGAAATTAACATTGTTAAACATAGATAAAAAAAAGTATAATAATGTGTGGCACGTTGCAGCGTAAATTCGTAAAAGTAATTTAAACAAAACTAAGTGTCGAAAAGGTTGGAGAGTCAAAATTGTCAGTTATCAAAGGGTGATGGTACCTAGACATCCCTTAAAATTTTTATACATCCCTCAATACAAAACGTATAGCCCAATACGCTTCCCATAGGGTTTAAACGCATTAAATTCCGACTCAATAGGAATCGTATAGGGCAATACGCTTCTTATTGGTAAGGTGTACCCACTCTGTGATATGCACGTAGTTCAGAACTGAAAAGGTCTGAAAAGTGACCCCAATAGGAAGGGTATGGGGCAATATGATTCCCATAGGTCTAAAAAGGTCAAGGAGTCTATAGGAAACGTATAGGGTAATACATTTCCCCTGTCAGTGAAGTATAGGAAGTGTATAATGGTTCCTCTATCACTAAAGTATAGGAAGTGTATAGGGCAATATGGTTCCCCTGGTCCCCTAATCCGTTACCGAGCTTATCCCTACATACATATACACCTATCTAGGGTTTTTCAAATTGCTCGACTCTCGAGACCGTTCAATGCTCAATCGAAAAATGTTTGGAATTTGCTCGTTCGATTCAGCTCAATTGGAAAAAGCGCTCGGTTCGGATCAATTTGTTTGAAACGAACCGATCATGAGCAAGGTCTGCTCAGTTCGGTTCGACTCGATTCACTCGAATTCATTTTATTATATATATATATATATATAATTAATAAAATAACTAGAGGTGCACATTAATAACGTTTGTTCCAAGATCCAACTAGAGCCCATTTAATTATAGGCTGAGCAGGAGGGCGGGCTACATGATGTTGAGGTCCCGCCTCAGCATGAACAAGGGATCATCAGTATCCACAGAGAGTTTATCGTGCGATTAGGTTGCCTCGGTTAACCAACCGTCTTCTCGATAGGATTTTGCGTAACCAGGATGAGAAGATGCTGCTTTTACACTGCCGGATGCATGATGACACTGGGGTGGCTGATATTGACATGGGTGAAATGTATAAGTATATGGGTGTATCGTTCCACCCCCTCCACCATCACGAGTTTATTCGGATCGGGGCTTGTTCTATAATTAGCAGCCCGACCCGTCCATGCCATCCTTTACCCAGCCTACCAGTCCATACCGATCTTTACTCAGCACATCCCGTCCATTTAGGTATGTATCTTATTTTTATTTCGTTTATCTAAAAGCAATTTAATGTTATATAATGGGTATTAGTTTAAATTTTTATAGGCTTCCGACCCGTCCTATACTCAGCCTGAACTTTCCATGCCTCATTTTCCTTAGTCCCGCCAGACCATACCTCTCTTTCCTCTGTCCGACCTTTCCATGCAAGAATGTTATTTTGTTTTTATTTCATTTTCTACGAACAATTTTAATGTTATGTAATGAGTATTTTGTTTAAATTTTTTATAGGCTTCAGGCACGTCTCATACACTACACAGCCCGTCACCCTCTACTAGGCATGGCCCGAACTTTACGAAAGAGGAGCTCATGGAGTCTGACGAGGATTGATGACGATAGTGGTTTATGTTATTTTTATATGACACAGTACTGTACGGACAATTTAATTTTTATGTTTTGATGTATGAACAATTTAATTTTCAGTATTTGTAATATTTGTTTAATTTGGATATATTTGTTTTGATAAGTTATAATGTATGGATATGTTTAGTTTGTTTGGATTGCTTAATTTCACTACGTCTTTTATAAAATTTATAACTAAAAAAACAACATAATTTTATAACAAAAAAAACCAACTTAATTATTTTTTTTTAAATAAAGTCTAAAAAGATACTAACAACTAATGCTGCTCTCGAAAACAAATTGCTCCAGGGACCGTATTGCCCTATACGATTCCCTTAGTCCCCTAATCATTGGCCTGAAAGAAGTACACTATAGGAAGCGTATAGCTCAATACGCCTGGACCCAGAGGAACCATATTGTCTTATACGATTCCTATAGGGTTCCAGAGATGTACAAATAAAATGGGGGATGTGTGATAACTAAAGCCTTATCAAAAGTTAGAAGTGAATTTAACTTACTCAAAGATGGGGTTTATTTTAAAGCGTGTTAAGTGAGAGACCAAGGACATAATCACCGACCTTGGTTGGTTGGTTTTTAATATAGTATACAAGTAAGTGTGTTTGTATTGGTGTAAATTTTAGCGGTTCATTACTCTCATTACTCGTGTTATATTATTAGTAGTTTGTTTCGTATATTCATTGTATTTTAGAAGATTTTGTGTCCAACTATACATTTGGCTACTTGTGGCTCCGTGTATGTGGTTTTTTTTTTTTTGATTTTTTGGATTTGTTTATTGGTTTTTTAAATGCAAAAGTCCAAACTATTTTGATGAAACATGGGTCAGTTTGGTATTTGGTGATCAGGTCGCCATTAAGGACTATTACATAATCACATACCTGATCATAGGTGACCAGAAATTCTATTAAGAAGAAACAATTTGAGTGTGGTGGGCCCCGTATTCATAAAAAATTACATTGAAGAGATTTTTTGAAAGATTTTTAAATAAGAGTTTTAATTTAGACATTTCACATGCACTTAATTCGAAAAAAAACTTACGACCATCCATGCTAGGGAGCACCATCGTCATAAAACTGGTATGATAACCCGTGGTTCGCGGCAGGATACCCCGTACCTATTGTCGGAATACACGGTTGTGTATTTTGAAACGCCGGCATAACGATAATATTAAAAACTGTAACTTATAAATGAGAGAAAAGTAACAAAACATTAGATAAACAAAAAAAACTATAAAAAAGGCTGAAAAAAACTAAAAAAATTGAAAATTAAAAAATAGATATAAAAAATTAAGAAAGAAAAAATTAAAATAAAATAAACAGACCCCATGTTTGAACTTAGGCTGGTGGGGGATTCGTAGGAACTTTAAACCACTAGATTATAGATTGATTTATTAGTTAATTCATCACCAATTTTTATAAATTTAATTAAGATGAATGGTACAGGAAAAAAAGGAAATAGCAAAAGATAGGTTTACATGTGGTAAAACCGTCCAAAACGGACCTATCATGAATTACAACTATTCACGATTTGAAATGTGTGTATATAGAATTTTAACCATAAGGATAAAATATGTAATTTCAGAGAATGAGCACCAAAGGTTAAATTTGAGCGAATACAATTTTGATAAAATAATTCAATTTAAAATGATTCTCTTTACATCCTTATTTTCAGCTAATACAATTTGATCATATTGGGACCATTCTAACATTCATGCTTATACTGTCTTCTTGGTGTTTCTACTAACCCATACCAAGTGGTTTCTCCCTTGGTCATGAAAGCCAATGAAACACTTATTATTCCAATTTTAACCTTGATGAGGACTTCATGTATTACTTTCTTTATAAGAACAACTATCACTTTTGTAGGGCTAAACAATATGTTGATGGCTTATGATAAATCTGCCTATGCCATGTGTATTTTCTCTCACTATCGGGCCAGATGTTTAGCCCATTACGTTTGTGGGAAAGACCCGTATGCTTTATGTTATTCATTTTGCATCTTACTCATATCTAATGGTTTAATTGATCTTTTGTTTTTTAAAGTGTAATTTGCGTAAGTTTTGAGCGATTCTTTGTTGTCACTTTATTGGTATTTTGGGGAAGATTGTTCTTGCAAGAGAACCACCGGGCTTTGGATGGTGTCGACGAGGGCCCCATGACTGGGCTCCCCGTTTGGGCTGCTTCATTGGGCTCCTTAGCAGCCCAATTACCATTCTCAAATAGTCATGTAGTAAAGAAACGGGAACAAGCATGTCCATCATGTCATGTTCTCTGCAAAGCCATTTAATGACCTGCAACATGAGAGAGATTATGGCTGCCAGAGAAGTACGAGGTTGGTACTTCCCTCATTAATAACGAAGATCATCTCTCCGGTAGAAAGGGGACACGTAGGCAACGCTGAAAAGGTCTCTTCTGTCAAAATAGAGAAACGTTAAATCACTAGGGATCCCCACCCGATTGATAAGTTGTTTTCTCTATATAAGTCATCCTCATGCTCGATTAAGGTAAGCATTGAATGTAAGACCCAATATCTTAAAACATGATATTTTATAAAAGATTTTGTATTAAAGTAAGCATAATGCGAATATATAATGATCCGAAATTCTAGTAATTTTAAATTTAAAATAATATATAGCTTTTTAATATTTTATTATATCAATATATTATTTTTAATATTTACTTTTAACTTTTAAATATATATAATTTTTGAAGGACCATGAATAGTAATTTTAAATTTAAAATAATATATAGCTTTTTAATATTTTATTATATCAATATATTATTTTTAATATTTACTTTTAACTTTTAACATATTTTCATTTTTCCAATTTACTTTTTATATATATATTTTTCGAAGGACCATGAATTAAATTTAAAATAATATATAGCTTTTTAATATTTTATTATATCAATATATTATTTTTAATATTTACTTTAACATATTTTCATTTTTTCTATTACTTTCAGTTTTTAACGTATTTTTATTTTTCCCTTTTCCAAATTTTATATATTTTATGTATTTATTTTACGAAGAACCATGAATAGTAAATTTAAATTTAAAATAATATATAGTTTTTTTATATTTTGTTATGGTAATATTTTATTTTAATATTTACTTTTTACTTTTAACATATTATCATTTTTTCTTATTTACTTTTATACAAGTATTTCAAAATGTTTTAACGTATTAACATAGTTCGATTTGATAAACGATTTAATCGAAATGCGGAAGCTTCAATCTTTGTTCGTGTTCGGTTCTTCGTTGAGCTTGATCGTCTTCCAGTGCTTAAAATCTTACCTATATTTCATAAATTATGAAATACTTAGCCATAAAGAGTTTAAACGTAACAAAATAAACCCGAAGGCCCAAAACCATAAAACAAACATTTTGTGAAAAAGCTTGGCGTAACTATGGCTCTATGTCGTAACTTACGCATGAAGATTCTGCATCCAACAACAGCTGCATGCCATAAGCTACGGTAAGCCACGTAGCTTATGGTAGGCTGCTGCAGCATTTACAAGTTTGTCGTTTTTATTACGAAAAATTCCGTAACTTGTATTCTCATCCGTTTCACTTGAAACTTGTTTCTAATTGTCCGTAAAACGTTTCCCTACATTATTGACTCAAAATCCTTAACCCAGATTCATGATTTTTATAAATTACGCAATCGTTCTTGGTTTACGCTTATTTTGATTTTGACCGTTATGAATTTAAGCACTTAAGCTTAATTTATCCACATCCTTCATATCTCTTAATCCCACTTTATGACCTTTATTCATCCATCATCACAACTTCATTTGTGATGGATTATAGGAAAATCATTATATTCCCGTTCTACCCTAGAGACTTTTACGAAAATGACTCATTGTGTATCATTAAGCCAAAATGATTTAACCTACTACTTTATATTACCGTAAAGATTATTCAAGTTATAAAACTCATAATAAACTACCTTTAATGGTCGTTTGCCCAGTTTTGTAATTCGAGGCGTTTTGGTCAACTTTAGTTCTTTTTACCACGAATGACTTTTAAAAAGCATAGTTTGACCAAATTAGCACCTTTAACCATTGTTCTATTTAAAATCATTGTGTTCTTAAGAACATGATATTCTCCAATTTCAAATTATTAAATATACCTCACTTTAGGTAACCCAAAGCTCACCCATGACTCGATTAACTCTCGTCGAACCTTAAGTCCTCCTTAAGAGTTTGACCCATTACACATACCTGGCTCGGCTCATAGCATTTACTCGTTTTAATACCTTGCAATATTAATTGCTAATTAAAAGCAATGCAAGACATACACTATTTTCTATGTGAGCACAAAACTCGACAAACGACCATTAGTCATTATCGTCAAATTGTGATAACATCACCATTTGACCCGTCTGGCCTAAATGACCATTTTATCATTGTGAGGTGGTATCTATTTGTCATCTCATCCATGTAGCCCGTTTCAATTTACACCATACGATCATATTACTTAAAAATCATTTCTTAATTCGTTTGACCCATCATGGCTTATGCCATAAGGTGTCTTTTAAAAAAACTATTATTTATCCATCAACTCGTGAACAAATTCCCATTTTACCATTTTTACCCATTATGGGTTACACCATAGGGTAACTTTTCAAAAATCTTTGTTTATTCGTCATCACATGACCGAATTACCGTTATATCGTTTACCATAAAATATGGTTTCTCATCTTTTTCACTTGTTTCGACCCGTATCATTCCGCATCGGAACGTCATATTTCCAATACTAAATTACCTCATTCTTAACCTGAAATGCCCAAAATCCATAAAAGCCACAATGCCAAAATTTCTCCGAAAAGGTTATTTCCGTACCATAAATTTTTGACCAAAATACCCTTTTTTGTCTAGTTTTCGTTTTCATTATCATCAAGACCTTCTTAATAACATTAAAAAAAAGTACTTACCAAACTACAACATCAATTTCATAATACTTACAAAAGACCCACATACAATATTTTACATTTTTAAGTCTAAAAGATTTTTGACCCTTTTGGTGTTCAAACATAACCGGAAGCGCATTAGGGGCATTAAGATGTGTTCGTTCCAAGCTTGACAATTTAAACATGCGATTTACCTATCATTCACATTATGAAAACACAATTAGTAAGTATAAATCAACAATCACTTAAATTATGTTCATTAGTATTATGGATTGTTGACCCATTTGTTAAAGTCAACAAAATGACTTTCCTTCTAATGGTAATTGATTCGCCTTAGCTCAAATGACAAAGAAACATGTCATTTCCAAGAACGACGTTCAATTATCATTTTCATTCTCATCCATCAATAACGGATGTAAACATGTCTCCTACTTTCTCATTTCAATGATTACTTCAAATCCACTTCAACAATTCGCTACATCTATTCAACCACTTTACTTTTAAATCAACACAATAGAATTATTATCTTACTCATTTTAAAAGTAGACGAAGTTCATAAGAACTTACCATGATTTTGCATTTCGAGTGTCTTCGTTTGACTTGTATCTCCTTCTTTCTTCACTCCTATAAGATGCATCATTACATATTTAGCTTTCTTATTATCCATTACATACACACACTTTGACTTTCAATCATGGTGTTAATTAACGGCATATAATTCCATTTTCATACTAATTCATCAATCTAACAAATTTTGGTGTCAAAACCCAACTAATTCAATTTAAGCATTTCACCGAATATGTGTTGTGCATATCATCAACAAAGCATAATGTAAAGTAGTTAAAGCACATTCTTCCTAGTTCATCTATGGTTTAACATATTCATTCAATTCTCACAATTCTTCATCATAATCATGCACCTCATGTTTTATATCAAATCATCTACCAACATATCTTCCTTAACACTATCCTAATCATCGACATCATACTAATTCAAACATAAGTTTCTCTAACCTTCATCATTCTACAAACCCAAATGGGTTTTATCCCAAATCATTAATATAATCAAAATTAAGCACGCTATGACTCATACACATTGATAATAACTAATATTCATGTTCAATTTCATATTTCATTCACAGATTACACATAACCCATTTCATCATTCATCACTAAAACTAAAAATTTAACTTACTTGGCGTTAAGAACACTTAAATGTTTATGAATCTTAGTTCATGCATAGACTTTAACTTCAATCTTCCTTTCAATTTTGTAGATTTGTAGTGTTTAGGGTTCTTCTTCTACTACTCCTGCTTGTATTCGACACACACATCTCTGATGATGTGTGTGTAATTTTATTTAACTTAATATTATTTCAACTTTCATTCTATTCACTTTCAGTCCCTCAAGTTTGGTATTTATTTTAATAGTGGCTAAGATTTTTATTTCCGTACTTATTCATCTCTCAATTTTTATTGACTAGTATATGGAATTTGGGGTGTTACAATTCTACCCTTCTTAGAGAAGGTTTCGTCCCCGAAACCTAATTACGTACCGAATAAAGCTGGGTAATATTTTCGCGTTTCTTCCTCTGGATCCCAAGTAAGATCCGATCCCTTCCTATGTTGCCATTGAACTAACACTTGCTTGACCTTCTTGTTATGTAAGATTTTTACTTTGGAATCTTTTATAGCCACTGGTCTTTCTACATAATTCATTCTTTCATCTACCACAATGTCTTCGAGGGGTATATGAGCCGTTTCATCCTTAAGGCATATTCGTAGTTGTGACACATGAAAGGTGTTGTGAATACCATCTAAGGATGGAGGTAATTCTAGATGATATGCTACCTTTCCAACACGAGCTAAAATTTTATACGGCCCTATATAACGAGGACCCAACTTCCCTCGTTTACCAATTCCACCCTTCCATGGGGAGACTTTTAGCAATACCCGATCTCCCACTTGGAATTCAATAGGACGCCTTCTTTTGTCTGTATATGACTTTTGTCGGTCCTGTGCTGCCTTTAATCGAGCTCGTACAAGATCAATCTTTTCATTGGTCATTACCACTATATCCTTAGGGGCAAGCTCTCTTTGTCCCACTTCTTCCCAACATACAGGGGTTCTACATTTCCTCCCATACAACATTTCGTACGGTGCCCTCTTAATACTACTTTGATAGCTATTGTTATACGAAAATTCTACCAACGACAAGTGGTCATCCCAGTTTCCCCTGAAATCCAAGAACATGCCCTTAACATATCAACTAAGGTCTGTATGGTTCTTTCTGATTGACCATCCATTTGAGGATGGTATGCGGTACTCAAGTGTAGTTTGGTGCCCATATCTTCATGGAATCTTTTCCAATAAGGAAAGTAAATCTGGTGTCTCTATCCGAGACGATAGACACAGGTACTCCGTGACGGAAAACTATTTCATTCACAAATATTTCAGCCATTCTTTCTGAAGAGTAAGTCTCTCGTATTGGTAAGAAATGAGCACTTTTCGTGAGACGATCGACAACCACCCAAATGGCATCGGTCCCCTTTTTGTCTTGGGAAGTTAGTTACCAAATCCATGGTCACATTTTCCCACTTCCATACCGGAATTTCCAATGGTTGTAATTTCCCATACGGCCTCTGATGTTCCGCTTTCACTTGAGAACATGTTAAACATTTGGATACATATTTGACAATGTCGCGTTTCATTCCCTGGCCACCAATAATTTTCTTTCAAATCCTGATACATTTTGGTGGCTCCCGGATGAACTGAGTAGTGGGACTTGTGCGCTTCTTCTAGTAATAGAATCTTTATTTCACAATGGCGTGGTATCCAAGTCTGCCCATATCTTGTTTTAATTCCACTTGTGTTCGTTTCAAGCTTGTCGACAAACCCTTTCATCCTTTCTCTTTTTGGTTCATTCGCATTCGGTGACTTAGCTTGGGCTTCTCTTATTGTTTCGATAAGGTTAGGTGTGACTATCATTCTCATCGACTTAATACAATAGGCGGCGGATATCCCTTTCGGCTTAAAGCGTCTGCTACGACATTGGCTTTACCTGGATGGTAAAGAATGTCGCAATCATAGTCTTTAATTAGTTCTAGCCACCTTCGTTGCCTCATATTAAGGTCTTTTTGTTCGAAAAAGTATTTGAGACTCTTGTGATCTGAGTAGATGGTACATTTCGTTCCATACAAATAGTGTCTCCAAATCTTCAAAGCAAAAACTACAGCTACCAATTCTAAATCATGAGTCTGATAATTACCTTCATGATATTTAAGTTGTCTTGAAGCATAGGCAATGACATTGCCTCGTTGCATCAAGACACATCCCAACCCTTGATGCGAGGCATCCGTGTATACTACTAATTCTTCTGTTCCTTCTGGTAAGGTTAAAACCGGAGAACTTGACAATTTTTCCTTTAGCATAAGGAAGGCTTTTTCTTGTTCAACACCCCATAAAAAATTTTCTTCTTTCTTGGTCAATCTGGTTATAGGCAGGGCTATTTTAGAGAAATCTTGGATAAATCTCCTATAATAACCAGCTAAGCCTAGGAAACTTCTTACTTCATTCACATTTTTCGGAGGCAACCAATTAATCACGGCTTCTACTTTAGATGGATCCACTGAAATTCCTTTCTTATCAATCACATGACCTAAGAATTGCACCTTTCTGAGCCATAAACACACATTTGGAAAACTTAGCGTATAATCGTTCCTTACGAGTGTTTTGAGCACTGCACTAAATGATGAGCATGTTCGAGTTCGCTTTGAGAGTATACCAAAATATCATCTATAAATACTATGACAAATTTGTCTAGCATTTTCGGCATACTCTATTCATTAAATCAATGCGGCCGGAGCGTTAGTCAATCCGAAGGACATTACTAAAAACTCATAATGTCCATAACGAGTTCTAAACGCAGTCTTAGCTACATCTTCCTCCCTCACCCGTAACTGGTGATATCCCGAACGCAGGTCAATCTTTGAAAACCAACTCGCCCCTTGTAATTGATCGAAAAGATCATCTATTCTTGATAAGGGATATCGGTTTTTCACTGTGAGTTTATTGAGCTCACGATAGTCGATGCAATAGCGCATCGACCCATCCTTCTTCTTTACAAACAGGACAGGTGCTCCCCATGGAGATACACTTGGACGAATAAAACCCTTGTCAAGGAGTTCTTGTATTTGAACCATTAGTTCTCGTACTTCAGCAGGTGCTAGCCGATAAGGAGCTTTGGCTATTGTCTTAGCATTTGGTTCCAGTTCGATTCGAAATTCTACTTCTCGTTCAGGTGGTAATCTGTAAATCATCCGGAAACACATCCGGATATTCATCCACAATTCTTGTATCATCTATTCTTGGGGTATCTTGTTTAGTATCGACCACATAACTAAGAAGGCCTTACCTCCGTTTCTTACATGTTTAACCGCTTCAACAATGGTAAATAATTTATTTTCTACCATTCTTCCCCATGTATACTCACTTGCTTCCCTTTAGGAGATATAACACGAATAACCTTACTTTCACATAAAATTTCTGCGTGGTGTCAGGGATAGCCAATCCATGCCCACCACTACTTTGAATTCTCCCAAAACCATGGGGATAAGATCAATATCAAATTCTTCTATGATAAGTTTACAATTCCTACATATCTCATGTAACAAATAATTTTTGCAATCTGCTATTTCTACTTCTAGAGGTATAGGCATTCTTTTCTATCACAAACGAAGGGGAATGAATAAGTTCGTTTGAAACAAATGACCTGCTAGCTCCAGTATCAAACAATACATATGTAGGTATAAAGTTTAACACAAATATACCTGATACAAACATTCGGGTGGGCTCTAGCTTCCTCTGACAAGATCTGAAACATTCTTCCTCTAGCCCTTGGGATTTCTTCCTTCTTTCCTTCCTTCTTTGTTCCTTGCTTGAGCTTTGGGCATTCAGCTTTCACATGGCCTGATTGTTACAATTGTAACATACTCTTTCTGGATTAGGACAGTTGTAGTATGGATGCCCCTCTTGACCATAATTGTAGCACCCCTTTCTTCCCATTAAACATTCTCCTGTGTAAAGTTTCCCACATGTCTTGCATCGAGGAAATCCTCCCTTAGAAGTCTCTTTCTTACTATGATCATAATGCTTGGGCTTCTTGGGAGTTCCTTGAGTTGTTCCCTTTTCAACTTGTCTCTTTCTCCCCTCACTCTTCCTGCCTTTTCAATTCGATCTCCATATCTCTTGCCCAATTAATGAGCTCGTTCAAAGTTTCACATTTAGAAGGAGTGATGAACTCTCTGTATTCGCCATTTAGCATATAATGGTAGCCGTTAATCTTCACTCTCTCCATCCTTGTGAATTCCTTACAAAACTTATCTTGTCGAGGAAAATGTTCGTGATTTCATCGATTGTTTCATTCTTCTGTCGAAGACGGAGGAAGTCTTCTTGAATTCTATGTACGGCCGATTGTGGATAATGATACTTCATGAAGAGTTCCTTAATTCTTGTCATGTGAGAGTTTATAGTTTATCCTCACCTATCTCCTTACTATACGCATCCCACCAATCCTTCGCTTGTCGTTGAAGTTACCCTGTGGCGAACATCATTGATCTTCCTTCTCACAATGGCTTCGAATGAACACCTCTTCTATGTGGAGATCCATCTTTGACATTCTATGGGGTCTATTTCCCCATTATAAGATGCAGGTTTACACGCCATAAATTCCTTATACGTGCACCGACGTGCTTCTTTCTTGCTTTGTATTCCACTTATCATTTCTTTCAGCTACTCTATCTTGCTAGTCATCATAGTTTCCACTATGCTTAACACTTTACTTTCTACTTCTTGTGTTATACGAGGGATGTTTGCATCAAGTGTCTTTACTGCTTCATCCACAATCAGCTTATTTAATTCATCCTGACTTATTTGTTACGTAGCGTTTGAACCTCCTTCATCCGTCATCTACAATCGCATACTTATGTTAGATATCATACTATTCATTCGTATGTAAGGGTACATCTATATACACATATATCATTCTATATATTGCATAATCTCAAAACCCCATTCTTGTAGGTTACGGGTTCATATAATTCTCATCACAACATTTTAATGTGCTAATCAAAACACACTTCCGTTTGTGCACACAACTTTCTTATCCATTCATACATTCATCATTGGTATATATATATATATATATATATAGGTTAACTGGCTCAGCATCATGGTTTCATTCACATTCTGGTGATCTTCTAGAGTTTAGCGAATGTTTAAGACGGGTCTAGAAGTCTTGGCACAATAAAATAACAAATTTCAAAAAAAATTAATTTGGGGGGTGGCGTCGGCGACGGCCTTGAGCGGCGTCGCTGACGGGTCTTAGATTGGAGCGTCGCTGGCATTGTTGCGTAGACAGTAGGTTTATGCATCAGAAGTCAGGGATGGCGTCGCCGACGCCAAGGTGGCCGTCGCCGACCCTCAGCTGTTCTGTAGACGCTGCACAGCTCCAAACAGCTTAAAAATTCAACTTCCGAGCCCCATTTTGACCCCTTTTCAGTCTCGATATCATTCATAACATTCCTTAATAATCCTTCTCAAGTTATTCTCGTGAGACTTTCACAATCCCTTTTCGTTTTTCCATATTTTAAAAGCATAACGTTAAAACTTTTAAAGAACACTTATCAATTTGCGCTTCGGAACGAACACAAACTTGTGTGAGCTTTCGGTTTGAATTTGAGTACCCTAGATCGAATACTCGAATCCCTCAAACCTTGGCTCTGATACCAACTTGAAATGCCCAAAATCCATAAAAGCCACAATGCCAAATTTTCTCCGAAAAGGTTATTTCCGTAACATAAATTTTTGACCAAAATACCCTTTTTTGTCTAGTTTCGTTTTCATTATCATGAAGACCTTCTTAATAACATTAAAAAAGTACTTACCAAACTACAACATCAATTCATAATACTTACAAAAGACCCAAATACAATATTTTACATTTTTAAGTCTAAAAGAGTTTTGACCCGTTTGATGTTCAAACATAACCGGAAGCGCATTAGGAGCATTAAGATGTGTTCACTCCAAGCTTGACAATTTAAACATGCGATTTACCTATCATTCACATTATGAAAACACAATTAGTAAGTATAAATCAACAATCACTTAAATTATGTTCATTAGTATTATGGATTGTTAACCCATTTGTTAAAGTCAACAAAATGACTTTCCTTCTAATGGTAATTTATTCGCTTAGCTCAAATGACAAAAATCATGTCATTTCCAAGAATGACGTTCAATTATCATTTCCATTCTCATCCATCAATAACGGATGTAAACATGTCTCTTACTTTCTCATTTCAATGATTACTTCAAATCCACTTCAACAATTCGCTATATCTATTCAACCACTTTACTTTTAAATCAACACAATAGAATTATTATCTTACTCATTTTAAAAGTAGACGAAGTTCATAAGAACTTACCGTGATCTTGCGTTCCGAGTGTCTTCGTTTGACTTGTATCTCTTTCTTTCTTCACTCCTATAAGATGCATCATTACATATTTAGCTTTCTTATTATCCATTACATATACACACTTTGACTTTCAATCATGGTGTTAATTAACGGCATATAATTCCATTTTCATACTAATTCATCAATCTAACAAATTTTGGTGTCAAAACCCAACTAATTCAATTTAAGCATTTCACCGAATATGTGTTGTGCATATCAACAAAGCATAATGTACAAGTAGTTAAAGCACATTCTTCCTAGTTCATCTATGGTTTAACATAATCATTCAATTCTCACAATTCTTCATCATAATCATGCACCTCATGTTTTATATCAAATCATCTACCAACATATCTTCCTCAACACTATCCTAATCGTCGACATCATACTAATTCAAACATAAGTTTCTCTAACCTTCATCATTCTACAAACCCAAATGGGTTTTATCCTAAATCATCAAATAATCAAAATTAAGCACACAATAACTCCTACACATTGATAATAACTAACATTCATGTTCAATTTTATATTTCATTCACAGATTATACATAACCCATTTCATGATTCATCATTAAAACTAAAAATTTAACTTCTTGGCGTTAAGAACACTTAAATGATTATGAATCTTAGTTCATGCATAGACTTTAACTTCAATCTTCCTTTCAATTTTGTAGATTTGTAGTGTTTAGGGTTCTTCTTCTACTCCTGCTTGTATTCGACACACACATCTCTGATGATGTGTGTGTAATTTTATTTAACTTAATATTATTTCAACTTTCATTCTATTCACTTTCAATCCCTCAAGTTTGGTGTTTATTTTAATAGTGTCTAAGATTTTCATTTCCATACTTATCATCTCTCAATTTTATTGACTAGTATATGGAATTTGGGGTGTTACATAACCAATACAAAAAGTAGGTGTTCTACCTTAAAAGATGTAAGCTTTACTTACCTTGCATCTGATTATACCTTTCCTACGTACTTGATCCGTTTGACCCGTTCTTCTCCCAAACTCCACCTAGCTTGTCAAGCGTGAAACTACCATTATCATTCGCAAGATGGTTAGATTAGTCATCATTTATTACGACTACTCCACCTTACGGACTTTATATCAAATTTATCATTTGATCCTATTATAGGCAGTTTGACTTTTAAAAGTCAACTGCCTATTAACATATGCAAATGCACAATAGAGTTCAAAAACTCATTTAGGCATTCCATCAATTACCCGGTAGGCCGTTATTTCTACGCCACCGTTTTAAATAAAATTTTCAACTAAGTTCATAAAATTGTTAACATCAATTTAACATAATTTCAATCATTGTTATGCTAATCTATCAATCTCATACAAGAACTTTGAGTTGTTTCCTCACTATAAAACAACAATTGCATCATAAATATGGAATTTACCCAAGCATCAAACTTATCCACATACTTTAACCATTCATAAGAAAATGATGATTTCAAACATCATTTAACATGTATATATTATCTATTTCATCATTTTGCAGACTTTAGAGAAGATCTTTCCGGACGTTGAAGGGTCTCTTCAATCTCGAGCCAAGTTAGGGGAATCGA
Source organism: Scalesia atractyloides (assembly GCA_947069175.1). NCBI lineage: Eukaryota > Viridiplantae > Streptophyta > Magnoliopsida > Asterales > Asteraceae > Scalesia > Scalesia atractyloides. Next base: position 74,747,926 of record CAMTDV010000022.1, on the reverse strand, counting down.
AAGATGGGATCTGGTCTTCCAACCTGATGGCTATGATCAAACGTAATCCCAGACATGCATCTATTCTTAAATGATCGTATCTACATTTGAGGTGGAAATTTGCCCCGTTTACTTATGAATGGGTTTGATTTGGTTGTCTTATTATCTCAAATGGATCCAAATGAAAAGAAAATAGCTAGAAGGCCAACGGGTCATGTCAAACAGGTCGAAACTCACCCAAATTCCATATGCATCGCATTCAACCTTTGAATCAATTTTATTCAAAGATATATATTATCCTGATAGTAATATTGTTTTATAACCATAATCAACACCTTTTTTAAGAAGGAAACTTTAAAAATGGACAAAAGGTACTTACAAGTAAAACGGGTCAGAACTGTTTTGACCCGTTACGCAACTTGCCTGACGGTTGAGAAGGCAAGGCCATCTTGCAGACATAGATGATTTGACAAAAATATAAAATTGTTTTACGTTTTTTGTTGATACAGGTATGGTGAAATGCCAAAGGAAGAAAAGAACAAGATTTCTCATCGCTCACGAGCTCTTGCATCGGTAAAATCCCACTTTGCAGAGGCTGGTTACGTATTCAATACATAAGACTTTATGTATTTCCATTGGTGTATTACACATTCCTATTTATATGGTTGCATGACACGCTTTGTTTGTTGGTACGTTATGCATGCGTGAGTTGTACATCGGTGATTTCGGTAGGACAAAGTTGTCACTCTGTCTCTTGATATCTTCTCTACAACCCAATGGGACTCAAGTTACGTGTACCTTGTGCACTAGTTTGAACATGTAGACTATGTACGATAATCTAGATATTCAAACTAATGCTCAAGGTACAGTTGATTATCGAGTCAAATGGGATTGGGTTTTGGGTCAAAATCACAAAAATTCAGTTTGGGTCAACAATACAATTTGGAGGAAAATGATTGTCTATAAACTGGATCCAATGTCTTAGACAAGATCATTACAAAGCTTTGACAATTTCGGAAACATATTGCCTTTGTGTCAATCATCATCACCAGCACCATCACAATAACATAATAATATGTATAATAATTCCCACACCAAAATTTAAAAAATAAAAACCTTTTCATTTCATGACCCAAGTAGCTTTAACATTACAACTCGTATCGACTCAATAAACCGAAATTACACTTTGAAAATTAGAACGAAATCATAAAAAGAAAAAAGAATCAGATCTTATGAACGAAAACAAATTTACCTAGTTAGATCTAAAACACAAAGTAGATGCGGTGAACAACACTTCGAATTTGCCGAGGTTGCACGACACAACACACAACAACGTGGTGATGAACGGAGTGTGAAGAAAAAAACAACACAGACCAAGAAAAACAACGTGGTGATGCTAGCATTGGTGACCCCACGACATTTGAGAACACCAGCATTGGCGGTAATGGCGGCGACCATGCTAGATGATTTGGCCCTAAACTTGACGCTTTAGCGTAGCTTGCGGATGCACCGCCCCCGGATGGAGTGAAATAAGCGCCGTTAAGAAGTAGATCACCTTCTGATCTCCAGTTCCACCCATGCCATTTATGTATATCAGTATCAACCCTTTTTGTAACCTGTAATTAGCATTTCAAAATCAACATCATTTAGTTGTGATACTAATCAATGGACCTAAAAGGACTAATATAAAAGGTAAATAGGTATTTTGTTTAGTCATTTGACTGACTTTTTTTAAATAAATACATTTAACTGATACAAAAAATAATAGACATTTACGGGGTTTTGGCCCTAAAAATAAAACTGACGCAGTCGAAAATATCAATCAGTGATGACATCTCAACTTTAAACGAAAATAGGACGTTTCAGACCTAAAAAAGGCAAAAGTAGTGTTTTCAACTGGTTTAACCAATGAAAATTTAAAAAGTTAATCCCCTAAAAATGTTTTCCTTTACTTGTGATGTGACATTTGAAAAAGTTGGTTAAAATAACTATTTATCACCTGGATCGTCGTATCTTGTTTATTCAAAAATTAAAAGATAATTTAAAATGGGTACATTATTTAAAATGATAATTTTGTTTAGTCATTTGACCGACTTTTATAAAATATAACTATTTGACTGATACATATAATAACATACATTTACGGGGTTTTGGGCTATAATATAAAAATGCCTCGTCAAGCAATCAATCAGGTGATAGCATCTTGACCTTAAACCGAGAATAGCGTGTTTTAGACTTAAAAACGGCAAAACTGGTGATTTCAACTTGTTTATAACCAAAGAGTTAAAAAAAATAAGGACTGTTTGGTAACCTCTTAATGATTCCATTAAGAGGCTACTTCTGAATCAGTTAGAGTGTGTTATTATAAAGACACCTTTTAATGGTTTCAATGAGATTGTTAATTGGTAAGTTTTAAAAACATGTTAACCGATTCAATCAATTAGACTTCTTAATGGCTCAACACGCGATTCCAAACAGCCTGTAAGTCCTAAAAAGTTTTCTTTTACTTGGATCAATGTGATAAAAATGATCATTCTTGTTAAAAATTAAAAAAATATAATTTAAACATCCCAAATTACCTCTTTTGCGAAAGGATTATTAGGGGCAAGATATCTGTTGCCTTGGCTGTTTATGGTGGGGCTTGCACTTCCACCAATAGCATACATCTCCCAGTGAGTGTAGTCATTGTTCACCACGTGGAAATACCCATGTCTGCACCTGCAATTTTATTTATTTATTTTTATTTTTAACAAAAAGAAAAGGGGTCACATAGATGCTCACACAAACAGTGAATTAAATACGTTAATTAATTATGTATACCTTGGCATTCTCTGAATCAAACCTTTACCAAAATGGTTATAAGCTATAGTCACTTGCATCATCTTGTCTCTATAATAAGAATCACTATGCCCCAACAACATCACCTGTTTTACAATAAGTCATTATTTCAAGTACATAAATTATTATTTTTTTAATCATGAGTGACAATTATGACATTTAATTATTTATTATAAGATGTACTTTTTTTTATAAAACACATTTCGGGTCAGTCCAGTCCGATTAGGGTGTTTACCATCAAGTTAAGTAAGTTTGACCTACGCCGAAGTTTTAAGTAACCGATCCGGTTAACTGAATTAGGTAGTTCTTTTCTCAGTTTTGCTTTAACCGGTTTCAGATTATTCACTTTGACCAGTTCGGTTAATAATTGGTTATTCTTGGTTAATTAACTGTTATTTTCAAGTTTTTACCAGTTTTTCGGTTTTTTTCCCGGTTAACCGGTTATTTCTAAAGAAATCCCTAACCGGTTACTAACTTGCGGTTAAAAATAACCACTAACCGGTTAATAACTGTTACGGTTTCGATTAATAATTGGTTAGGGTTATTTTGTGCACCTCTACGCAGAACCATTATCTACGTTTCCAAGAAACTACTAACCAAACTGGCGGGATTAGTGGGCCGGCTCTGTTTTAAATTTTAATAGTTTAACGGTATGATTTTATTTCATTTTTTAAAATTATTAGTTTTTGTTAAATTTTATAAAACGGTTTAAAAAAGTATATAAAAAAAGTTTATTGCAAACCATTAAAACGTCAAACCAAGATTTACTGACCTCATTGTGGTGAGCAAAATGATTATTGGAAATAGTGATGGCAGTGGAGCCCATAACAGCATCAACAAGCCCATCAGCACAATTAGAAAGAGAGTTATGATCAATCCAAATATGACTAGATCCAAAAATGGAAATAGCATCGCCATCAGCCCTTGTTCTCCAACCATAATGTGAAGGAGAGCTTCTAACCAAAGCATTACCGGTTGGTTTACAGTCATGAATATGCAACCCATGAATAATAACATTAGTAATAAATTGAAGAGTTAAGCAAGCTCCATTAGCTATGTGAACATTAACTCCGCGCGCATCGATGGTTTTAAAGCTGTTCGTAATAAGTTCTTGCTTTAGTTGTATCACCATGTCGCGTTTGAACACGATCCAGAGCGGAGCGGTTTGTATGACGGCGTGGCGTAGGGTCCCGGGCCGTGGGTTGACTGGGTCGTCGTCTCGGTGGTCAGTGACAACGTAAAAACGACCTTCGCGGCCTCCGATTGCGTTTCGTCCAAACCCAATGCCGCAGTCGGCCAGGCTCTTGCGGTTACGGTGCCAGTTGCGGTCACAACGCCAGCAGTCGTCGATCGGATTACCCATCCCACATGAGAAGTATCCTAGTTTCCTTCTCTCGGTGTTGTTTCTCATGGTCCTACATGTTACATAGTCACGTACTATCTGAGTCAGAATGGTGAACGATGTGGCCAAATTTATTTTTATTGTAAGTTTAAATAGTAAGAAAAAAATGAATTGACAAAATTTTTGGAGTGTAACACAATTTACCCATATGACCAACCAATCTTCTTTATATCATGTTTTGTTATGCAATCGTAAAAATATGTATTATATTATTATATATATTCAAAAGAGCAGATAGGAATAATTTTGTCTTTTGTATGATTTTTTATAGCAGAGTAAACTTTATGTTTTCTCATTTTTCAACAAGACTTTAGTTTTTTTTTTATAATTTCACCGTAAAGATTAAATATGTTTAGTTTTTTTTAATTAAGGTTTAGGGTATTGCTATAATCGGATGATATTCCTTTTTAAGGTTCTATGGTTTCTGATGAGTTAAGGCGATAATGACAAAAGTCACGGTTATGTAACACCGGGGAAAACGACCAGACTCTGGTCGCATAGCGCATGAGGAGAATCCTAGTTGAATTTTAAAAGTGAACAAATTGAATATAACTTTATTTTCTTTGGAAGCACATGCATGCCACATGGCAAAAATGATAAGTTTGTTGAGCAGTAAGATTTTGGAGGTATGGGTAACTTAAAAAGAAAACTATTTGACATACGAAACGAATATATGGGAGCATAGTGACTTTATAGAAGTTAAACGACTAAATCAGTTTCTTACATATGAAAAAGTTAAAAAAGGACTAAAATTTACATGTGGCATGTAAAGGAAATGCAATAGCCGATAAGGGGTTGGGTTAAAACCAGTTGCAAAGATGTCAAAATCGATCAGAAAACCATGTGTAAGGTTTATGTAGACTGATTTCGTTTAGGTCAAAGTAGGAGCACATGGGTTGGTTCCTTTGTTATGGCAATTTAGGCACAGAAGTATAGCATTGGTTTATTAAAGGCTAATACATAGTGAGAACCATAATATTTAATATACTCTTTTATATGTTTATGTAACATAAACTCATTTACCAAATAGTTTAGGTTGATAAAGTGTAAAAATATATTGGTCATAATATAATTTGTAATATAGTGAAATAGACAGATACAGGATTTTAAGTGTTCTAAATGTTTATATTTGATATTAGTTTTTTTTCTTAAATTTTAGTATTATACAAGTTTTTTTTAAATGTATATGAAATTATCCATGGTAAAAAATAATTTTCAATAAAAGAAATACTATATTTAGTTCACCATTTTTTATTACACGACTAACTTTTTCTTTTAAAAAAATTAACATGACTGTTCTCTTTTTGAACATCTCTAACCTTTAGTGTGTAAACAAGTACTCCTAATTTATTTTGTTGAAAAAATGAAAATTGGCTTATTGTATAATAAACAAAACTAATATATGTTAGATTAAAACAACAACTACTACTACTAATAATAATAATAATACATTTTGATTGCCTACAATAGAAAAATAATTTTTTAAAAGACTTAAATTACATAAAATTCGTATTCATCGGGACTCAGAACTTGATATCAAATACAGCAATACCACATTTAATATCTAAAACCAAACTCTAACTCTAAAAGTAAAATAATTCTAAAAACATTTCTAATTATATGTTTGAGATGGAATTCACTTATTATTAAAAATAAAAATAAAAAGATCTAGTGTTGTGTGAGCCGAAATAGGAAGAGAATTCCTCAAATCATTTGTTTATGTCTACAATCCCCAAGTCACCAAAAAGTAAAATCCATTCAAATTAGTTTAATATATTTGGTTATACTGAATGTATCATCATTTTCCTTTAAAACAAACTTTAAACATGAATTATAAATCATTTTTTTATGTGTCTGTAATTAGATACACTCACATTTCAACATGGGAGACAACCTCTTCTGGATCTTGAACTGCATTATCATTCAAAGCTTCAATCTCCTTTATTCTGCGTAACTCCACACACATAACTCAAATTAATTTCCTTTAAAACAATTAACACTTATGTCTTTTAATCCCATTCATAGTCGCAAAAGGCAAGCACGCACGGCCATTAATTAGCGACAGCGTGTGCGTACTGGATTAGTCACAAAAAGTGAGATGTATCTGTGTGTTTTCAGTGTGTGAGAGAGAACCACAACACTGTAACTTTTTTACGGTTATAACAGTCTAAAAGTGGAGAGAAACAAATAACAAAAACGGTTTTTTAGAATCCAATGAATAAGAGGAATTGTAACATGAACAACTGCAATGAACCGTCCAGATCTCAAAATCCAGTATCTCAACGGTTGTGATTCTCTTTCGTTTACACTAATTTGGATTATAAACTCCGATGAAACAGCTAAAGTGTTCAGCAAGTGTGAGATTGTTTTTACCTTGAGGCCATTGATGAGTCGTAGAAGCTCTGGTTCTGCATCTTCTCTGTTTCCGCAATCCTGTATAGTGTATTCGTATAAATGTATAACACACATGTAAGCTTCTGAGTTAACTAATGAAGAACTTTGAGAATATATAATTAAAAGAAATACTGTGTAATTTTGACCTAAAATACCTCTGAATCATGAAATATTGCGTTCATTTTACACTTTTTGACAAAATTCATAAACGCAGTTGATGAATGTCGACTTTGCGCCTAATTAAAACAGCTAATTGAAAAAAAAAGAAGTAAAAACACTCTGTAATTTCGAGTTAATTTAGCTTTAAAACACGAAGCACTGTGGTCATTTCTACCTTTTGAACAAAATTCACAAATGTAGATGATGAAAACAAACTTTACGCCTAATTAGAACAACTGATCAAAACAAACACTCTATTTTTTAACAAAATCCAAAACATAAGTGATGAAAATAATAACACGATAATCAAGCTCAAAGGCTCACAACTCGTCGTGTAACATTCTAAAAACACGAATTAACATCAAGCATTCATACCTAGGGTTTGAATCATCATCTCTGTGCAACTGCGGTAGCAATCAACAGCATTAGAACCAGAAATGAACAAACGGCGAACGGTTTCTTTGGAATTTCCATCGGCATTACACACATTCAAGTTTCAACCTCCTCCTTCACCAGTGAAGATGAATGTTTACACACACTGAGTGTGTGTTCAGTGGGTGGTCAGAGGAAGTTTGAACGGCAGCTGAAATGTAACCGCTTGATTTATAGAGTTGAAGCAGAAGATGTTAAAACTTAACGGTCGTTAATTGTTGTCCATTCGTTAGGTAATCCGGTTAACTGGAAATGTAACTTGACTTTCACGTGGCATTCTTTTTCGTCCGTTACCTTTTTTTAATTGCATCTCAGTCAGGGCTATACATACTAAAGCTCGATCGAAATGGGATTCGACCTGAACACCCCCAGGCAGGAACCCACTAGGTGATAAACATTCCCATCTCCGTTGCAACCACTAGGCTACAACATTAAAATTAACAGTCTATATGTTACCCTTTACGTTTTTATTTTATTTTACCTAAGTTGAAAACTAAGGTATCATTGATGCGTTTATGTTTAGTTTATAATAATCGTTTATGTGTTTCTATTTAGTTTATTATTATAGATATTATTTAAGAAATTTAAAACAATTTATGTCACCTATGATTATTTTCTATTTTAATGTTTAACTAGTGGTAATTTTCTTTTGTATGATGTAACATGAAACATGTGTGTACTATAAATAAAAGAAATTATAAAGACACTACGTTAATTACACAAGTTTTCTTATCTAAAAAAGAGAGTACATGATCAAGGTAATATTCACACGGATTGCATCGATTAAAAATCATAAAAAAATGATACAGTTAACACTAATATTATCTGGTTGGTATTGATACAGTTTGATATGATATGATATCGTTACCCTATATAGTTTATAATATTAAAAATATTTCTTATTTAATACCACTATTTTTTGGATAAAATCTATATCTAAATATTAAAAAAATTATTTGGTATCGTTACCTAAAGTAACCGAAATCGAAAATGAGTAAAACACACAAACCCCTTGTATTGATGATGGTTGTATTAAACAACTTAGTTATTTGTGGCACCCCAAAAATTATATATATGTAGATTTGAGTGCGCAAGTAGAAATGTTGATTAATAGTGACAAGAAATATAATCTTAGTTAAAGTACAAGTTAAGATTTAACTAAAGGGATACGTTTAGCCATAGTAACATAAACATCAAACTAGAGGGACCAAACTTGGATAAGTGGGAAAGTAAATAAATAAAACATAAAATTTAAAACTCAAACACATACCTCAGATGTATGTGTGTGTCGACTAGAGCAAGAAGAAGAAAGGAAAACCCTATAACATCACAAATCAACAAAATCATAAGGCAAGATGAAGTTTACGTGTATCATGGACTAAGATTCATGGTCATTTAAGTATTCCGAACACCAAGTAAGTCGAATTTTATATTCTAGTGATGTTTGATGAAATGGGTTATGTATATAATGTGAATGTTTTATGAAATTGAACATGAATTCTAGTTAATGTCAACATGTAGAAGTTATGATGTGCTAGATTTTGAATATATTGATGATTTGAGGTAAAACCCACTTGTATGCTATAGAATGATCAAGTTTAATGAGGATTAGGTGTAATTACTGTAATGCTAATGTTCGAAGTAATTGGTCATAGATACACTATTGAGAAATTAATATAGAACAGAATATATATGGCTATAGTGATGATTTTTGAGGTTAAGAATTGTTACGTAAATTTATGGAGGAAATGGGAAATTATGCTTAATTTACTTGTACATTATGCTTAATTGATGATACGCACACCACGTGTTCGATGAAATGCTCTAATTGAATTAAATTGTGATTTGATTCGTATGCTTGCTAAATTGGTATTATGATGATAATGGAAGAGTATATGGTTAACTAACACCATAATGTGCAATGAAAATGTATAAGTAATGAAATTGTATGAAGGCTAAATATGTGAAGTTGTAATGTATAGGACCAAAGAAAGAACAAAGCACGAGTCATTCCAAGACACAAGTAGCGCAAGACCACGGTAAGTTCATGTGAACTTCTCTTTATCTTAGTGCAAATTATGATGTTGGTTTCTTAATATATTTTACGAAATGATAACTATGGTTTAGAATATGGTGTACACAATGTGTCGAAATATCAAAGAATGTGTAGAATGCATGAAGACCCATTATGAACGGGTCAAAAGGTATGAATAGCAAGGTAAAGAAAAAGATAAGTAATGACTAGTAGTAAACGAGTCAAGTGAATGAAACTCAAGATGATGAAATGGTTATGTGTTGATCCATTGTGAATGGGTTGGATGAATCGAAGTTATCGATGAAGAACGATTGGGAAATGCAATATTCATTTAAAATGGAATTGCTAGCGCGAAGAGAATGAATGATAAAGGAATGTGTTCGCGTTGACTCATTGAGAACGGGTCAACCGATGAGAATGAATGATAAAAAGGAATGCGTTCGCGTTGACTTATTGAGAACGAGTCAACCGGATTAGAATGAATGATGAGAAGAATGAGTTAGTGTTTACTCATTGTTAACGGGTCAACCGGGTATGGATGAGAAAGTTTAAAAGAATGGTTCATATGAGACCTATTCAAACGGGTCAAAAACTTTAAGGACGTTAGCTTTATAAATTGTTGTAGTAAAGTTACAATTATTGAATGAATTGTTAATCAACTTTGTTGTGGTGTTTAGGTAAAACTCCTAATTGATGATGCGCCTCGCTTGGAACGAACACATCTTTTGCTCCCTTTACGCTTCTGCAAGTATTAAAGGCATACGGGTCATAATACTCTTGGGTTTGTAAATGATGAACTTGTTTTAAAAAGTCCCTTTTGTAAGTAGATGAACTAGTTTAAGTAGTTGGCAGGTTTAAGATATGTTGTTAAAATATTTGTAGTCATGTTTGTCGAACTAATTAACAAGGGCATTATGGGATTTTTTGACTATGTTTTAAAAGTTTAAAATTTTTACAACTTTCGGTTATGAAAGCATGTTGGGCGTTTCATTATTGGTAACGCAAAAATACCGAAACCAACTCGTGTCGAAATCTAAAGCTATAAGAATAAATATTGCTATCATGCTGATGTTTTTGGTTGGTTTAGTATAGCATTGTTTTCGTATCATTGTGGTAACGATACTCGGTATAGTTTTACAAATAAAAAAAATGTTTTATTTGAATGAAACTTTGTTTTCAATATAATTTATATCCGAATGCTAAAAAACTAAACATAAATACAAATTTATAACGTTTTCTAAAAGTTTATGGAAACAAACAATTAGAGAAAATCTATTTATTTGATAATTTTAAAAGTTTATGGAAACAAATTATCAGAGAAAAATCCATATATTTGATAAATAAATTATTATGAAAAAAAATTATAAAAATGACGTGAAAAAACCTTAATGGTTTTTTATATAGATATCTATTTGTTCTTTCATGAAAAATTTTTAATAGTTTTGATATAGGTATTTATTTGTTCTTTCATAGTGGCATACTGGCAACCTCAATGTAACGGCCCGATTTATAGACTTTAAGCAGAAAATGTTAAAAGTTAACGGTCGTTAAATGTTGCCCATTCGTTAGGTAGTCTTGCGTTATCCAGTCAACTAGAATTTAGAAATGTAACCCGACGCCCACGTGGAATTCTTTTTCCGTCCGTTATACTGTTAATGTTTATTTTTTTATTCATTTATAAATATAAATTATATAATATTGGAAAAGTTAAAGAACAATATATGTAAATTGTGAGTTTTTTTTTCTTCGATTTATATTTAATTACTTTTTCATTAGTGGCAAAATTTATGATTGTTATGAAAAACATACTTTTAAAGTTAAATACTTTAAGTCTCTAGAAAAAAGCATATTTTAATATTTAGTTTATTAGTTTTTCCATTAACCATTGAAAATATACATTAAGATCGAGTCGAAAGTTATTTTTGGATGTAATAAATATTTAAAGATAAAATATGTTATCAAAGATAGTTATAACAGAAGATCATAACAATAAAAAAATTAATTATATTGTTGTGTGTTCACTTTGTATTTGTGTATTGGATTTTATATATTGTGATCTACAAACGTTACATTTCAAAGACAAAGTACATACGTGACAAGAATAACAGACACTTGACAAGGTTGTCATGTATAGAAACACCGCATGTTGAATGCCTTAAGCTGCTAAGCCTATGCTTATGAGATTATTTTTTTTTAAATGGTAAATGTTATTCTCTTACTTTACACCAATAATTATACATTACTCCCTTTAGCGCTTATGAATTATTTACCCTTGCAAAATTCTGATTAAAAGAAAGCAAAAGGTTAAATTCCATGCTCCAAGTGTTGAAAATCATTTGAGTTCTTTTATAGTAGTATTCAAAGTTGGTAGGGCTCAACAAGATGGACATTCTATAATTCCTCAAAATGAAAAACACTAAAATTAATTTCTGGGTTATTATAACTTTTGATAAACCGTTTTCGTCTAATAAAAGTTATAGTAACTTAACTAAGGTCTGTCACCCAATCATAGTTCTATTCTCCAACTTATTATCTTATTATATGGGTTTTTTTTAAATAAATAGGCGAACTAACATCTTTACTCTCCTATCAATTAATATTGTTTAGTTTACATGTAACGAGCTTACATATTTATTTTTTATTGCTTGAGTGGATACTTTGTAGGAGGGTCATTCATCATAGGTTTAATCTTATTATCAAACACGTTTAACTGTAGAGTTTTTCACTCATCTACATTAATATGCCCAAAGTGCGTTATTGGTATTTGAGGTCGGACATTTTCACTTATTCAATATCTCATGTGCATGATCAATGTAATATTTATCTAGGGTGTCGCAATAATTTGTATGAAGTTATCACTTACGCTTATTCAGGGCAGGAGTACTGAACCTAATTATAATTATGCTTATGGTTGTAAATTGATGAAAAGGCACAAGCTTCCTAAGCTTTTGCTTTTGATTAACCACCCATGAGTTTCCATGATTTTGTTTCATTGATTGGTAGTAACTTTTTTCATGATACCTTTGTATTGAAGCAACAAATGGTTGGTCTGAGACAGAAGTGGGGGCCAGGCTTGGTATGTTGTACTTTATGCTTAGCATGTAGTTATTTATGCTAGGGATGTTGTACCTTGTACTAATCAATTGCATATTCAAGACATGAAAGTGAAAAGCATGGATTTTGTAGGGTTGTGTTTGGTAACAAACATGTTTGGCGGGTCGTATTTTGTTTTTACATTTACTTTTAAGTTTAAAAAAATTAAATTAACATGGGTTCCAAAAATATGGGTGTCCGGTTTGTTTAGATTTTGTTTAGTAGAACTCAAACTCCACGCCAAAATAATTATAAATTTATGATAATATTTACCGTATAATTATGTATTTTATTACTATTAAAATTGCATTACATAAAAATAGTTGTTTAGGTTTGCTAAGTCAATTAAATTTTGTGTATTAGCTCGTGATCAAACATATTTATTAAATAAGTTTCATCTTAGGCTGGAGTTTCTGCTCGTCGAATATGTTTAAGCTTAGCTTGATTTTTACTTTTAGTGACTTGGTCTCAATTAAATCAAGAGTAACTAAACTCGTTTACGCTCGTATCCATATTGTATGTGCTTAATCATAAGTAAACTTGAACATATTTCAAAATAATTAAAGTTTATGTAAATTACACTTTTCGTTATTTATATATATTGGAGAGTTCAAATGAGAAGAAAATTTTTGTAAGAATAAAATGAATAACTTTTAAACCAATAGAAATTCTCCATTTACTTCATTTAATGTTTGTATTTAATGTTATGAAAAAATGGCATAAAGGTAAATCTATAATTGTTATTAATTAACTAATTAATTAAACTTGTAACTCTTTTTTTTTATATACTCTTTCTAGATAAAATAATTTATGGTGTAGGACAATTTTCAACATGTATAGGACAATTTATGGTGTAGGGTTCTAGAGTGAACACTAGGTTGAGAGTGAACTGCGTGAACTAATCTGAGCCTTTGGATTATATCATCTAGAGATTTTTAAACAATGGCAAGATTGTAATTATAATGTTGTAACTTCCTTTTAAATTAATTGACATAAGGGTATTTGTGTCTTTTGTAAATTGCATTTATTAAACAATATAATCAAAATTCCTAAAATCTTGCTAGTTTCCGTATATAAAAGATACAAGTTGTTAGTGAACAGGCATGAAACTGAAAAAATGCTTTAGTGTAATTATCGCAACCAAAAGATTAAAGCTATTATATATATATATATATATATATATTATATATATATATATATATAGGATTAGGATCATTTGTGAACAGCTTTTTGAAAATGAACTGAGTAAACTAATCTTGACCATTGATTATTTTTTAGATTAAAATGGTAAGATTGACATTATCTTGACCATTATAATTTTTTTAGATGAGTTTTAACTAAAAATAAATAAAAAATTGAAAGTCCATTTATTCATAATGGATTAATGGGTTGACTAGTTTTTTTTTCTCTTCTTCTTTTTATACTTGACTAACAAAAAGTAAGACAATTATGAGCTTCTACGCTTTAGTGTACAGTTTGAGAAGTTTGGACTTAATTTTTAGTCAAATAGCTAAACTTATATGGGGTAGAATAAGGTTGTGTTTAATCATATTTACGTGAATAAAAATCTTTCATTTACATAGAAAATATCTTTTATCCTGCTTGTATAGTAAAAAAAAAAACCATCTGTACTCAAGTTAAAGACATCTAAATTGTCGATTGAATGATATAATAATTCAAAGACAAATGTAATGAATTATAAAAACTTCAAATTTCATCATACTCTTGTTAGGATATTCATCCATTTCATAAATTATATTCTTAATCTATATAGAAAATTGATTTTGAGAATGTATCGTTCTCATGCACATGAAGTGGCTTAAAAAGGCAGCAATATTCTCCCCTAAATCACCGGCGACTAATTACGTATCCACTAATCATTCGTTTATCTAGAATTTCATACGCTACATGTGGAGCGATTAGCGGACACAACCAATCTACGCCGTTGATTCATCACAACATGAATAATAATAATAATATAATAATAATAATAATAATAATAATAATAATAATAATAATAATAATAATAATAATAATAATAATAATAATATAATAATAATAATAATAATAATAAAAATAATCATAATAATATAATATACCATATGTACCAATTATTTTAGATCATTCCGCATGAGATGCCAACTAAATCATAAATTCCGTAGCCAAAAATAATTGTATTTTCTTTTATCCAAATGGGACCAAAAGAAAAAACAGTCTTTAATTCGACTCAATTTGTTATTGTTTAAAAGAAAACTATATAAAAATTGTATATAGATAACTCTGAGTAAAATCTTATAAATAAAAAAACTATAATAGAAACTAGATTTTTACCCGCGTCGCGTGTTGCGGCGGCAACATTACATTTGTGACTTCGTTACATGCGATACGATGATGATAGTAACGTGTGGTGCCCATGCGTGACATGGCACGCTTTTAACTTTGGTACAAACATTACGTCAGTGACATTAACATTGTTAAGCATAGATAAAAAAGATTACAATGTTTCGCACGTTGTGGTGTGTCGTAAAAGTAATTTAAACAAAAGAATTAAAATGTTGAAGAAGATAAGGTATGAAGTTATTTAGTAGAAATAAATCAGGGGTCAATGTATCACTTACCAAAAGATTTGGTTGAATATGTAAAGTCTATAAACTTGAGGGTCAAAAAAGAAAACTTATGACCATGGTTTTTAAATTTATACCAATTATTTAACCCGCGCATTGCGACGGAGGACGCAATAAAAACTTAATCGATATTGACTCGTTTGTTATGGGACTGGTAAAGTACCGATACATTACCACCTATCGCTACAACAACTGAATCAACACGTGTTCGGTTCGTTTGTTTTTACAATTTGATGTTTCTTCGTATTAAGGAACATTATAAATTCATCAATTACAAAGTTATTTAGTTAAATAACTAAAAAGCTACTCTTAACTTAGTGGTATACTCGTATGGTATTCAACTCACCACAAAAGTAATGTGAGTTCAAATAGTTGCAAGTGTAAAGTTAGGTGTAATTTTAGTGTAAAAAATATTGATAAAAGTATCTAAAAAGATATTAGTTAAATAATAAGAAAAGTTAATAAATGTAAATATAAAATAAAAATTCAAGTGAAATAATAATAAAATGTAACTAAAAATTTTTAGTAAATTAAATATGGACCGATCCATATGTGAGTCATGATCCTTGTGGTGCTTATTTAACTGAAAGAAGAATATTTGTGTTAATGTTTTGGATTTAAAGGGGGTTAATTGTTAGTAAAAAAAGGCAAGAATAATAAAGAAAAAAATGAACAATGAACCTTTGACCTTACATTTACATTTTATCAACGCCAATCATCAGATCAAATAATAAGTATATGTTGGGTATGATGCAACACTTTTTTATATATAAAAGATGGCGGTTGGTGTGATGCAACAGCCATCGGCCATCTTTTTTAAGAGTATATAAATTAATATATTTTTAAAATTCTAACCTCCTTGGATTAAGAAAAGAGTAAAGTTTAATTTGGTTTTCGTGGTTTAATGGCGGGATTAACTTACGTCTACCATTTTTTTTCTTTTTGCACCTTATGTACATGTGGTTTAAAAAAATCACACTATACGTCCCCTTGCAAATAGATGTTGGATTTCATTTAAAAAGTTGGTGAAAAGACGACACCGTCATTCTGTTATTGTGATATGCGTCGCTATGCTTTCAATTTTATTCCAATCATTTTAACCAACGCATTTCCTTCAAACCAAACATGAATTTGTCATCCTTACCAGTCATCGTTAACATCTACCAACAACCAGGATAAACACAAGGTAAGTTTTTAGGTTCAAAATCCTTACGATCTATATGATTAATAACACTTTTTCGCTTGCGTGATTCAAGTGACACTAGCGGTCGTAAATAACCAACATAAATCATATGTTGAATCCTTATGATCTCAAATCTTTTTTGAGCTATAAATTTCACATTTTTTTAGTCCAAAAACCTTATTTAGCCATGGAGCAACTCAATTCAAGAATCTTTTAAATAACCTAAGCTAGTTGAGTTTTCAGGAAACCAAAAAATGTACTAAATCTCCCAGGTTTACATGAAGATCTTTCTCTTCTGCAAATGTGTATGATTCAATTGTATCATTTCTATGAATTGTTAAGAGGATAAACAACAACAAATCCATCATTTTCCTTTTAGTTCTTTTAAACAGACATGACTCTTCAAACTTATTCATTTTGACAAGATTATGTAATTATATTGGAAACTCGTGTATTACATGAATTAATTAAAAAAATATTAAATAGTTAGTAATGAAAATTTAAAAATTATAAAATGATACATGAGATAATATATGATTGCAATTCAACCTTCTTATATTAAAAAATTACAAACACGAGTGAGTGAATAAGAAAAGTGAGAACAAGAATATTGGGTTTATATAATTATAACAGATGGTATAGATTTTTAAAACATATGTTGTTACCGATCTTACGTTGTCACAGGGACCTCATTCCCATCATCCAATTGTGAGACAACTTAGTGAACTTGATTTATGTTCTCGTTTTCATATTGTTCTAGAGATGCAATTCGTGTGTATTTTTAGGATTTTATTTATTCTTTAGGTTTTTTTGCCGCTACCATATTTTTGTCGTCATAGTCTAGCTCTTGTTACCATACCCTAATTGTCATCACCTTGTTGCCACGATATTGTCACGCCACCATTGCGTCGTCGTTTGGTGCCCGTGTATTTTTTTGGTCATCAAGTTAAAGAGATCAATAAGTTGAGATTATGCTCCAAAACTTCATAACTCTTTTTTTTAATAGGTTTCCATGAAGCCTAATAGAGCCAACGTTGAAATTTGCCCAGAAGACTTATCACACACCTTCAAACCTACGTTAGAATCAATTTTGGAAAGGCGACGTACGATAACAACTCAATATGCAGACCTACCAATAGAATCTTGCCGAAAAGAGCTTCCTTTCATTTCCCGCATGTCATTTGAAGTTTGAATTTGGAGAGTGTTTTGAAGGTTTATTATTTACCTCAAAAATGACCCGAACCCGTTAAGACTTAACTCAATCCCATGGATTTCGTGTTAGATTCATATTGTATCTGAAATTCACACTCCTAGCCACAATGTAGGGCTATGAAGAAAAACGATTAATTTTATTTTACTGAAACCAAATAACTGTCATAACTGAACGACACAAAAACCAACGGTTCGGCTTTGTATTTAAAAAGGGCCGAAAAGGGAAACTTAGCCAAATAAAAGTAAAAAAACGTTTATTGTTTTTAATGTTATTGAATTTATATTCGAATGTTAAGTGACATATAGGAAAATAACAAGGGGTATAGCCCAAAAAAACTACTTATAATAATCATTAACTAATAAGCTATTTAGGCCTAAATTCATTAATTCGGGTCAATTATTTTTTACCCAATCCTAACTGTTAAAATTGAAAACGTCAAACCCGACTTGAACCTAGTTTGAAAAAAGAAACAAAATCGAAATTCTTTTCATAACTCCACAACCGAAATTTTGGTTTTTGATACGGTTTTAGCCCTATAACAATCCAAACTGTTATATAGACACACACCTACCGCAATATACTTTCAATTTCAAATAAAGATTATAGAGTATGATTTAAGACTTAATATGATAAGTGGATATCTAATACTAATAAAAGAATTCAAATAATTTAACATGTATCTCCTTTAATTTAGTAATTTTATTATTATTATTATTATTATTATTATTATTATTATTATTATAATAACATTCAATTTACTAATACATAACAGATAAGATTAGTACGTAATTTATAATAATATATTTTTATAACTAACCAATAATTTTAGAAATTGGAGATACCATAACAAAATATTTAATTAAACTCACAACATATATTCATAAAACTTTAAAATACATTAGAATGTTATCATATTAAAATATATTTTGATAAATAAATTTGTATTAAGTTTTTATTTTTAATTATTTGTCTATTCGATAAAGTAATGCAATATATTTTTATGGCCGACTTTTATATATTTCCATGTATGTAAAGTAATAACTACTAAATCTCCTGCACGATACAACGGAAATTTAGTTTCAACTGTTATCGGTTTGGTTTGTTAGTGTACTGATACTCGGTATAGTGTTAAAATACCTGAGTGTGATTGTTATCTTCAAACATGTTGTTGGGCCAGTTATGATATGTTGTTGGTTCAGTTATGTATTTTTGTTATTGTGGTTGGGCCGATTAAGGTTCATTTTGTGTGCAGGTCATTCTTTAGGGTGCTAATTGTAAGTTTACAGAGACTTCAAGGGTTGCTGTAGAAAGTTGTTTTATGATGAGTATAAAAGGAGAAGAGAGAGAAGGGCAGTTCATTCGTGATAGCTTCCAGATATTTCTAGGGTTTCTCTTCTCTCTATTGTGTTCTTCTTGTTCATCCATTGTCTTTGTTGGATCACAAAGATCTTGTTATCTTTGTGTTGGTTTGTAGTTGATTTGTTCAATCATACAATAGATCTTACTGATCTCTTGAGATCTAGGGTTTGGTTTGGGAGATTTCTGGGTTGGTTCAACATAATAAAAGATTTTGTCGCTGTTTTGCCACTACATCAAGTGTTATTGTTCTCTTTGTTTCTGTTCATTTTGTTCACATAAATTTTACATGGTATCAGAGCGATATCGCTCCTGATCTGTGATTTTTCGCTGTATCTTTGATTTGTTTGTTGATATGTGGTTAGGTTCACTCCTGGAGCTTTAGGGTAGTGAATATGGTGTTCGTGGATACATATCGTCTCGATCTTGGGTTGTTGAAGGCCTGTGTTGGTCTCTGAAACCCTAGAAGGTTCCAGGGCAAACTGACCAGTGTTCACCTTGGTTTGTGCGCTCTTTGGTTGTGATCTGTAACCCTAGAAGTGTAACATTTGTCGAAAAACGGGTTTTCGAAACCCGCTTCGTTTAATAACCGAGCAATCAGTTTTAAATTTTTGTCGTTCATTTATGACTTATTTTAATTTTAAACGATTCATAATTAATAAACAAATTAGAAGATATAAATTATAATTGTAAAAATATAAAAATAAATTAATTAAAAAGGAAAACCGGCTGCCGGGAGTCGAACCCGGGTCAGCCGGAAATCCCCAAAGACTTAACCTTCACACCATCAACCGCTCCGCCACTTAGATTCTTTGTTAAAATACCAAAACAAATAATTAAAAAGATAAACCTCGGAAGTTAAATCCAGTCAAATCGCGCCCAATCAGCAGTCGTCGGAAATCCCGACGACTTCGCCGATAATTAACGTTTCCATCCAATGTTACCAAAGAATTAACTCTAACGACGGTTATAACCGACGTCTGAACCCGCGACATCAGTCGTAACCGCCGGAGAACGGCTAACCTTGAATTGAGACCAAATTCAGACCCCATACATCTCGGTTCTTCCCTATAAATTCACCCACAATCCACTGGAAGCCTTTTCGCTCACAAATCGCACCTCTTCTCGACGAAAATTTACTCGCCGGAAAACATCTGCAAGTCGCCGGAAAACCGAGACTTCCACCTACACGGTAATTACTTCGATTTTTCTGGTTCATTCCTTTATTAGACAAAATTCTAATATCAATCCCTCACCCAGAATCCTTTCCAGACGACGTTGCCGGATTATCTGTTTTCGCCGGAGAAATTCTGAACTTTCAAGAAACTGCTGTTAACCGGTTTGATTCTTCTAACTTACTGATAGTCGTTACCCAGTAGTTCCATTTCACATCTAATCCCTCCAAATTGTTGGTAAATCCTATTAGCCGAAGCTCACCAAGACGGAGCCGACGACCTTGCCGGACATCTGAAGAAAAACGAACAGTTTGGTACAATCAACCCTCCAACCTTTTTCCGTTCATTACTTTACGATGGCTCATAACATTCATTAAGCTAATTTAACAAATAACAGTCAATTGGTCGATGTCTGTGTTTTGAACGAAGAAGATGAAGTGATGTATAATATAAGATTAATTAAAATCGGTTTAATGAACGGGTTAGACACACAGTCCAGCGGTGGACTGTGTGCAACAAACACACATGCGACGCGAGTTCGAATCCTGTCCCAACTTTACTCTCTCGAAATAAAAATTTGCCTTTTTAACTGAACCGGGTTGACTCACAAACCATGTTAAGTATAATAAAAACCAAGTTAATAACCAGGTGAGACACACAGTCCAGCGGTGGACTGTGTGTACGCTAACTCACAGGTCCCGGGTTTGAGACCTGTGGTCAGCACCGGTCCGATACGTTTAAAATCTTTTTAAAAATAAATGATTTTCGGATTAAACTAAATAGTATATAAGTATAATTAAAAACAGAATTATTTTGGGTTAGACACGTAGCTCAGTTGGTAGAGCTGTGTGCACGCGTACGGGAGGTCACCGGTTCGAACCTCGCTCAGTGCAACAATATAACCGACCGAACCGGTCAACGGTCAACGGTCTCGGTCAACGGTCAAAGTCAACATTTTTTTATTTATTTTTATTTATTTATTTAATTTAAAAATCAATTAAAAATACTTAAAAATAACGTTTTCAAAGTTAGAAAGTAGCCTTAAACTCACAAAATTATACCCAAAAATCCTATTAAAATAGTTAATAAAATCCACATACTTACCGTACCTTTTCGTTATTTATTTGGTTAGTTATCTCTCGTCGATCAATCCCCTAAACTCGTGCACATTCAACATCTTCAAACAAACGCACCCAATGTGAGTGAATCTCTACCAATTCCCCGTTTTAATCACATTTTGGGGTGTATCATGTGTCGTTATTTATTTATTATAATTAAACATTTGTGCATCCATCATGTTCATGATCAAATGTTTATTCAATGTGTATCCATTGTTTGTGTGGTTGAAGTTTAGATTAATTTTATCATTTCAGTACATACATTTCATAGGCCGCCGCTCCCCATTACCTATGAGCGTGAGCTGTTCCCCATTACCTATGAGCGTGAACCAGGCGTTGCCAACATAAGATCGGCTCCGTTTGATTGAGCCTTGATCTCACATACATTTGCATAGGCCGTCCGTTCCCCATTACCTATGAGCGTGAACGGGACGTTGCCAACCTATACATTGTCATTCTTATTTCATGCTTAAGCAAGGTGATTTGTGATTGTTATGTCTACATACATTTGCTCATATATGATTATTGCACAATTTTCCTAAATTAAATATCAATAATAAATCAATAACAAATGTTTTTAACAAGATTCACTCGCCAACTTTTGTTGACCCAAAATTTCCCATTTTTACACATGATACAGGTGATCAAGTTGAAGCAAGAAACATATAGGGCGGCTTAGAAGAATAAACCAGTTTAGATTATGGATTTGTTTTAGTTAATTTTTCCTTTCCTTGTATTGTATGAATTTGACTTGGAATATTGAAATGTAATTTGGATTTAATAAATATGAAACGTATTAGTAAACATCATGAGCTTTGGGGATAACCCAATTATGCCCCGACTCTTATTCCGCTGCGGGTCGGGGTGTGACAAGAAGGTTACGGTGTCATAACTTCTTGGAAGAAGATAAACACAAATTTGTAAGATCGTTCTAGCTTTATCTTTAGTTGTTGTTTATTGTTGTTGATCTAGCTGATGCCAGGGTAATGAGGACCGGTTTGCTTGTTTAGTTGTTTTTTGTTTGTCTTGCTGCTTTTTTGGTGATTAAGTGATATAGTCTGTCTGTTAGTTTCTTGTTAAATCTGTTTAGTTCTGCGTCTTGTTTGTGGCTCCCGAGTAAAGACTTGTCCGGGCACCTTGAGTGATGAACCTGGAATCTGGCCCCTGACTCAGTTTCGCCTTAGGATTGTTGTTGTTATCTGCTAATATTTTTCCTATGTGATATTTTTTGTTGTTTTTTGTTTGGTGTGTTTATCATGAGTGATGGTGAAGGCACCTCACATACATTGATTAGTAAATTGGATATAGGAGACCCTTTGTACTTACATCCAAGTGACTCAAGTAGTTTGACAATAGTTAGTATTAAACTAAAAGGTACTGAAAATTATGTTGTTTGGTCAAGTGCTATGAAGTTAGCACTAGAAGCTAAAAATAAATATGGTTTTATTGATGGTAAAGTTGAGAAATCTAAGGATAATGATGTCTTAGCTAATCAATGGATAGATGTAATTCTGTTGTGTTAACATGGTTGTTAAACTCGATTTCTGAAGAACTTTTTCTTGGTCAAGTGTTTTCTAAATTAGCTTCAGAGGTTTGGAATGATCTTAAAGAGTCTTTTTACAAGGTTGATGGTTCGGATGACTTATATAAGAAAATTAATAATATCTCTCAAAATGGCAGCTCTGTCGCTGAATATTATAATAGGTTGACAACTATGTGGAAGCAGTTTGATGCTATGCTTCATCTGCCTTCTTGTTCTTCTCAAGCTGCTAGGGATTTTAATGATTTTTCTACTTTAATAAAATTAATGCAGTTTCTCATGAGACTTGATGATGTTTATCAGCCTGTAAGAACTAATCTTTTGACAAGAGAACCCTTTCCCTCAGTTAAAGTGGCATATTCTGTTGTTTCTAGAGAAGAGTCACATAGGTTGTCTAGTACCAGTAGTTCTAAAATATAAAGTGTGTTTTTTATATCAAAGTCCAATCAAATTTTTGATTCTAAAAAAAAGAATACCTAGAGGACCAAATCCTAATCTTAAATGTACTCACTGCAATATGCTAGGTCATACTATAGACAGATGTTTTGAGATTGTTGGGTACCCTTCTGGTTTTAAGAAAAAGTTAATAATTCATCAGGGAAAAATAATGTTAGTAATAAATCAAATATGTCTACTTCTAGTATGCCTTTCACGTCTGAACAGATAGCAAAATTGTTGAATCTTGTTGGAGAAAAGAATGTAGTGGACACTCAAAACGCTAATATGGGAGGTGAGTTTACTAATATTAGTAGTAGTGTTGTAAGTTGTTCTAGTTTTTATGGTATTTGGTAGTCAGTTTAATTGGATAATTGACTCTGGTGCTAGTCAACACATGATAAATAATGATAAAGATATGTTTGATGTTATTGATGTGTCTGAGTTTAACCTTAAAGTTGGTCATCCTAATGGAACTAATGTTAAAATTATTAAGATTAGTAGTATAAAACTGTTAAATAATATTGTATTAAAAGATGTTTTCTATGTTCCTAGGTATAATGTAAATTTGCTGTCAGTTTATAGGTTAGCCAAGGATAATCAAATATATGTAGTTTTTAAGACAGAAAACTGTGCGTTACAGGATTCCAAATCAAAGAAAGTCATGGGGATTGCTAAATAAGAAAGTGGGTTTTATTTTGCGGGTGATAAAGGTAATAATGAGAGTTTTTGTTTTAATAACTTTATTAGGTCAAATCTGTGGCATTGTAGATTAGGCCTCCCATCTGATCAAGTTTTAGCTGTGTTAAAAGAAAATGTTGGTGTAAAAAAATGTTGAACATGGGCCCTGTGAGATCTGTCACAGGGCCAAACAGGTTAGGTTCCTTTTCCATTAAGCGAACATAAAACAAAATCTGTTGGTGATATGATTCATTTAGATATCTAGGGTCCATACAAAGTCACTAGTTATGAAGGGTACAAATATTTTCTTACAGTTGTGGATGATTATTCCAGAACTGTGTGGTGTTATCTTTTGACTAATAAAACTGAGGTGTTTGACAACGGATGTGTTTTTTATGAGCTTATTCTTACACAGTTTAAAGTTAAAATAAAGATGTTTAGAAGTGATAATGGAACAGAATTTGTTAATAATCAGATGAAACACTTTTGTAAGACTAAAGGAATACTACATCAAATATCATGCTCTAATACACCACAACAAAATGGTGTGGTGGAGAGGAAGCATAGACATCTTTTGAATACAGCTAGATCATTGATGTTTCAGAGTGGTGTGCCACTTAGATTCTGGTCTGAATGTATATTAACTGCTGTTTATTTACTCAATAGGTTACCTCTTCTGTGTTAAACGGTATGAGTCTTTATGAGGTTGTGTTTGGATTTAAGTCCTCTTTGTCGCATTTAAGGAACTTTGGGTGTCTTTGTTTTAGTACTGTGTTAGTTAATTCTGACAAATTTGCTTATCATGCTGATAAGTGTGTGCTCATTGGTTATTCCAATGTTAAAAAAGGTTATAAACTGTGGAATTTAGACAATAAAAAAGTTTTTTTTTCAAGAGATGTCAAGTTTTATGAAAATGTTTTTTCCTTTTAAAGATAGTCAATTAGATAAACAAGAAGTAATTAATAATCAGACTTTAAATCATATAAACTTCTTTGATCAGTATGATACTTTGTTATCTGAAGTTCCTGTAGAGCCTGATGATGAAGAGGGTAATAATGGTACTCATGATCTCTCCAGTGATGATCAGCATCCATTGTTATCTTCTCCATCTACCAATGAATTAACTGCTGAAAATGATTAGCAGTTAGGTAATGAACAGTTGGGTAGTAGTCAAGATGACAATGGCGGGGCAGAGGACACTGTAGAATCGCATGATGAGACCAACCTATCTGAGGGTCAAGTTGAAGAAAGTCATATAGAAGTGTTGTTTTTCCTAGAAAGTTTAATGAATATGTCGTAGAAGGAAAAGTTAAATATGGAGTTGAAAAAGTTGTTAGTGATGCTAATTTGTCTATTGATAATTTGTGTTTAATTGCTTCTTTGAATAAGTCTATAGAACCCACTTCTTACGATGAAGCCATAAAAAACTCTAAGTAGATAGAGGCTATGAATAATGAAATGGATGTCTTGTATAGAAATAATACTTGGGAAATTGTTGATCTACCTAAGGGTAGAAAACCTATTGACTGTAAATGAGTGTATAAAATAAAATATAAAGCAAATGGTGAGATAGAAAGATATAAAGCCAGGCTGGTAGCTAGAGGGTTTAACCAATGTGAAGGAATAGATTTTGGGGAAACCTTTTTACCGGTTGTTAAAATGGTAACAATTAGGATTGTGTTGAAGTTGGCTGTTAATAACAATTGGACATTATACCAACTTGATATTAATAATGCATTTCTATATGGATCATTGACTGAAGAAGTATATATGTCACTTCCTCAGGGATATTTTGATACTAATAAAGGAAAAGTGTGTAAACTTATAAAATCACTTTATGGCTTAAACAAGCTCCAAGAAAGTGGAATGAAAAGTTAACATCTGTTTTAATTAGTATGGGTTTTGTACAGTGTTTGTGATCACTCTATGTATATTCTGTGTAAAGAAAATGTGTTTTTGATACTGTTGATTTATGTAGATGATATTGTTGTTACCGGAAATAATACAACTGAAATAGAAAAGTTAAAAAAATGTTTAAGTGATAATTTCCAAATAAAAGATTTGGGAATACTTAAATATTTTCTTGGTATATAGGTCCTTTATTCTGATAAATCTATTTTTTTGTCTCAAAGGAAGTATTGTCTTGAGTTATTGAATGAATTTAGCTATTTATGGTGTAAACCAGTTACTACTCCTATCGAGTAAAGCCACCTAATTACACATAAAACTAGTAAAGAAGAAACAGTTCTTGAAAATGTTAATGGTTTTCAAAAACTGATTGGAAAGTTGATATTTGTCGATAACTAGACCTGACATAAGTTATACTGTTCAATTTCTAAGTCAGTTTATGCATAAGCCATGTCAATCACATCTAAATATTGCATTGAGACTGCTTAGATATCTGAAGAAGTCTCCAGGACAAGGTGTTGTATTTAGAAAAACTAATAATTTTGAAATAACAGGGTATGTTGATTCAGATTAGGCTAATGCACTATAACTAGAAAGTCTGTTACAGGATTTGGTGTATTTTTTGGAAACACTTTAATATCCTGGAAGAGTAAAAAAGCAAAGTGTTACATCAAGATCCACAGCGGAGGCTGAATACAGAGCTTTGTGTTCAACCACCTATGGGATAATGTGGGTTTTAAATGTTTTGCAAGAATTAAATGTTAAGTGTAATTTACCGGTAAAACTATTCTGTGACAGTAAATTTGCTGTTTCAATCTCGTTAAACCCAGTTTTTCATGAACGAACAAAACACTTTGAACTAGACTTGCATTTTTTAAGAGAAAAAATTGCAAGTGGTGTGATTGAACCACAAAAAATTGCTACTGATTTACAAGTAGCAGACATTTTCACAATAAATGAGAGTCAACATAATAACTTGTGTGAAAAGTTGGGTATGTTTGACATGTTTGCAGTATAAATCATGGGGGATGTTAAAATACCTAAGTGTGATTGTTATCTTCAAACATGTTGTTGGGCCAGTTATGATATGTTGTTGGTTCAGTTATGATTGGATCAAGTTTGTTATATTTTTGTTATTGTTGTTGGGCCGGTTAAGGTTCATTTTGTGTGCAGGTCATTCTTTATGTAACACCTTGTAAAATCGTGTCCAGTAATATAGTGAAAGTGTCGTATTTTAAATTTAGTCTACTAAAGACTAATAAGGACTAAAGGTGTCAATATGCTCAAATTGAGCCTCTGAGTGACTGTCCGATGTCAACATGCATAAACAACAAGTCTCTAAGTGACTGATATGTCAACATGCTTAAATCATTAGCCTCTGAGTAACTGATATGTCAACATGCTTAAAAACTTGGCCTCTGAGTGACTGATATGTCAACATGCCCAGCCTCTGAGTGACATCGGAGTCAACATGCTTATAGTGAGCCTCTGAGTGATCCTTTACGAAGTCCTAACTCTCATACGTGCCATTTGATGGACGAGAGGGTTAAATTCTGTAAATATGTGAAATTTGGATAATGGAGGGATTAAAAGTGTCAAACATGTTAATTTATACCTCTAAGTGACCTTTTAACGAACCGAGAGCTCGACAATGTCCGGCCATAATCCCGGGTATGCCAAATATTGGCTACAGAGGGCTAAAAATGCTAAAAAGGTGTATTAGGTGGTTTTAAGGGTGTTTAATAAGTTGAGGGGCTAAAAGTGACAAACTTCAAATCTGCCTATGGGGCGCTCGCGGGGCGCGAGAGGCCTGTATCTGCAGAAAGTTTGCTTGGCCACCACACATATTGCCCAAAACCATTTTTTCGAAACTATGAACTTTCAATCAGCTATGCCACGTTTTAGGACACTTGTAAGCTCCCTCTTACACCCCTAAACACCTGGCATCACCTCCTTTGAGTTCTCCAACTATAAATAGGTATCCAAGTTCACCATTTGAACTTGCACCTTTCTTATTCATAACTCTTCTCCCTCCTCTGGAAGTTCCTAACTGAAAGGAGCATCCAACTTAGTTCTCTTGCATTCTAGAAACCTCTTGTAAGTGTTCATTCCTTTTGCATTTTCGTTTATAGGCTTCTATAGCCAAAAGTCAAGCGTTTTACGAAAAACGCTTTGACTTTCGGTTAAGACCATTATGGTCCAGCCATTGTTTGTAACGAACATGGCTAAGTGATCGTAATAAGGTAGGTGTTAGTCCTATAAAGGGCACCTCCTGAAGATCACGTTTGCTAGACCAATTGATGGGTCAAAGTTATGATATTAAAAAGTCAAAAATGCCATTTTTCAGAAAAATCATTAATTGATCTTATATATGTTATGAAACCTGTTTTGACCCTTAAAAAAGTTGGTAATAACTATTAGAACATGTAAGAACATGTTCGGCTCGTCAATTTCAGTTCTAGGGTCGGTTCCGCAACCGAAAGTCGCGAAGTTTGACTTCTGCTTTGACTTTCGATTCTGACCCGATTTATATTAGTTAGATACTGATCTAAAGTTGCATTATGATCGTAATACCATGTAGCATAACCCTCTGAGGTTATATTATATGATCATAATCAGAATCTGAGTTTATGCGCAAGCTCCCTAATTATGCCATTTTTGACTAAAATGTCCTTTTTGCATAAAACAAGGTTTTAATGATAATGAACTTGAAAATAAGTTTCCTACTGATGTAATATTATAAGTAAGATTATTTGGGATGTCAAACCAGATTATAAGCTGAGTTTACAAGCAGGTCCTTAATTATGTCGATAAATGACGATTTAGCCCTTATGGCTCATAAAATGGTTTAAATCAAATCTTTTCTAGGTAAATCTTTTACCTACTGATATTTTATATTAAATAACATATCTAAGACATTTTAATCTGACTTTAACATCATTTTTTATTAAACATCACATAAAACCTCATTTTACGATAAAAGCGCCGTTTCGGCGCATAGTAAGTTTTAAACCATATTAATTGACCAAGACTTGTTACCTACTGATTTTAAAACTTATTTTAAACATTTTTACAGTAGGTACATGTTATAAAACTCAGAATCCCAAATAATTTATAAACTATGTGTAAAATGACCAAAATGCCCCTTCGGTGCATAGTTTGATCATAAAAGATAAATTACCCATATAATTAATATCCTGCTGATATTATATCATAAATAAATCATTTTTCCAGAATACTTCTACTCATAACATTAAATTATATTCAAGTTCATGTTATACGGTAATCGAAACGCCCTTATGAGGCATAGTTTCATTTTAAAACCATAACGGGTATAAAAGTTGATATCGTACTGATATTACAACTTATTTAAAATATAATGGCATATAGAACTTGTCCATGACTTATCCGGTTACCCGATATCGCTGATATGCGTACAGTTAAGTATATGTAATTAGTTTATGAAAATTAACCGAAACGGGTTTAACCTTGTCATTTAAGTCTCAAAATCTAGAATGTTTATAGTTTATCCCTATTATACAAGTCAAGGTACTTGTTGGGATTAAACTACATTCTATCCAATCATCGTTTAATCTAGCGTCATACATTTTGATCAAGTACGCTAGTCGGTCTAAGTCTATGACTTAAATAAGACCGTAAGTATTTAATTGGTTAGGTTACGCCATAATCCAGACTAGAGACTTGCCGGTAAATGCTATATGCACTTAGTACTTTTGTGTACAGCTGAGTTATTAAATTAAAAGAAGACTACCTTAGGTAAATACTCTCGACTTATTTCCCCTATACGGGCTTGGGTTACGATAAATTATTACCGCTTGGTCGGAAATGGGATCAATCGAATGCTGGGTGCGGCTAGTAAATCCGCATATTCTGTTTTAATCAGTTTTGTTTGATAACTTAAACATCAGGGGTTAACTACCGTGTCCTGGATATCCTCGGCTCATTACAATAGAAATGGCCACGACCTTAGCGCGGGTGTAGGCATACACCCGATAGACGCTCAATAATGCATTCCCACAAGGTTGGGAGGAATTGACTCCTTCGTGAGTCCAAAGTGGTGTGTACGTTAATCATGTCTCGGTCTCTGTATCGGGCCTTGCATGTATAGACAAACATGTAAATCTGTTAACAAGGTTGGACGGTCAAATTTCCCAAGTTATAAAAAGATTTTGTGCTGATACGCACTTAAAACATTTTTGAAATGTTTTCAAAATGAGTAAGTTGGGTGTATTTACCAGCGAAATCTGACGTATTTTCAAAAGACTGAGCTTGCAGGTACAATATGAAAATAGGCTGGAAGTGCTCAAAAGTGATAGAGGATCTTGCAAATCCTAGATCTGCCCAAAGTCTGTTTTATATTCTTTCCATGTACAATTTATGATCCGCCTGTGGATCTTCTATTACGAGCCTGTATATTATTTTATATTTCATTCGGTTTGTAATAGTAATTTTACTCCAAGACTTCCGTTGTGCCATGTTTAATTGACTATGATGATTATCAACTGACGTCACGATACTCCTCACCCGGGCCCACCGATGTATGGATTTAGGTTGGAAATCCGGGTGTGACACTTTAGGGTGCTAATTGTAAGTTTACGGGACTTCAAGGGTTGCTGTAGAAAGTTGTTTTATGATGAGTATAAAGGAGAAGGGAGATAAGGGCAGTTCATTCGTGATAGCTTCCAGATATTTCTAGGGTTTCTTTTCTGTCTGTTGCGTTCTTCTTGTTCATCCATTGTCTTTGTGATTTCACTGAGTGAAATCACAGTTGGATCACAGAGATCTTGTTATCTCTGTGTTGGTTTGTAGTTAATTTGTTCAATCGTACAATAGATCTTACTGATCTGTTGTGTTTTGATATTGTACTATCCAGATCTCATCATCTTGAGATCTAGGGTTTGGTTTGGGAGATTTCTGGGTTGGTTCAACATAATAAAAGATTTTGACGTTGTTTTGCCACTGCATCAGGTGTTATTGTTCTCTTTGTTTCTGTTCATTTTGTTTATATAAATTTTACATATAGTAACAAATAAAATGTCACACCCCAACCGATGGCGGAAACATCAGAGCGGGACGAAATAGATTGCTCGACACTTCATAACGCTAAGTGTGACAAGTATTTAATAAACAAATTTCATTTCATTGCTAACATCAAGTACATTGTTTGAAAATGAAATTTAAGGTGCGTTTCTAGGCATCCTACTAGGTTCCGAGCATCATCATCATCAAAATCCTGCAAATACGTTTTAAAATATAGTTCAATACAAAAGTATTGGCAAGCATATAAGTTTGAGTACTAACATATATGTAAAGAAAAGTTTAAACAATCCACATGACAAAAAATGTTAACTATATTAATGTATCATGGCATGCAATTATACAAGTCAATTCTCTGATTACCGCTAGCGTAATCTTATTGTAGCAATGATAAGACCGTTTTTGTATGACTTAACTTCACTTGACATTAAGAATATGGGCGGTGCGTTACTCCTATAGCGCTATACATATTAAGATGAAGCTTTAAACAAAGTTAATGACAACTAAATTACATAAGAATGTTCCAAGAATACAAATTGAATATCACATATTTAAGCATATATGATTGGATTGTTTGTGTTTGCATAAAGTATAAGTGGTTGCGTGTGTTTAATAGTATAACGTATTGCACCCAAAAGTGTAGAAGAAAAACGGGTCCTGCCTACTCACAATTTTGCAAAAGCTTTCCGATTATCCATGAGTGACGAGCTGTTTGAGAATAGGGAATCGAAGGTATAAGGTCGTTCAGGGTTTATGGAGTGGTTGGATTCAGAATCTAGAATTTAAGTACAAAAGTATGTATACATAAAGTAATTACCTAGTCTTAAAACACCTGTTTTTGACACTATAAATCCCGTATGGGTTGATGTGATTTCATGGGTCAAGTTGCCCCATTAGAATCGTAACGAGAGGTTCTAGACTTAGATAATATAACCTATTGCCATGACAAGTAACCACATCCGATTATCATCAAAGGTTCGGTTAAATATATTTTTATATTTATATTATATAGTTTACATAATAATCTAATTTAAGCCCATCAAAAGTATTCATAGATTGTCATGTAAGTCAAGCATTGAGGATTTACCTCATTGTATGATTTACCAATGCACAAAATCATCACAAGGATGATTTAGATGGTTAAGAATAAAAAGGATATACACAACTAACTAATATGTCTTCAAGTAGCTAAGTAAGATTAACCCGCTTGAGTTGTCCCAACATTGAAATAGTTAACTAAGTGTCGGAGACTAAACGGGGTTACGTTACTTTAAGACTAGCAAGCCACATGGTAAAGCAAAACATCAAGTGAGGCGGTGAATGAGATCAGGATAGCCAAGACTTCCAAGTATTCACACCTACACCAAAGCACAAGTTTTGCCATAATTCTTATGGCAAGCTCGGATGGCTTCATCACTTGTGGGTTGTATAAACCCTAGTAAAAACACAAAGTTTAGAGGTGTTTGCACCTCTTGAACTCACAAGAATATTCTCCTAACAAGTCTCCTAACCTTAGTTAGGCTTAAGAACAAGTAGGCACAAGATTGAATCAAGAAAACATAGTTTATAAAGGTTTAACAAATATTCTTCCAGCCTCAAAATGGTGATGTTCCACCTTAGATTACCATGGTAATCTTATGAAAATACTTCTAGAGGTGTTCCAAGCTTTGTAGAAGAAGAAGAAATGAAGAAAACATGAAGACAAGTGAGTTTGACTCACTTTTAGTACTTAGACAATTCTACCAAGAAATCAGAATTTAGGGATGATTTGGGAGTGTTTTAGGAGTGATTATGTGTGTTGGAAAGTGAAAATGAGGTGTAGGATGCTCATATTTATAATAGGGTGATAAGGGTTTGAGTTTAATAAGTTAGAAGGTGATTGAAGGTGAAAAAGGTGACAACAATGGACCAACCCGTGAGCTGAAAATAGCTGGCTGCGGATACGACTCCTCATGCCATGCGACGGGAATTTTTGTGCCTAGCGTGTGGCATGAGGGATTGGGTTTTCAAAAATTGTTTATTTTGTCCATTTTTTGCCCATGCACTTGGTTTTTAGGTTATTTTATGCCATAAACTTGTATTTTAACATATTTTTAGGTATTTAAAGTGTGATAAAGTATAGTATAAGTGTATGCAAGTATAATTTGAGTATCAGGAATGTATGTATGAGTATTGACATGTATAATAAATATCAGTTTACGTATAAACTATTGAATTGTAAGTATAGTAAGCATGGGTGAAGTATAAATTTCATTACGATCAAAGTTTCGGATTACAAAGTTGAAAATGAAATACGAATACGAGAGAATACGAGTTTTCATAAATAGAATACATGACAAACTTTCTATGTAAGGAAAGTTACTAAAAGTGAGGCGTTACATAAAAAAGATCGTTAAACATTAAAGTATAAAATTTTTGTGGTAATTTATAAAGAGTTTAACCTTTTACTATTCCTTACAAAAAGAAAAAAAAAACCATTATATCAAAGTGAAAATCATTAATGAAATATGCACTCAAACCACTGTTTACAATTTTAGCAATATAACAATCCTTATGTCTTGCTTTTCAAATTATCTTTAATTTAAGTTGCGTAAATGCTAAATCTTAAGTTATGTATTTATTGATAGTTAGCAATGATTATTTGTGATATATTGACCTTTTTAAGTTGTGTAAATTTAAAATTTATTTCAATATTGTTATGTTTTCCTTTAAATTTCAAAGAAAGAAATTGATATTTTCCTGATTATGGATGGTTTTAAGCAACTTTTATGTCGTATTTATCATTTTTTTACTTACCTGAGATGTTTCCTTAATTCAACTTGTGTAATACGCGAGTGTATATACCTTTTTAATTTAATACATGATTATCACTTAGCATTATCTTAATTCCTATTATAATAAATGTTTTAAAAATGATCATAAAAACTCTTCTTTTAGTATTGTATGTTAAAAAAAAATTTACATTATAATTATAAAGTTATTTCCTCTTATTATTAACAATATCTGATAATTTCTAGATGATGAAAAATTTTATTATAAAACAAAATATGAAGATAATGGGTAGATGCGTGGTTATAATATATGTACATGTTAGGTTATTGTTATGAATATTGTTCATATTCATCCATTATAGACGTATGGTATTCAGAACTATGTATCAGTCTCTATTAACTTAGGTTTTGTGTCTTCGTTATTCACATGCCATGTAAGTTATTTTTTTATTTACCAATTTTGAGAATGAAATTTTATTTTAGGGTGGTATCGTTGTAACATAGAGAAAAAATACATAATATTATACTTGAATAACATTTAAAATGATAGAATGTCATTAATATTAAATGTGGTTATATTTTTTTAATAGTTAAACTTGTATACCATGGGGATTGAACCTATGACCCCTGCCTATCCTACACCTTATCTAACTAACCAACACCATTGGGCTATTCTCAATGGATAAAAGTGGTTATGTAGAATATAAAACATTAAACATATCATTTGATAAAAAAATAGAATCAGTTATCTAAAAAATATGTCATCCGATAAAGAAAATAGAATTATTTTTAGAGTAAATTGCACAAAACGTCCTTTAAGTTTCACCAATCTTGCTGGTTTCAGCCTTAATCTTTAAAAGTTGCCAAAACCAGCCTTTAAGATTAATTTTGTTGTAGGTTTCATCCTTTATCACTAACCCAGTTACTAATCCATGTTAAATGGCCTCACATGCATAGCATGTGAGGGTAAAACCGTCTTTTCATCTCTCTCTCTCCACTTCCTGCTGTGATTACTGGAGAGAGAGAACCCAAAACCCACCTCTCATTTTCCATTTTCCAAGAACTCGACACACAAAATTTAAGCAACCACAAGCCTAAGGTGGTTGTGATCATCACCATCATCATCATCAGTATCTTCTTGTTCCTTCAAGTGTTGTGGTAACACCTACACACACCATCAAGATAAGATCACCAATCTTCTTTTTCTGGCTCAGAAAAGTCAAGAATCCAATTTTTTCCATTTTATGTCTTGGGAGTTTATAGCAGTGTTCCCTGCAAATCTTTGTTTCAGAACAGTAATTGTGTTGTGTCTCTCTCTGGTTTCTCTTTCTATATCTATTGTCGTAGCTGTCTGCAAAATCTCTTATGTGTTAAAGAGAATTTCAGAGACCCCACCATCTATCTATACACAGACTGGTACATCTTCTCAGATCTTGTATCTTCTTCAACCCTATATTCGAATTTGGTAGAAGAGATTTGAAAGGGGTTCTCTATGACCAAGGAGTAGAAACAAGAGATAGCTTCCCCAATTTCTCGGAACTTCACCTGGGCGCCACCGGGAGTGGGAGGAACGTCGGTGATTCTTCATCCTCGCCGCTGCTGGACACACCCGATGTTTTTGCATCATCCGGTGGTGGTGGATTGCTTACAGGTTCAACCTACGGTAACCCAATAAATTGATTCTAGTTTTTCTTTTTACAAAAAGTGTCGTCTCATAAACTTCATGGAAACTGATTGGCTGCGTGGCATTGTGTCCCCTCCGACCCATCCGGCGCCGCCGCCCTCCGCCGTGTCTCTGTCGTCTGGTTCCGCAACGATCTCCGTGTTCATGATAACGAATCTTTGAATAAAATCGGGCTGCCATCGGTGGACCGAATGGATTTAGCCGGAGAACGGCTGAATTCGAAGTATAAAGAGGCGAGAATCGAGTCTGAAGCGAGGATTCGTGACTCGATGTTCTTTCAAATCGCTTCGGATGGGTGGAAGTCGGGTGGGGATAATAATCATCTTTGTCATGATCATGGTTCGGGTGGGTTCGATAATTTGGTGAATTTATCGGTGAATGATGGGACCGGGTTGTTTAGACGGGCTGTGTTTACGAGTGGGTATGTGTTTTCGAAGAATGCTGAGGATGTTTTGTTGCAGACAATTAGGGAGATATGTGGTTCCGTATAAACTGCAGACTGTTTGGATATCCTTCCGTCTTCAACTAGATCTTTCGAATAGGGGTTTTTCTTTCCTCATGATTCTTCGGGAATGAAAAAACCGATTTCGTGTTTCTTCTCGGACTTTAGCACCACATTATTTGCATCGTTAATCCCAAGTTGATCTAAGATCCTATAGGTGCTGAGTGAGAACTGCATAGTGGATACGCTTTGACCACTCAAAGGCGAATCAGCAAAACAATCTATAACACTGCTGTTGTTGTTCGACGAGCAGTAAGACGACTGAGAACCGGTCCGCGAATCAAGATTTGATAACACACTTGGTATAACCGGAACATTGTGATCACTAAAATCAGAGCTAAAACCTGTACTGGTACCACTTATGAATGCATCACCGTCAAAATAGTTATAATCCCCTATGGTAATCTCATCCTTACCGTCATTATCATACAATGGTACCAATGAAGAAACTGACTCGTTTACCATAGCATCGTAAAACGATTTCTCTGCGGCTTGAAGAGCAGCAGACTCGTGAAGTGTGCACGTCTTCTCCTCTATGTTTTCCTCCATAAGCATCTGATTAATGTACTTAAAAACCACATCACTTAGTTCGAAATCGTAGTGTATTTCACCTTCATTGTTTGAGCTAGAAGACGGACTCGACCTCTTAAAGCTCAGATCAGGCAACTCTGGCGTACGATTCACAACATTTTGATCTAAAAACGTTTCATTGAGATTCAACTCTGGAGTATGATTCATAATATTTCGATCTAAAAACGTTTCGTTAAGATTCATTCCATTAAAAACCTTCGGATCTGACAGAACCGTCGGAGATCCATTGAAATTTAACGCGCTTAGATTCAATACACCGTAATCCTCCTTCCATCTCCCATCCATGACCATCTATGATCTACCTACCACATAAAATGAACCATTTAACATCACCTAAATCCTCAACATCCAGATCAAAAGTATATACATGTATTTACATTTCCACAAAAAATAAATCATTTAAAATCAAAATCACATCACATAAATCAAAATAAATCATTTAAGTCAACTGCTTTAAGGAAGTGGAGAGAGAGAGATGAAAAGACGGTTTTACCCTCACATGCTATGCATGTGAGGCCATTTAACATGGATTAGTAACTGGGTTAGTGATAAAGGATGAAACCTGCAACAAAATTAATCTTAAAGGCTGGTTTTGGCAACTTTTAAAGATTAAGGCTGAAACCAGTAAGATTGGTGAAACTTAAAGGACGTTTTGTGCAATTTACTCTTATTTTTATGAAAAAGAAACAAAAAAAGAATGTTCTATAAGATATCTCAAATTTAATTACCAAATTGTTTTATTATCATAAATCCAGCTTTAAGCATTCATATGCTATATATATACAATAGATATTAAAGTATTAAACAAATAGATATCATTAAACTATATTATTATTATTATTATAAATAATAGTTAATAATATTAACAATGTTATTCCTACATTAATAGAGAGAATAACACGTGACATTAATATATTATTTATACAACTTTTATATATATTTTCTTTTTGACTCAACCCGTGTAATATACGGGATGAATAACCTAGTAAATTATAAAATAAAATACGAAAAGGAGACTAAAATGAAAGGAAATGTGGAATACTGGAATATAGTCAAACTCGTACACTTTTAAAAAGTTATACGTGTTTTTTAAATTAAAAAAAAACAACCCTAAAATGCTAAAATTGAAAGAACAGATGGTTCTAGACTTCTAGTCACTGGTTCTCAGGGCAGGACCCATTTATAACATTGATATCATGTGACTTACACAACACTGCTATCACGTGACATATAATTTATTTAAATGTGAAATAGTATTCAATATTTACTGTTTTGTGTAATACATGTAACCTACACCGGTAAAAATAGTGACGGGTCGTCACTACTCATACTGTACCAATGAGTTAGAAATCTTCAGTTTGATAATGATAAGACTTATTTAGGCGATTGATAAACGATTAACTATGAAGCTTTTTGGTTGGGTTTGAAATTTGAGCATGATGTTTCATATTAACCACTGATTTATATCAAAGTATTGATTGCTAAAAAAATCCAAGAATTGACCCAAAAACGACTTCGTTTCTGCATGTCGATGCCTTGTCTCGAGACTAGGGGAACAAGGGCCTGTTTTGTCGGGGTTGTTTTTTTTTGGGCTGCCTGTGTTAAATTTGGACAAGGTTACATGGGCAATCTCGCTTAAGGATTGTTTGGCGATTTTAAATGGTTAAGTACTGAACCAATTAGATGTCTGAATCATTAAGTGCTGAACCAGTAAGAAGTCTGAACCATTAAGAGTCAATATAATGCTTAACCGTTCAGAGACAAATGTCTGACAAATTCAGATTAGAGGTCTTAATCATTTAGACTCGGTATAATATTTAACCATTTAGATGCAAATGTCTCGTGAAACACAATCTGAATCATTAAGTGCTTAACCAGTAAGAGGTCTAAACCATTAAAAGCCTCATTAAGAGGTAAACAAACGGCGGCTTACTTTATTTTTGAGTAATCAACTATATAATGGATTAAATAGAACGCGTTAAGTATTTCTAGATTAATTAATATTACACTACAACAAAATGAAGTAAAGTAATAAAATTTTGTTATAGTTTACAAGTAGAGTAATTTTATTTCTCTAATATACATTTGTTATAGAGTAATTATTTGTTAAAGAGTGTAATTATCATTATTACCAAAATGTCACCCAATCCTTTTCTTCTTGACTTCGTAGATTCGCAGAATAAATGTTATTTGTAACGTATCACACCCCTATAATCAATCATATATAGATATATCATATGTTTCATATAGTGTGATTGGTTGTGTCCTCCACTTTCGAGACCTTGGGCCTAGTTTTCGACTAATCAAGTCCAACGATTTGCAATCCACCCGTATATTCTTTGCTTCAGCCCAACATTCATGATTAGCCAGTAATTAATAAAACTACTAATTTAATTAAAAATCTTACAGATTAACTCACCACAGTAATTAATCTATTACTAATAAAAAAAGTCTACTTAATGTCACATACCATTCTCTCATAAAGGATTTTACTAACTACTATGTAGCAATTTATTATACTACATCAACCCTAATAAATATTAACTAAATGAATATAAATACTATTGTCCACCTTAATAAATAATTCTACTTATATATCATCTCACTCAAAAGAAATTGATGTACCATGATACCTGAGTTACTAAATTATACTATATGATTTATAGATAAAAATATAAGAATTACTTTATCTTTTGAATATACCGATTTTACATATTAAATATCAAGTTTATCTTCACCTTATGACATACGGTAAAAGCTTATTATATTTTTTTTAATATGTGTGTATTTAATATGATTATCCTTTAAAATCAAAAGCCTTTTAATCGTTAGTTTATTATTATTATTATCTATAACAGAACTATTATTTAATTTATTATTATTATCTCTGATTTAATTGTTTATGCAATATTATACTTACTTTATTTGATAATATAATACCTTATTAAGATTAATCACATATATTTCTAAAACCAAATGATATAAAATATTAATTATTAATAAAGATGATAAAGTAACAAATCTACTAATAAAAACGTCCCGTTAATGCCACATGTCATGTGTCCCTCTAATTTAACTTTTAATAAACATCAAATATTATTTAAATTTTAATATAACATTCCAATTATTTTCACGTGTCACTTTCTTCTTTAACCTTACAATTTAGACTACTCAATTTGATTTAATTGATTAACAAATTTAAACAATGTAGTGTGAAAATAATTTTGGGATTTATTTTTATAAAACTCTAATAATTTGCAAAGTTTAAAAGTATTTTAAACTCCTTACTATTAGTATAACAATTTGGAGATAAATAAATATTTATTATTTACCTTAGTTAATTTATATTGTTCTAACAATTTGGAGATGAATAAATATTTATCATTTACCTTAGATAATTATATTGTTTCAAATAAATTTCCAAACTATTTCACGATTTATAAACCTATACGATAATAAATAACTAATGATTTTTTTATTTAAAAAATTACGACGAATTGATATACGATTAAATTAAAACATAAAATAACTCATTTATGGATCTTCCAAAAGCTCATGAACAAGTAACATCGTTTTGGAACATTACGAGCAATTAAGGTGCAAATATCTTACAAGAGGTGACCACAAAATATGTCATTTCTAGATCATTACTACTTGTCGCTTATCTAATTAGCTGTCAATCCCAAACCCAATAAAGGATGGGGTTATAATGATGAACTATAGAAAAGGCTTCTAAAATCGTGGAGCCTCACCTATGAACAAAGTAAGTATTATGTACATATATTGATGAAAATAAAAGCTACTGAATTTGGATCGCTGATGAATTACTGGAGTGTCATGTCACCAACAAAACTACTCGATCATATCCTTCTTTAATAGGCATAACGCCTATACACCAATGAAACCAATAAACATGGGAAAAACCCCCTTTGTGGGAATCGTGTTGATAAGTTCTGTTCAAATATAATAGAAAACATAAAAGAAATACATGTTGCAGCAGACAGACCAGCAGAGAATCCAGTCAGAGACGCAGCCATGGAGTTCGACATCTTTGTCAGTGTGATCTGTTTCCTCCTTAGGGTGTAAGATTATGATAGTAATACCGTATTAGGGATGAATTCAGTTGTGAGTTACGGAGAGAGAGGTGGACAATTTTGATGATGTTATGATTAGTTAGCCATTTAACTCTCTAATTATCTCCTTATATATACACCCAAGAGGAAACCCTAATTAGTTAATAAGGGTAATATGATCCATCAACAATTACCTATATAATTGAATTAATATATTTTGATCTTATATAATATAAACGATTATATGACTACAGGATTAAATATTAGATAATTAATATATTTAATTTTACATTCTCTCACTTAGCCGAGTAATCATTTATCATGAGTATTAGATAAGCCTGATCAAGAGTTAACACTCATTTTAGCTTTAAACCAAGAACCATAGCAGAGAAATACAACCGCTGAATCATCATTCGACTCAGGACCCCCATTAGTCATACTACCGTCTCAATTTAAAACCTAACAGTTATGATCAAAATACGCAAATAAACCCTTTAGCGTTTGATTTGTATTTATATTTATATTTGTCTATATGTCATTATACCGGCATAACATATGTTATAGACATACAAAATCAAACTGAGGAAACTTTATTAATTAAAACATAAGT
The DNA here is from genome assembly GCA_947069175.1 of Scalesia atractyloides. Taxonomy (NCBI): domain Eukaryota; kingdom Viridiplantae; phylum Streptophyta; class Magnoliopsida; order Asterales; family Asteraceae; genus Scalesia; species Scalesia atractyloides. The sequence continues at coordinate 74,707,072 of CAMTDV010000022.1, read as the reverse complement.
AAGTACAATATGCTATTAAATAAGGTCTTTAGTAAATCACATATTCGAAACATGTTCTTCGAAAACTTTAGGTGGGAGACCTTTAGTCTTCGGATCCGCAAGCATATTTTTAGTACTAATATACTCAATACAAAGATTATTTTCTTCAACTGGTTCACGTACGAACAAGTATTTTGTATCGAGATATAAACCAGCTCTAGTTGAACTGTTACTATTCGAGAAACTAACGACAGCTGAGTTATCACAATAAAGTTTCAATGGTCTAGAAATGGAATTAACGATTTTGAGTCCGGTGATCAGATTTCTAAGCAACATTCCACGACAGGTTGCATTATACACAGCAATGTATTCTGTAATCATTGTGGAAGTTGTGGTTAACTATTGTTCATGATTCTTCCATGAGATAGGTCCGCCTGCTAACATAAAGATATAGCCCGAAGTGGATTTCTTGTCATCTTTGCACTTGGAAAGTCAGAATCATAATAGCCTACCACTTCTAAATGGTCACTTCTTCTATAAGTTAGTTTATAGTCTTTCGTCCCTTGCAAATATCGACGTACTTTCTTAGCTGCTTTCCAGTGATCTAGGCCATGATTAGTCTGATAACGGCCTAGCATGCCAGCAATATAAGTGATTTCTAGCCAAGTACAGACTTGAACATACATCAGGCTCCCGACTACTAACACGTAAGGTATCTGGCTCATTTGCTCATTTTCAACCTTTGTTGTCGGACATTGGAATGAACCGAAAACATCTCCCTTAACAACTGGAGCGACTGAGGGTTTGCACTGTTGCATGTTGTAACGTGTAAGGACACGATCTATGTAAGCCTTTTGAGACAATCTTAAGATCTCTTTGTGTCTATCTCAGTGAATTTCGATGCCAATGACGTAAGAAGCATCTCCGAGATCCTTCATGTCGAAGTTATGCGAGAGTAACCGCTTCGACACATGCAACATGTCTAAATTATTACTTGCCAATAGAATATCATCTACGTAAAGGACAAGTATAGTAAAGTTGCTCCCACTCATCTTGAGGTAGGTGCATTGATCCACTTGATTTTTTGCAAAACCTTGTTTCTTCATGACTTCATTCGCTTTGTAGCGTTCAACATTCCCATTCGGATCTAGTTTTGTTTTAAATACCCATTTACATCCTACGGGTTTGACACCGTTGGGTAATTCTACCAAATCTCGAACGTCATTTTTATTCATGGATTCAAGCTCATCAATCATTGCTTTATTCCATTCAGAAGACTTAATACTACTAAAGGCTTCTTTATAAGAGATAGGATCATTGAGCTTTCCGGCATCCATTTCAGTCAGGTAGGTAACATAATCATCCGAATTAGTAGGCCTTCATTGCTTAGATGACCTCCTGATGTGATTATCGGGTTCAGCGGTGTCTTGGTTTTGAGCATTTGATGCGCCTTCATTATGAGGTATAACGGGTTCTGATTTTGGAGGTGAATTAGGAGTTGGTGCAATAGCTTTAGGTGCAGTTGTTGCATTGGGTACAAGAGAAGTAAACGGAGTAATGGTAAGCGACGAGTCTCTCCCCCCGCCTCTTGTACTTCTTGCAATTCTTCATAAGGGTTAGTACTGCTCCCACTGACCTTGAAATCTTCCAGGAGCGCGGCACGCTTGGTTTCAACAATACGGGTGACATGGGAAGGACAATAGAAACGATAACCCTTTGAGTGATCAGGAGACCCGATAAAGAAATAGGTAACCATTTTAGGGTTAAGTTTCCTTAGGAAAGGATTGTAAAGTTTCGCTTCAGCAATACAGCCCCATACTTTCATATATTTAAGACTCGGTTTCCATCCTGTCCAAAGTTCATAAGGATTTTTAGGGACAGACTTAGAAGGAACTCTATTGAATATATGAACAACTGCTTTTAACGCTTCAGTCTAGAGGAATAATGGTAAATTAGTGTTGGCTAACATACTTCGCACCATGTTCATAAGAGTACGGTTTCTTCGTTCAGTGACACCATTCTGCTGAGGTGTACCTAGCATGGTATATTGTTTTACAATCCCCTGGCCCTTACAAAACTCATAAAATGGATCAGGAACTTGACCCACATCAGTATGTCTTCCATAATATTCACCGCCTCAATCTGACCTCACAACTTTAATTTGACGATCTAGTTGTTTTTCAACTTCAGCTTTATAATCTTTAAAAATTTGTAAGAGATTCAGATTTTTCCTTAATGAGATACAAGTACATGTAACGAAAATAATCATTAATGAAAGTGATAAATGAAGTATGTTTAGTTATGCCAGCGATTTGGTAAGGACCACTAATGTCAGTATGAATGAGTTCTAATAAATTAGAGCTCCTAGTGGCACCTTTCTTATTCGCTAATGTCATTTTACCTTTAAGACATTTGACACATGTTCCAAAATCAATGAAATTGAGAGGAGGTAATACTTCCTCCTTTACGAGTCGATTTAATCGGTCTCTTGAGATATGCGTAAATGTTGATGCCACGACATGGATGAAGTCTCTAAGTCTCGATTCTGTTTCATCTTTGTGAGTGATTCATTAATTTTATATGACAACAAAGATTTGGAAAACTCATCATCTAGTTCTAATCTATAGAGACCACCATCCAGAATGCCAGTACCATGAACAACGGAATCATAGAGAATAGAGAGTTTGCAATTGACCATGGGAAACAACTAAACCGTTTATGTCTAACTTTGGTCCTGATACAAGGTTCCGAGTTAGGAAGTACATGCCACCTGACAAGAACACTTATATATAGGAAGTACCTATGGCATATCCACCATGCCCTTGTCAAATTTTCATTGGCCTTGTTATTAAGTCATGATTAGTTCTATGTGACTCGTCCTGAAATCTACCAAACATAAACAAACACAACAACCCATGCTTGAGTCTCGAATCCGAAGAAAGCAAGACTAAATGACGACGGTACCTCTCTCGTGTGTTATGAGGAAGTGGTCAGTCTATGAAAAAGTGAAACCCGACCCAACTTCCCTAAATGATGAGACGGGGTTCGTCGTGATGTATGATGACATGAATGACATTAAATTTAATCATTGTATAGAGATATGTAATGAAACAAATTGGCATAGTATGATATAAATTGCATTAATGGCATTAATATGAAATAATGAAATCTTGAAACATTATTACCCAAATTGAAAACAATGGTAACTTGAATAGTCAGGACAAGAAATGGAATTTATTAAAGCTTGGATTGGGAATAAAAATAAAATAAACAACTGGAGCAGAGTCTTGAGTCTTCATGATGGGAGAAAGGCTAGTTAGACTGTTCGTTCGCACCATCGTTGACCTCAACTGGGTTTGCGTTGATGTTGTAGGCTCTCCCTCTTGCTGTGGGGGTGTTGGGTTTGCTTGGTTAATTGGATTTGCTTGGGCTTGAGCTTTGATGATGTTAACCAGCATAGGGCACATGTTTCTGAAATGAGTAGGATCACCACAATTAAAGCAAGCTCAAACATATGGAAGCATGGGATAATGAGGTTGTTGATAGGGTTGGATCATGTTTTGGGCAGAAAGTGGAGCTTGGCTTTGAGGAGTACGACATGTGTTACTCAGATGACCATAACGCCCACAATTGGCACACAGTCGGCAAGGTACGGTGGGTTGGTGGTGATAATGGCAGGTGTTGCATTGAGGGTGGGGACAGTGTAGGGTTTCTTGTTTGGGTAAGCTGGACTGGGTGCCACTTGGGTGATTGGGATGGCTTGGAGGGGTACAGCTTGTGAAGTTGGGTTGGTCGAGGCTGTAACATCCATCGAAAAACGGGTTTTCAAAACCCGCTTCGTTTATTAATCGAATAATCAGTTCCAAATTTTCGTTGCTCATTTAATGCTTATTTTAATTTTAAACAATACATAACTAATAAACATTTTAGAAAATGGAAATTAAAATTGTTAAAAAATAAAAATAAAGTAACTAAAAATAAAAATGGGCTGCCGGGTTTCGAACCCGGGTCAGCCGGAAGACATAACCAACCAACACTTAACCACTCCGCCACTTGATGTCTTTGTGTAATCTAGGAAACAAATAAAACATAAGTTCACCCGTGAATCGATCTGTTTGCGCCAAAACTGAAAACGGTAATCGGCTTTCAACTTCCCAGACGTCTGAGTGATCCTGAATATCTGATTATAACCGATGCAATCATTACGACCCACGTTCTTAATCAAATTCAGTCTTTATTGTTTCGATTCATATGAGTTTGGGAGTTAGAAACCGAAATCTTTTACTTCCTGATTTTCACTGGCAATATCATCATCTCGCGACTCAAAAACACCCACAGAACCTTCAATTTCAATTGCGCTCTATTTTCTGTTCGTCGGAAACGCTTTCTGACATCGCCGGACTTTCGCCGGAAAACCGTGTCTTTCATCAAAACGGTAAATTTCTCAATTCTTTCATCTTCTATCTGTTGTTAGATGGTTACTAACTCAAACCCTTCAACCAGAATCAGTCCAAGACGACGATACCGGATAATCTGCAATCGCCGGAAAACTTCTGAAAATTTCTAAATCACGCTGTGAATCGGTATGAGCATCTAAACTCTCTGATAACTTTTGTTTAGTCATTCAATTTCACAATTAGTTAATCAAAACTGTTAATTGGTCCGCTCAGACGGAGTTCATAAAACAGAGCCGACGACTTGGCCGGAATTCTGAGAAAATCATCTTTCCGGTACATTCGTTTCCAAAACCTTCTTTATCCATTTCATTTTAATCAGTCATATGTCCGTTAATTGAATTGAACAAGATCAGTCGAATTTCAACTGTCTGGGTTGTTTTAACGAAGAAGACGAAGTTTAGTTTGTGTATAAATTTAATATAAATCGGATTATATCTCGGGTTAGACACACAGTCCAGCGGTGGACTGTGTGCATTTGAATCCTAGAGATACCGGGTTCGAGTCTGTCCTTCTTCCGATTCGTCACAATATTCAGACTTTTTATAAAACCCAAATACGGAAACTTCCAGTTAGTATATAAATGAAATAAAAACAAGTATTTTAACCAGGTTAGACATACAGTCCAGCGGTGGACTGTGTGCAACGTTAAACAACAGGTCCCGGGTTCGAGGCCTGTTATGCACACCGGTTCGATATAATTAAAATCCTTTTTAAAATAAATGAATTTTGAATAAATTAAATAGTATATAAATATAATTAAAAACAGAAATATTTCGGGTTAGACACGTAGCTCAGTTGGTAGAGCTGCGTGCACGCGTACGGGAGGTCTTGGGTTCGAGCCTCACCCAGCGCATACATACACACGTCCGAACCGGTCAACAGTCAATGGTCAACGGTCAACGGTCAACCCCAAAAAGTCAACATTTTTATATATTTTTATTTATTTATTTAATTTAAAAATCAATTAAAAATACTTAAAAATAATATTTTTAAAGTTAGAAAATGACCTTAAACTCACAAAAATATATCTAAAAATCCAATTAAAATTGTTAATAAAATCCACTTATTTACCGTACCTTTTCGTTATTATTTAGGTTAGTTATTCCTCGTCGATCAACCCTCTAAACTCGTGCGCATTCAACATCGTCAAACGAACGCACCCAATGTGAGTGAACCTCTACAAATTCCCCGTTTTAATCACATTTTGGGGTGTATCATGTGTCTTATTATTTACTACATTTAAACACTTGTGCATCCATCATATCCATGATCAAATGTGTATTCAATATGTATCACTGTTTGTGTGGTTAATGTTTAGATTAAGTTTATCATTTTCAGTACATACATCATCATAGGCCGCAGCTCCCCATTACCTATGAGCGTGAGCCGTTCCCCATTACCTATGAGCGTGAACGAGGCGTTGCCAACATACGATCGGTTCCGTTTGATTGAGCCTTGATCGCACATACATCATCATAGGCCGTCCGTTCCCCATTACCTATGAGCGTGAACGAGGCGTTGCCAACATACGATCGGCTCCGTTTGATTGAGCCTTGATCGCACATACATCATCATAGGCCGTCCGTTCCCCATTACCTATGAGCGTGAACGTGACGTTGGCAACATATACATTATCATTCATGTTATATACTCATGCAAGGTGGTTTGTTATTGTTATTGTTATTGTTATTGTATGTTTATTTACGTTTGCTCACATATGATTATTGCACAATTTTTCCATATTAAATATAACAAGAAATCAATAATAAATGTTTTCTAACAAGGTTCACTCGCCAACTTTTGTTGACCCAAAAAACCCCCATTTTTACACATGATACAGGTGATCCAGTTGCAGCAAGAAACATATAGGATGGCTTAGAAGAATAAATCGGTTTAGACTTTGAATTGTTTATGTAGTTACTTTTCTTTGTAATTGTATGAACTTGTTTGGAATATTGAGGATGTAATTTTGAATTTAATAAATATGAAACATATTAGTAAACATCATGAGCTTTGGTGATAACCCAATTATGCCCCGACTCTTATTCCGCTGCGGGTCGGGGTGTGACAGAGGCAATAGCGTAGTTTGTACCGTCATGCTTTCGTTTGGTATCGGAACAGGAAGATGATTCAGCCTTGATTGCTTTTGGCTCTTCCACCAAAGCCTTGTCAGTTGTGCCCTTCTTTTTAAAGTCTCCATTTCGAATATGGTTTTCGGTGAGTTCGGTGGCTAATTCCATTGCAGTTTCCAATGTTGCGGGTACAATGTTCATCACGGAATCTTGGATACCAGAAGGAAGACAATGTAATGTTCAATGAGATTGTGAGGAGGAGTGAACATATTTGGGACCATTTGGTTCAGCTCGAGGAAACGTTTGTTATAGGCCATGTGGTCTCCATCATTTTGCTTTAAGAGGTAGAATTCATCCTCCAACTTCTTGAACTCACTCCTAGGACAAAACCGTTTAGTCATTAGTTCCTTGAGTTGTTCCAAGGCTAGGGCCACAACAGCCTCATCCCCTCTTTGACCCCTTTTTAGCATTCCACCAGGTTAGAGCTGTTCCAACGAGGCGGCCAGTAGCATAACGAACCTTACGATCATTAGGGCAATCACAATTTAGGAAGGTGCTTTCCATTTCCTCAAACCATCGAAGAAGTGCAGTGATCCCTTTTGTTCCCTCATATTTTGGGGGGTCGCAAGACTTGAAGTGCTTATAGGAGCACTTGGATGTAGTTGCGGGAGCATTTACAGCGTTTGGTCGACTTGGTTGACTTGGTTATTAGCGAGGGCTTGTTGAACTTGGATTACAATGTTAGGAATCATGGCAGCCATTTGCTTGGCGATTTGGGCAGCCATGCGTTTACCAGAATTTTCGGTTCTTTTTCCTCCGTGAAGGTGTCTATAGGACATCTACAGGAATTTACGCAAACGAGATTGTGAGATTCTGTTGATGGATTTGCTAGCAGGGATGCGAAAGAAATATATATATATATATATATATATATATATATATATATGATAAAATGAAAACTTTTTGGGTGTATTTGAAAACATTAACTTATGATAACACAACACTTTTAAAGTGTTCTTGGGCTTTGCTCGTAATTAGGGCTTGCATGCCGCCATACTTCACCTTCGTAATTATGTGCCCCCCCTATGATTACCGGGCTTTTGTATGGTTCGCATGTGTTAGCCTGGTAACGTACACTAAACCCGGAGAAAATCGAGAAATATGAATGTAACGTATGAAAGTCGGAGTGCATCCAGGTGTGGACACGGTGACACCTCAAAGTGCGGTTAGTTCACACGACGTTTGGTGTGGCATGCTTTGGCCTAATAGGTCCTTCGTACTCTCATCAGATGTCCCCAGGTAGGCAAACTGGTCTGTTCATTCGGATTTATATGAATGCCAATCCTAGACAGGACGTCCCGACTACCGGTACTCGAACCCTTCCCGTTACTACATGCCCGTCACATGAACTCACCTTGATGAGATTTGGAAACGAAAAAAAACATCACAAAAGTTTGAATAACATAAAAATAAGTATTTGGAAAATGAAGAGAAATGTTTCGAAAAGTTAAAGGAAATCGAGAACTTATAAATTAGGGTTTCATAAGTTTCGTATGGTACATTTCAGGTGGAGTGATATGTATTGTCACACACCCAACCGATGGCGGAAACATCGGGATGAGACGAAAACGAGATTGCTTATTGCTCACAACATTAATAAGTGACAATAATTAATTAAACCATATTTCATTTCATAAGAATTGTCAAATACATCAATGTAACAAAACAAAGAACAACATAACATTTGCAAAGTCATAACAAAATTGATACATCGACATTAAACCTAACGTCTAATTTGTGTGTATCTAGTCCTTGCTATATTGTTTTCATAGCATCATCTCCTTCAACCTGTAACATGTTTTAAAATAATGTCAATGCGAAAGCAAAGGCGAGTACACAAGTTTAGGCATAGCATACGTATACGAATAAGTTTAAACAATCCACATGGCAACCAAATCTATACAAGAGCAATATCAAGGCATGCAATACTAATAATCAAACCCTTAACGCAATCACGATGTTTTAACATGACCTCACGAATAACACGTTGGAGGTGGATGCGTGAATTCCTATAGCGCTAAGCATGTCAAACGAAGGCTAAAAATAGTTAATGACTAAAGCATAGCAATACGAATATCCAAGACAAGCATCAAGTATAAGATTCAAGCTTTCATGTATATAGGATCGTTTGTGTGTTTCATAAAGTTTAAGTGTCGTGATTTTGTATATGGAAACATGTTACACCCGAAAAGTGTTCTAAACAAAGTGGGTCGAGTGTACTCACGGTTTTGCTAAGTCTTTTCTACACTTGACAATCCGTGAAGACGTTGGTTCGAGGATGACACCGAATTATCCTACAAGAGGAAACAAGGTGTATGAGTATAGAGTTTCAACGGGAGATTAGGAGTATTCGTGCATGATTAAAAATAAGTTTGATAAAGTATTATGATACGAAAGTATTCACTAAGATGTAACACTCGTTCTTGACACTATAGTAACTCTTACGAGTTGGATGTGATTTCATAGGTTCGGGACCTATTAGAATCGTGACAAGGAATTACAAACTTTAGTGTTAAACTTAATAACTTGATAGGTGATTATAAGTTCATTATCAAGGTTTCGGTTTTAGAATTATAATATATTTATATATATCATTATAATCATGTAGGAGGTGGGAGGATGAACCATCCACTTTGTAACCTCTAGTGTCATGTATGTCAAGTATGAGGTGGGAGGTTAAACCATCCACTTTGAACCTCGTATTATGTTCACCACTACACAAGTTACCATTGGTAACAAGGAGGGTACAAGAACTATATACTATACAAGAATGATAAGGTGTCATCTAGATACCAAGTAGCCAAGTATTCAACAACCCGACGAGCACACGAGGACAATCGTCAACCGCTTTGTGGGGTTGTGACACTTTAAGTCTAGCAAACTATCTTGGGATCTTGATGAAAATCATCAAGTGATGTGTGGTCTCAAGTTAGGATAGCCCAAGCTTCCTTGGTGGACACACATGAACAAGTTTAAGAACTTGCATCACTTGTGAGCTCAATGCTCTTCAAAAACAGAAAGTTTGGAGTGATTAAACACTCATATTACAAGTTTAACAACCTAGGTTAGTCCCCATAATCATACATGTGATTAGGAGTTCAAGAACACTAGGATGAATGAGAAAAGTATGAGATTAAACAAGTTTATGAGAACATAAAGTAAAACAGTCCACTTTGGAACCTTTTTCTGGTCATTCCAGAGCTTGGTTTTCCATGGAAAACCAATGAAAATGATCCTTAGGTTAATCCAAGCAAGTGGGAAAAAGAATGGAAGGATTTTGTTAAGAAATGAGTGAGTTACACTCACTTTTGTGAAGATGGGTAATTCTGCTCGAAAATATGATGTTGCAAGGATTTTGAGGTGATTTGAGAGGGATTAGATGGAGTTTAGAAAGTGTAAAATGTGTGGAAACACTTGGGTTTTATAGGAAAAGGATTAGGGTTAGTTAGGTGGATAATTAATGGTTCAAAGGTGTTCAAAAAATTGCAAAACCCAACCCAAATCCCGCCCACAACCTGCTGTCCGCCCCCTTGTTCGCGCCCAGCTCAGCCGGAAACAAAGCTTAAAAGCTTTGTTGTCCGGGTTTATTCCAGATATGGGCGCGTGGCGGAGTGGTTAGGCGTTGTTTGTTTGAACCGGGGATCCCGAGTTCGAGTCTCGCGGATCCCGGTTTGTTTGTTTATTATTATTTTTTTTATTTAAAAACTCTATAATTTAGTTTCATAATTGGCAGGAAAGGTCCCTATAGTTTAAGATTTCATTAATTACCCTTTAAACCTTGGACTTAATTAAAGAAAGATTAACATTATATTCTAAATGTTAATATATTTACAAAAAAAATTAGCATTTTAATTTTTGTAAAATAACACAATTAATTTTATTAACTAATTTAATTAATCAATTTAATTAATTAATTTAATTAATTAACTTAATAAATGAATATGTATTTATATTTTCATAGCGAATTTAGTTTAACGATCACGAGTTTCACGTTTAAGTCTCGATTACGCATACATACCATGTTTGCAAGTTATGACACGTTTACAATTGAGAGTACCACGAATATGTTTACATGTTTAAAGTATGAACAAGTATAAGTGTAACATGACTATGATTAACATAATATGGATAAAATACGAGTTTCTCATTACAATCCAAGTCTCAGTTTACAACATTTACAACGAAAGACGAATACAAGATACAACGCTTACTAAAAAAGAAGTACGATACAAAGTTTCTAAATATAGAAAGTATAGAAACGCGAAGCGTTACATGTATATATGTAACATATATGTAGAATTCATGACATAATTATAGCACATTGCACGTATCACATAATCAAGTAACAAATAGAGTGTTTGCATGCGTTTGTGTGTGAAATGAAAGAAATTTAAATGTGTGAGCAATAGCAAATCATAGGTCAAACAAAACATGAAATCACATAAGCACATAGGTCCTAGTTGACTAAAGTACAGGTTCTAAGGGTCTAATAGCCTATCCTATATCCCTAAAGTCAATAGCTCTGATACCAATCTGTCAACACAACTCGACCCGCAGTGGAATACGTGATCGGGGATTGACTGGGTTAACTTGAGAGCTTATGGCTTGCTATTACGTGTTTTAAATATTCATTAATTCATATCAAATGTCTCATAGTACAAATAATTCACATAAACAATTACAAACACAAGACGATGTTTATAACAAGTATATTGTACTAATACCGTTTCTTGTTAACTAAGGCCCATCCTATGTCCAATCTTCTCTTCATACCTGTTCGCATGTATCATGTGTAAAAATGGTTTTTTAGGTCAACAAAGGTTGGCGAGTGAATCCCGTTTAAACATTTGAAAGAAATAATATGTTGATTAATTTAATAAAAATGCGCATAAACCAAATATGAGCATACGTATATGTAAATCTATCCACAAACTACATCATATCTAGCAATGTACACATGAGCAAGATAAATAATGCACTGTGAGATCAAGGCTCAATCAAACGGAGCCGATCTAATGAGGCACGCAATGCTCTACTCGTATCCAACGTGAAATGAGAAAATTTGTAATCACATATAACAACCAAACATTATATAAAACGTTAGATCATATATGGTAGTAGCACAAGTGTTTGAATAAACAAAAATATGTAAACGACACATGATACGCCCCAAAACATGAATAAAAAGGAGAATTTGTAAGGATTCACTCACCGTGTTTGCGTTTTTAATCCTTAGTGAAAAACCGCACGAGAATAAGGAGAAAATCCAATTGATAAGCGTGATTTAAGCTAGACAAACAAATGCAACAAGAAAAGGGTAAACGTTATGTTAGGCATAGCTAAATGATGAACATGATATGTTAGACTTGTTGAGCCTAACGAGCCTCTACAAGGCTACGCCAAGCCTAAAGGCGAGCCTAAACTAGGCTACCTTAATGAGCCTAATGCTTCTTAACTAAGAACTTAAACTAAACTAATTAAACTGAGAAAGCAATAATAAATGAATATTAAAAAAATAAATAAATAAAATAAAGGAAGATTACCTCGAAGAAGAACTTTACAAAATGAGAAGAGCTTGAAGGGCAGCATCTCCTCGTCGAAAACGGAAATAAAAACTACTACATACCACACCCAAAGGGGTATTGTGCTTGTGGAGCCATCAAATTTGGTTATTCCACTTGTTTATACTCAAACTAGGAGTTGCAAGCTATAAAGAACCAAGCAAGGGTATTTATAGGTGTGAAATGGAGCACAAAATGATGATTGGGTCGATGTGGGATGACTTTAAAAACAAGATTTTCGCATCTTCAAATCAACAACAAAAACCAAACTTGTTTTTCGCGATTCCCGCTTCGTTATAACTCCGTTTCGCGCACGGTTTTCGCCTACGTTCATTATTTTCAGAGTACTATCACATGGGAGAGAGTAATCCAACATCCATGGTGTCTAGAATTGGGCTTAAACCTTGGGTCTTGATGCGTGTCCAAGATTATGTTCTAAAACTTGTGTTTGTGATTCCCGTTACGCTGGAGCTCAGTTTTATACACCATTTGAACCTACTTAATCCTTAGTATACCCAAGTATATCTTGGAACTTTGAATGGACCAAAATGATAGCTCAAGGATGGAGAAAATTTGGCAAGAAAGTCACCCGATAGTCATCTTATGACAAAACTAAGAATACGACATGTAGAGCTTCTTACTTGCTATCATTTACATCTAAACCCTCCAAAACACATGTCTTATCTTAAGGCATGTATATAATGAAGTTTGGATGATAAGAAGGTTAGGATATGATGTGCAAGGTATGTTCACGAAGTCTCCAAAGTTTTTGATTAACTTAAGGAAAACCTTAGTTTTAGACCTTAGAGATATGGAGGGTTGCTTCAAAATACATGGAATTGAATTTACAAGGTTGTCTAAATCATGTATAAGACTATAAATCACCAGTATGATAACATGTATGATCAAAACATAGAATCCAAGACATTTTATTGCTTAAACATTAAACAAAATTACGTGGAATACGAAAACGGATCGAGTTACAAAAACGGGTCGGGTTTTAGGATTCATTTTTTACGATTATTACACTACTAGTTAAAAACATTCAATGGCACAAAAGAAAAAACAAATGGTTTTGATGGAAAATGTTGACGTAAATCCACTTGATGAGAATTTTCAGTTGAAGGATCCTTCCAACCAATCTGAGAGGTATGTTATGGAACTCGGTTTGAGTTACTACAGCAAGGTCGGAAATAAGTCTAAAGTGCTCAGTTGGATGTACGATCATGTGAAGAAGATGTGGATTATTGTCAAGCAGGATGGTACTCGTGAATATTATTCTAAGGAGTCTCAGTTTGAAACTTGGACAAAGATTGCATTGTCTGATCTGTTACGAGCCCCTTACACTGATGATGATACTACCGAACGAGGTCCGGGTTGGAGGTTTTTCAAGCAGTTGGAACAGAAAGTGAAGACTGGGTTTAAGACAATGAAAATGGATGAGCCGTATCTGTCACACCCTCAATTTCCACTTGCGGAGTTTTACCGCGAGACGTGTGAACAAACCAGAATCTAAGACACTAGTACGTCGAACGACTCTATATGATTTGATAATACGTTTTCCAAAAATCATTTGTTGTAAATTTTAGATTACCAATATTTAGCATGAGTATCAGTTTTTAAATTTGAGCGGAAGCATAAATAAGTAATGATGCGGGCGCCAACACAAACGCCAAAACAAATGAAAAATCCCAAAACAACATTAATAAATGAGACTCGATAAAGATGTCTTGTTCAATGCATGTGCGTGCACCTAGAGCTCCTAGCGTCCTGAGAAACATGTAAAGAAACAAGTGTCAACATTAAAGATGAGTGAGTTCACAGGTTTTCATAAAATCGTTTGTTCGGTTATAGTTTGTTACTCCGTTATCCCCAACCCGGGATAACTAATCAGTTCCATTATTCCAATCCCGGAATAATAAGTTGTTGCATCCAATATTCCCAAACCGGAATATTAAGTTGTTGTTTCCATTATCCCCAACCCGGGATAATAAGTTGATGTTTCCAATATTCCAAACCCGGAATATTAAGTTGTTCCGTAATTAAGTTCAATATTAATGTATATAGGTAGCTAGCCTAAAGTCATGTCACTAAGTGTTCGCGATCGAAGCTGACTGTGTGCCTCCGTTTTGCCAGGCCTATCACATGACCATGGCGGTGTTAGGCCAATCATACATCCGTTGACCATACCCGGTCGGCTAGCGCGACTAGCTCGGATGGGGCTCGTCAGACCCAGTAGTACTACTTATAATTCCCCCGCTATTTAACCCAAATACTAACGATCCGAGGAGATTGTCGAGGACTTAAGTGATAAAGCTGCTTAGTGCCCATAACATTACATTAACATTAACTTAGTTACCGTATAGTTATGTGACGTTAAATTCGTATAACGTAAAGAGTTTGAGTTTGAGAGTGTATACATGTTTCTCCCCCTGTTGTTTAAAAACCGGATAAAGTTAGGGGCCGTGAACTCACCTTTATTTGCTCGGTTAGTGTAGCAAAGATGTTATAAGAGATGGGACCGCTAGTTGCGTCCTAACAAACCAATTAATTCCACGTCAGTGTGAAATCACATCAATACAAATTCCACACGCAATTTACTCACAAAGTGATACACACAAACAACATATCTAAACACTCAAACATGCATGTAAGTATTCTCATGTGATCATAGTAATCAAACAACTTATCATAAACATATTCCAAATCCATACAACACTTTATACATACAATCACAAGTTATCAACTTTCTGCTTAACACTCAATTATTCAGCTGTTTTCTAGGATCTTTATAAAATAGTTCTAACATTCCAAAAATTCCCATATTTTTACAGTAGGTGACATTTATACCATAGAAATTTATATAATTTTTCCAAGTCCTAAATCTTTACCAATTAGCCATAAATATTAATTCACTAAGCTGCAGTCAGATTTACCGCTTTCTGACTGCAGTCCACGGAAGAATTTATTTAAAAATCACTGATCGTCCGATTAACAAAATTCCAATTGGAGTTGCCCGGAAATTTCTATACCTAGTTACTGTACAAAAATCATGACTCAACTCCCTACTGATTTTAAAATCTAGCTTGATAAACAACCAACAAAATTCCAGAATTTTAACAGCTTTACCTACTGAACTTGTTTAAGCCCTTTAAAAAATATCAAACGATTTCAGAAAATTATGAATCCAGTGCCATTAGATTCCTTATTCAAATCTCTACATTCTAGACATCAGAAAATCCATTTTTCGACAACTAACGACCAAGTTACAGCCAGATGAAGTCGGCTGTAACTAGTATTCAGCAGGCTGTTTCAGCATTGTTGTTATTACAACTTACCTACATCGTTCCTATTGATCGACCTAAATCGGGCAAAGACCGATTTTTGACCCTAGTTTACTACTAGCTACTTATCCATGCAAACCCTACTCAATAACTATAATCTTTATAAACAAATCATAGTTGTAAGCTATTGATTCCGAAAACAGTCATGTATACCCACACTATCAATTCAGCCGATTACTTGCAAGCACATATGATCCGAAGACAATACAATCAATTCATTCAAGCACTTAGGGTTTCCGCAAACAATTATTCACAAGCACATGATCAAAACAGCCTATTACTTATCCAACACATAAGACCCGAAACAACTAGACATTCAAACATGCATATTTATCCGAAACAACTAGACATTCAAACATATACATAATCCGAACATGATCTTGTAATCAGAGATAACCTCTAATCTTTTAATAACAATGTAAACGAACCGTGATTAAGCTAGGGGATCCGGTGATCAAGGCTGCTTGCGGCCGAGAGGAAAGATGTCGATGATTGCTGTTGCGACCGGAAGAAAAGAACAGAAAAACTGTTGCTTGCTGCGACCGAGATGATGATGAGGGTAAGGCAGTTTGTTTGCGACTGAAAAGATGAACAAAAGAGCTGATCTCGATCGGTTAGGAGGAGCAAAGGGAGCTGCCGACGGCAGGTTTCTTTTAGGGTTTTGGAGTTGTGAAAGAGCATGCATTAGTGTGTGTATATATAGGCGCAAGGTGATTAGAAATAGGGGATGGGTTTCCGATTTGGACTAGTTCTCGCGGCCAAGGGTTTGGGTTGGTTTAGTTTGGGTTTGAACGCAATAAGTTTGCGGTTTGGGCTTGATCTTGCGGCCAAGATATGTTTGGGTTGCTCGCGGGTATGGTCTTGGGTTTTGGATAGAAAGCATGGCCGAGAATCTTGGGTTGTTTGGTTTGGGTCTTGATCACGTGGCCGAGGACTAAAGTTGCATGCTATGAGTTTCGGTTTTGGTTAGTGTTTGTGGCCGAGGGACTTGGGTTGGGTTAGTTTGGTTTGGATGTGGTCTCGCGGCCAAAGATTAGAGTAGTTTGGTTTTGGCCGAATAGTTAGAGTTTTAAGTTTAGGTTTAATCGTTGTTTTCTTCTAGCCGAAGGCTTAGGTTCAAGGTTTAAACTTTGTGAACTCCTAGAGTCACCATGAACCAAGGTTGGAACGTGTCGCGGTTCGGTTCAGTTTGTGCACATATCAAATCTAATTATTCAATCACTAAGACAATCACACAACACACAACGTCTTATATACCATGCAGGTCTTATTTTGCACACATCTATCAGAAAGTGAGACGGTTAAGTTATTGAAAAACGGATATCACAGTATCTACAAGCCGCAAAGGGGGTTCGTGATGCAAGGACTGGGAGGCGGCTTTAAATTGGTGATGTGGCCTCCAACAGATAACTTGTTATACCAGTTGCTCCGACATTCCCAAAAGGAATTTTGAAGAAGTTCAATTTCCGGTTATAAGATCCTAAGGTTGGGAGTGTGGCGATCGTGACGAAAGAGAAGGCTTTTCGGGTTAATGATGTGGTCGATCTGGTGAGCTTTCATGATGAAGATTTGCAAGTTCTTGCTGCAAATCAAATTCGAATGGCAGAGTTATATGAAGTCTGTGCTAAAGACTGGACAACTGTTGTGGCTGGAATAATTGCTGGGAGATTGGGAGTGGATGCGCAACCTAAGGATTAAAGGCCTAATGTTGTAAACCTAGGGGGAGATTGTTGGGCTTATATTATTGGAGGTTTACACATTAGTGCTACATTTGGGCTTATTAGGGTTTTGGGCTTACTAGTGCCTAGGGTTGTAACTACTGGGCTAAATGTTTAGTATAAATATATGTATTAGGTTACTGTTTTGGGGGTAGAGAGTTATTATAGAAAAACTTGTATCAGACACTATTCTGGTGTATGCAAGTTGTGTTTTGATTCAAGAGTTGTTCTTCATTCTAATTTTATTTCCACAATCGATTAGTCTTACGATACCTGTCAGATCCGATTATCGGGACTTACATCAGTTCTGTTTAAATATAATGGAAAACATAAAAGAAATATCTGTTACAGCACACATGGTCAGCAGAGAATCCAGTTAGAGACACAGCAAGGGAGTTCAACATCTTTGTCAGTGTGATCTGGTTCCACCTTAGGGTGTAAGATTGTGATGGTAGGGATGAATTCTGTTATGAGTTACGGAGAAAGAGGTGGACGATTTTGATGATGTTATGATTAGTTAGGTTATGTAACCATTTAACTTTCTAATTATCTCCTTATATATACACCCAATAGGAAACCCTAATTAGTTAATAAGGGTAATATGGTTCATCAAAATTACCAACTAATATATAATAGATTAATATATTTTAATTTTAATATAAGATAAATGATTATATGGCTACAAGATTTTATTAGATAATTAATATATTTAATCTTACAAATCGAACCCAGAACCTATTGATTTCAAAGCCTTATCCCACTCTAAGATGCCCTAAGCTATAAAGCCACGGGCTACTTAAGTCCCGATCTACTAGTAAAGGCAGAGTCGTGGAGGCCGATGACAACTACCGAGAGGTAAAGGCGTAGCCATGACTCATGGACGGGACGTACAAGATAAGTGCATTACAATTGTGAATTGTAAGTTATGTTTTTCAAGATATTTAAATTTTGAAAAAAAATGTTGACTTTTTTGTTGGACTTCTATCGGGAGGAAAGGACTATAAAGTGCAAATCATTTAGGAATTTATTTTATCAATACCATTAGATCAAAATTAATGGAAGGTATCATTTGAATTTTAAAATTTCTTGAGATATGTTAAACTTTTCGAGTTGGCAATCATTCGTTAGTAATTGAATAATTAAAGAGATACTTTGACCATTCAGAATATTATTATAATTATATATGATTACAAATCATACAGATTTTCATGAAACTTTTGTAAATAATATTTCTTTTTTTAATAGCAACGTTTGATTCTACTCTATTAAACTAAATAATTTTAGATTAATCTTCGTTGCTCAAATTTAAATTTTACTAAAAGACATAAGCCTCTATCAACTAGGCTAGCACTTAGAATCATATAATAGTCCTTCAAGTTTAAAAAAGTTGCACTTCAATCAATAAATAATTAAAAATCTAGACTTGTATCCTTAATTAAAAACTGGACATGTTTGGATTACTAATGGCAAAATTTAGTTATGTATGAGAATCAAGAAACGGATTTCTAGTAAAAACACATACGAATGACTGAATGTTTATATTAATGAGTTATGAGAAGCCTTAAAAAATTATGCATACGGATAGCCAAACATTTACAGAATCAATGACTTTTTTTTTAACCGCAATTTTTTTATTCCTGTCATCTGTGTGACTTGAATATAAGGCCTCTCACTCCCACGATATTTAAAGGTTTTGTCTTTACCAATAAACCACCACCCATTGATAATCAATGAATATTTATGTCGATTTCGACACACAAATAGAATATTTTAAGCAAGTTGATCAAAGGAGTTAGTAGATTTATAAAATTATATAGGCAGCAAACTTTTTTTTTTTTTACTTTTTTGTCGTATTTTTCAACGTCTGTTTTCTTGAAAATATCTTCAGAAAATTGTCTCATGTCATCATTGGGAATTTGTATGCTTCTTTATTTCTCGTGCGGTCCATCTTTGTGAAAGGAGCAAGTAGTAATATTTGGAGTCATATTAATCATTTGTTCATTGCTTGCCTATCTTATAAAACACTAACACCGTGACACTTTTGGAGCAAGTAGTGTTATATGCTTCGTTGTAATGGGCGCTATCTTAATATCGATAGAATTGACAGTGAACCATAAAAATCAAATAAGAATAAAAACCTTGAGAATGATAATAATAATAATAATAATAATAATAATAATAATAATAATAATAATAATAATAATAATAATAATAATAATAATAATATAATAATAATAATAATAATAATATAATAAAATAATAATAAAAGAATAATGAAGAATCACCGGTGTTCAAAATATCTGAATATAAAAATCTGATATCTGAATCTGAATTATCCATAAATTCGGATATTCGAATTTCTGATTTGGATAGTTATTAAAAAATTTTGTGATATTTTGGATATTCGAAAATTTATAAATAGGTTTTTTTTATTATTGGATATTCAAAATATCTGAAAATATCCGGCTTCAAATAAAGAAAAAAATATAAACAAAATATAAAAATATATAAAAATTGGATATTCGGATATCTGGAATTTTAGATACGGATTCGGATTATAAAACAAGGTATCCAAAAATTACGGATATTCAAAATTCTAGTTTTAAATACCCTAATATGAAATATAAAAAATAAAAACTATTAACAATTGAGTATAAGAAAATGTGAAATAGGATACGTCGAAACCCAACCTCATCACTTGAACTAGCTAACATGTAACTAGTTAACAAACTTCCTTTTGTTTGAAACCCAACCTCGTCACTTGTTTGTGTAGACTTAACATATCACGAAAAGATGCGAAATGGGATACGTCGAAACAAAAGTTCTCATATGGTTAACTCATTGCATAACGTGTCATTAGCTATAAACAACTAAGTTATCGCCACCGTAACGCATGACATATGGCAGTTTTGACGTACTTGTCAGTTTAAATTCAAGTTTCAACGTAAACTGCTCACTTTTTGACATAAATCTTTTTCTTAAATGAATACGGTCAAATATAATACGTTTTTGTATTTATTGTTCGCAGACTGTGTTCGAAAGCGAGTCGGATCAAATATGATACATTTCCATTCCACGTCGACGTAATCTTTTTTTGGAAACGAGTCGGGTCATATATACGATACAAATTCGAGTTACTTTAACTTTCGACGCCGCCACAATGCGTGGCGGGTCAAAATCCTAAGCTAAGAATAAAATGTATGATATCATTAATCATATAAAATAAATGGTAAATTTATTCTACAAAAGCTCTTAAAAATAAGAAGTGTACAAAGACATAATAAAGCACAAAACATAACACAATGTCCAGCAAAATATAATACAATGCCAAAAAATACAACACAGTGTTGAAGAAAAAAAGACACAGTGAGTCACAAAAAGACACAATGACACAAATATAGAAAATACACAATCATGTAAATATAAAGTCTGAAATCTACACTCTAAACATCTAAAAACAAAAACCTAAAATTTCACTTCATAGCGTTCGATGAGACAATTTCAATGCTGCTTGAATGACGTCAATCGGCAAAGGTGGCCCCGGGGATGGGCAGGGAGGACCACCGGCCAGGGCCTGATATGTGTGTGTGTATATATATATATAATTAATAGGGTATACCCATACAAACACAAACATAGATCCACTTACAAAACTATTCTTATTGTTTAGATTAGTTATTAGCTTATTGGCATTAGGTTTAGACCTTTAGTAAGCTCAATACTTAATTTTGTTAATGCCTAAGGGTACTTTTTTTGAGCTCGAATAGGGTACACGAATTCTCAGGGCCAACCCTGTCAATCGGACTTATTAGCCTATGGCATTAGGTTTGATACCTTTCTTACGACTTATTATTTTTATGAGACTTTGTATTTAATATTAACCCATAAAATAACATATAAAAAAGAAAAGAAAAAATTAAAACATAAATAGTTACTATAAACTAAACTGTAAAATGAAAATATACATAAAATTAACAGTATTCAACAATCAACATAATATTAATATTAACAAAAGCATAAAACTAAAAAAAAAAGAATTAAATAAAATTCCCAAAATCTTTATATCACTGTATCTTATTAGAAAAGAACCAGCAATAAGACTCGCGTGTGTTGCGGTGCGAGTACATCGCAAACGTCGAATGGATTAGTTCAAACGCTATGTGATGCGTTAACCATATGAAAGCACATGTTTTGACGTATCTGATTGAACTCAATGTAACCTATATAAGCGTTGTGAATGGATCAAAACTTAAGGTAAATTAAATTTATACCGTACAATGATAACATACTATATGTGACTCGAGTCATACATAGAAAACGTAACGTGTATAACGGAAAAACTGACACTTATAGTCAAAAGAGATTAATTAGACCTTTGATCTTTTGAAAAAAGGGATAAAAGAAACCACAATTTGACTCCACTCGGTTCAAATCATAATTTACATAACGTTCTAAAATTAATCGCGAAAATATATTATATTTGACCTGCCTCGTTTTGCCAAAAAAAGTTTATGTCGAAACATACACCAACTCGAATTTATACCAAAACGCACATAAAAATATGCACGTAAAATTGTTTTTTTAAACGAAAACGTATTATATATCACCTGACTCGTTTCCAGAAAAAGTTACGTTAAAACGTAGAGCAAATCAAATATATACCGACACATACATAAAAATATACACGTAAAAAAGTTAGTTTTTCTTAAGTAAATGAGATATAGCGGTAAATATGAAACAAAGTATTAGTAAAAAAACTTAATAGGTTAAATACGGTCGTAAATTCGTGCCAAGTAGCACTAATGTCATACCACTGTCAATGACCACAAACATCAGAAAACTCGTAAAAGTAAAATAAAAAAGTAAAAAATAACACCTAACGAAAAATCGACGGAAAATCGTTGAACCACGCACACCGTTGCGGCGTGTTAATGCGAAGAAATTAGACGAGAACATAAAACACAGAAAATAATAACTAAGTCGATCTAGGACCCGCATGTTGCGATGAACTTGTCAAACGGAGAAAAATACTGTCAAACGGGAAAAACAGACGAAAAACGTTGAACCTCACACGCACGTTGCGACGTGTTGACTTGCAAAATTTAGAACGAAATGTAAAACGAAAAACTTGCGAGAGATGAAAAGTACCAGGGACCAAATTGAAAATAAAAAAGTATTGGGGTTAAAATTTAAAAAGATAAAACCTTTAGGTTAAAAATGAAAAATAATTTTTTTTTAAAAAACTCACAAAGTATATGTTACAACAAGATCAAGCAAGAAAGTGTTGCTTATTTATAGATTGGAAATAAAAGTGAAAATACAATTTAAAAAAAAAAACTCACAAAGTATACGTTACAACAAGATCAAGCAAGAAAGATTTGCTTATTTATAGATCGGAAATTGTGACATACAATATACACACTCGGATTATCAAATCCTTTTATTAGTTCTTCCTACACATGCAAAGATCCAAACATAAAACAATCCCAACCAACATGAAAGCCACAAGAAATTAAGGAACAATCTTGTAACCTTTCATCTTCTCAATCCAATAAATAAACGAAGATTTTGAATTCCTAAAGCCTAAAAACCCATGTTTTTTACTCTTATTCATGGTGTCCAACACACCCTCAATTCCAAGCATTGCATCCACAAACCACCATGCTGCAACCTCTTCCAGTTTGGTAGCCACCAGTCCCTTTTCCCTCACAATCTCATCCCATACCTTCATCATCTCCACCACCCTCATCCTCTCTCCACCTTCATCAAACCCGCCATTCTCGACCTCAAAATGTTCGGCCAACACCTTCCAAAGGTGCTTCCATTTGAACACATCTCCATTGAAACGCTTCATTCTTTGCGTACGGATCAACCGCAGCCCATATTTGTTGTTCGGCTATCAAGTCGGCATCAGAACAAACATGGTAACCATCCCAAGCTTCTTTAGTCCCTGGTCTTGGGACGTATATGTTAGCTAGACTTTATTGTTAATTTTTTTTAACATCGAATTTGGATCACCGACGGACCACTAGAGTATTATCGTGCCACCAGCGGAACCACCGATTGTTATATCATTACCATAATTAGAAAGTATGATTTTACTACTTTATATTAGTTCTGATGAGATCATACATTATGATTATAGTAATCATATAACAATAAAGTCACTTACTTTATTAATTTAAAATTATAAAAAATATATGATTTGGTTAATTTCAAATTATAAAAAATATATGATTTGGTTTGATTAGATTTTTTAATCATAATTATTATATTTTGATAATAAAATACAGCTAATATATTCTCTTTAATACCTGGAAACTTCAACGGAACCCCTTCATGTTTGCATTCTGTAGCATAAGCGCATAATGCACCAATCAAATTCATCAATCTATATGGCGAAAACCCGAAGATGACTCCAGGTCTGTGAACAGACCAAGTCAATCCTTCTTTTTGCTCAACCAATTCGAACAAAATGTCCTCCAAGGTATAATAAAAATTCGGTATATCAAGTCGAGGTAGATTTTCATGATAAGGGGGATCATGTGACATTTTCCCATACAATTCAGAAAATCCCCAGTAATGTTTCTTCCCAGTTTGCAAACAAACGTGTTGCAAACTGGGAGAATTGGGGATCACCGCATCCAGAACATTTTGGAACATTTTACCATTGATTTCACAGTTGTCAGATTCCGTGGCTCGGCTTGCCGACGTGACGTAGAACAAATGGGTAACGTCTTGTAGACAACCGAGCTTGGTTATGGTTTCATCGGGATCTGAGACGTCACACTGGATGTACTCGATTGGGTGGTTCGCGCTCCATTGGGGGCGCGGGCGGCGGGCCACTCCGTAGACCTTCCATGGCCCGCCTGGTGCAGGAGGATTTCCGCGAGGCTGTTGCCAACGATTCCGGTGACTCCAATGATTAGAGCAACGCTCTGGTACTTGGAGTGCGCATCCTCATCATCCAGCTTTTGTGTAACTACATATTTAGTGAAAGACAAACGGGCAATAAGTTAAGTCGCAATATAACGTAATTTGAACGATTTTAAGATGATTGGCAAAAGGGAAGCAAATGAGTTAGATGGAGATGTGGGTTAGTTTATCTTTGCAGCTCCGATAGCTCCAGCCCACCACCAAGTCATTGTGTATATTGTGTTTAATACAATATATTATGTTTAATACAGACTCAAAAAATGTGGGCTAGGTGCCATTATTTTTTCCATTTTATTATTTCATCGTGATATGAAAATCTTTTTATTTATTTTAAAATGATTATTTAGTAATACACTCTTTGTTTGAAAGTGACTCTTTAATAGTTGTTTATGTATAATTAGTACATTTTCTAACGTTATGCAGCTTGAATACGGTTTATATATGGTTCGTTACGAGACGTGTTAGGTACTCAGTATAGCAACCGAAAGAGAAAACTCAAATAATGAAGTCATGATACTTCTAAAAGAAGAACAACACGTGTTTAAATTGACTGAAAACCATCAAAATGAATAACGCTACCGGTTTTGATAATAATGATACAATATTGGTTGGTTTATCACGACACCAGTACTTGCTATAGCTCAAGATACAAAAAAAATACTCAATTTTAGATAGAGCTTCATTAAAACAAAATTTATACCGGAATGTTGAAAACAAAATTAAACACAATTGTGTATCTATTTTTTTAAAGTTAAGGAACACAGATTATAATAAGAAAACAAATTTAATGAAAATTAAATAGTTAAAGTCGTGTATCATTTATATTATAAGATGTGAAACTGAAGTTAAAAAACATTGTTCACACCAACCTACATCATTAATATACATGTACACACTAGATTTTGACTTTTAATATATTTTTCACATACAGACGTGTAAACGAACCAAATAAACACAAAAGAAAGTTGTTTATATTTGATTAAACATCATATACATTATTATGAAACTTTTGTAAAATGATTATAACAATATTACTAACAATCATATTAATAGTCGTTAAAGTTTTTAAAATGGCATTTTTGAATAAATAAATAGTTAAAAATCTTGTAAAAATGATAAAACAATATTACTAACAATCATATAGGAACATGAACGGAAGACTACACCACCCTCTTGACTGATACACCATGGTTCGCATGGATTAAACCATGGCAACAATGGTCCTTTTTTCCATTTTCCAATATTTTCTTTAGACAAAAATAAATTAAAATAAATAAGAGAATAGTGGTTTGGATCATGACCACACCATTTGGGTAGTGATTTTGAAATGGTGGATTAGAGGTGGGTGACATGAGGCTAACGTAAAGATCATGAGGGTCATGATCACAGTCTTTAAAATTTTAAAAATGGCATTTTCGAATGAATAAATAATTAAAAATCTGGACTTGTACCCTTATTTAACAACTGGAGATGTTTGGATTCTTGACGGTTATGTACTTATATATGTATAAGAATCAAGAAATGCAACTTGTTGTAAAAACATATACGAATGATTGGAATTTTAGATAAATGAGGTATGAGTAGGTTTAGTTGATTATACATACAAATAGGTAGACATAACACTAAATTATAAAAACATTATAGAGAAATCTTTTTACATGATGTACGAAGGGAAAGAAAAAAACACATGGTGATATTTTCCTTAACAATGTAATGAAGTTACAACAAAATCAAACTAAAGTAGTGATAGTTTTTAAATAACGTAATAGTTTTACGCTAATTATACGTAATGCATGTTAAAAGGGTCTGACCCCTAATATTTTAATTTGATTTTGTTTAAAAACAAAATACAGAATTTAATGCTTGGATCGAAATCTTGAGTTCAACCTATAGCTACTAGCATAATCATTGAATATACTCAAAGATATTCTAGCATAATCATTGAATATACTCAAAGATATTCCATTTTTCAAAATCCAAAATGTAAACTTTAAAGTTTAAACTCCCACATGGATTCAAACACAAACACTGAAAGCTTTTACCCATGAAGGCTACACTTCTTAACCACCCAATCTTGATCACAATAATAATAATAATAATATCAACTGTTTCAGGTCACATACCCACCACCTTAGATGGACCATTTAAACCGGTGACCCGAAAGTTCGACCCGTCTCTTCGTCGGGGCAGTGATGATCTACCCATGGATCATCCCAGATTAAAGAAGAATGTCACTTCAAATTTCCCAGAACAAATTGCATTGGCACTTTCTTCCCCAAATTCCATGTGGGTTTCTTGGATAACTGGTATGATTTCAGCCCTTGAAAAAGCTGGATTAAATTTTATTTTTATTATTTTTCCTCATATTTGTTTTTTTTTTTTTGTGAGGTTAATTCATGGATAAATGATATGATCTCAACATTCCAAAAAAAAGCGTTATTATTTTTGTATTTTTATTAATTTTTCCCAATTTGTTTGGTGTTTTTGAGTTTAATTTATGGATAACTGGTATGATTTCAACAGTTCACAAAAAATAAAAATAATAATAATAGAAAAAAAGTTGGTAATTTTCCCCAATTTGTTTAGTGTTTTTGAGGTTAATTCATGAAAATCTGATTATCGGATATGATTTCAACCGTAAAAAGAAAAAGAAAAAAGAAAAACTGGTGCGATTTTAGTGTTTTATTAATTTTCTCCAGTTTGTTTGGTGTTTTTGAGGTTAATTTGGTGGTGTTGTGAAGGGGATGCACAGATTGGGAAGAATGTGACTCCACTTGATCCATCTAGTCTTGGTAGTGAGGTGTGCTATGGGAAAAAAAGTGGCAAGTATTCGAAGAAACGAAAAGGGGTTTCGATGGTTTATAATCAGTTGTATCCGTTTGAGGGATTGCTTAATTACACTTCTGGAATCATTCATCATGTTAAGATTGATGGTAAGAACTTATATTTGACCCGTATGATTAAACAGGCCGCGCTTGGGTGGACCTGTTTAATCCGTTTACTTTAACAGGTTGACCCGTTTACAATCCATTTAACCAACTTATTACAACCCATGAACCTGTTTATGACCCGATTAACATGTTTACAAATGGATCCAAACTTTTACAACCCATTTAGCACGTTTAGATAAATGAGTTTAAAGGGACCGTCTTTTGTTTCACGATTATAAGTGTCCAGATAGGGTTGATGTATGTGACATGAGTTAATATATGGGTCATGTTTAGGGGTGTAAATCGACTGGGCTCGAGCTCGGCTCGTCATGTTTTTTTGAAGCTCGAGCTTGGCTCGCGAGTAAAACCCAA
This sequence comes from Scalesia atractyloides, assembly GCA_947069175.1. NCBI lineage: Eukaryota > Viridiplantae > Streptophyta > Magnoliopsida > Asterales > Asteraceae > Scalesia > Scalesia atractyloides. The sequence goes on along the minus strand of CAMTDV010000022.1, from coordinate 74,679,643 downwards.
AGCTCGATCTCGGCTCGAGCTATTTTGAGAAGAACCTCTGGCGAGCTAAAAAGTCGGCTCGAGCTTGCTTCAATATCGCCTAAACGAGCCAAATGTTGGCTTGAGCTTGGCACGCCAATGTTATCATCATTATAATTATATTATATATAAAATAAATAAATAACTAAATGTTTGTTTGGGCTCGTTTAGGGGGCTCGCGAGCTTTTAACCAAGCCGATAACGAGTAGCTCTCGAGCCTATGGGCTTGTTTACACCCCTAATCGTGTTTGGGTTCAATTGCCAATCCGACAAAATGATTAGGGGTGTTTAGACCTGTATAGACCCAATCTGAACAAAACGGGCCGATTTAAATTGTACTTTATTACTAACGGGTCAAACAACTGATATGAAAAGAAATAAAAACCATGGTTAAAAGGGAAACAACTTCCATGGCATAAATAATCAAGTGTTAACAACATTCTAAATTGTTTTATTTTAATAGAAGTTTTTGTAATCATATTAATTTATTTATTTTAACTAGCTACCCACTTGGCTGGACCCCCACATTTTGCTAAATGCTACCTACTGTTTAAACTGTTTGTTTGGACTTTAAAGTGTACAACAAAAACTGATTATGGTTATAATTATAATTTAACTATGGTCAAAATTGCTTCTCAATTTATGACCCCTTTTGAGGATAAAATAATAATAATGATAATAATCAAGATTTTGACTTTATGTAATGAAGGTCTTGAACCTGGTTCAACATATTACTACAAATGTGAGACTGTTCTATTCCAGCTATGAGCAACGAGCATGTTTTCGAAATGTTACCGTTGCCCGGCCCGGATTCATTCCCTCGCAGAATTGCGATTGTAGGGGATCTTGGCCTCACAGCTAATACAACAACCACAATTGATCATCTAATTGAAAACAAGCCCGACATGGTTGTAATGGTTGGTGATCTAAGTTATGCCAATCAGTACCTTACAACTGGCGGTGAAGGTGCATCGTGTTACTCTTGTGCATTCCGGATGCACCCATTCGTGAAACTTATCAACCCCGTTGGGATGGATGGGGAAGGTACATATCTTACACTGACCTAGCTAAGCTTAGGGGCGGCAATTCTTGACACGACCCCAATCCGACAAAAAAACAGGTTTGGGTCGACAAACACGACCCGTTTAAAAAACGGGTCGGGTTCGGGTTGACCCACTAACCCGGTTAAATATTTAGAAAAAAACTTCTATATTTCTTTTGTTTTTTCCGTTTTCCATTTACATGGTTAGTTATAATAATGTTAGACACACCACATTATTTACTAGTTGCACGCATAGTCGCATACCATTAAACACGTAATTGATAACCCGCTTACAACCCAACAACCCGCTTATAACTTGTCAACATGTATGACATATTTAAAAAAACAGGTTAAATGGGTCAAGTTCGGGTTGACCCGAATTTATGTGTGTGCGGGTTAGGGTTGAAATATTTGACACGAATAATAATATGGGTCAGGTTCGGGTTACACATTTCACTCACCAACCCGCAACCCACCAACCCGACACGATTTACACCCCTAGTTAAACATGATCAAGTGGCAAGATGGGCGGGTTGGGTCATGACGGGTTAGGGTTAAAACATGACACTTATTAGTGCATGTCAAATGGGTCGACCCGTAAATTTTTTCCTCCATAATTTAGAGTTTTTATAAATAACCAATGCGCTAATTATGGTTGCAGAAACAATATCATTATAATAATTTTAATCGTTGAATAAAATGAGTTAGGAGGCTTTATGGATTAAAAATAGACTTTGAGAGCGACTTTCAACTTAGTTGACCTTTTAGTTATTTTTTTTGACCATTTGACCCGTTAGAGATAAAAGATAACCCAGTTGAAATTGCCACCTCTAGTCAGTCCTAAACAGTTCGGGTCAAAACGAGTTATTTTTTTTAAAACAGGTCAAACGTCAAAACAGATTGAGTGGACCCTGGACCCACCAACAATAATTAAGTTAATAATCATTTTTTAAAGAACTTTCTATTTTATCTATCTGACTTATTAACAATAAAATATAACTCAAATCGACCCGTTAACAATAAAGCATAATCCAACTGACCCTTTTTATATAAATAAGTCCTAAGCTCTAACCTCAAACTCGTGATTGTTTCGATAAACAAGTGACATAATATTTCAGGAATGATAACGTTCGATTAAATTACAAGAATAATTTATTGACATTTTTTTCTATAATAGTCCAGGTTCATGGAGCCTTTAATCTCTAGAGTACCTATGATGGTCATTGAAGGTAACCATGAGATCGAGCCACAAGCAGCCGGAATCACTTTTGAATCATATCTAAAACGGTTTGCAGTCCCCTCTAACGAGTCGGGCTCCAACACCAATTTCTACTACTCGTTTGATGCGGGGGGTGTGCATTTCATCATGTTAGGAGCATACGTTGATTACAACAAAACCGGTAAATCCTTAACACTTGAATATATTGTAATTATAATTATGCTAGTACGATAAGAATATAATGGTATTTGAAATTTTTAGGTGCGCAATATTCTTGGCTTCAAAAGGACTTGAGTCAATTAAACCGCAGTGTGACACCTTGGTTAGTAGCCGCGTGGCATTCCCCTTGGTATAATAGCTACTCGTCACATTATCAGGAGTTTGAGTGTATGAGGCTAGAAATGGAACAACTTTTGTATCAATATCGTGTTGACATCGTATTCTCTGGCCATGTAAGTTTAATATGAACTAGATGCGACAAAATGGACGTGTGGTCAAAACGAGGGTCGACGCGTGACACCCTTTGTCCAAAAAAAATTAAATTTATATTTGGAAATTCACAAAACTATATTATTTTAATAATAATCTCATATTGGGAAAATGATCTTGGAGGTTTTATTTGGAATGCATTTTGGTCAGCTTTTGACCCGTTTCCTTTTGTTGTTTCATGTTTTAAGAGATAAACAAAACACGAATCGACCCTTTTGAAAGTAAGTGGGTCGAAATTGCCACCTGTAATATAAACCCATATGTTATCTTCAAGAATCTTACCTTTTTTTCTTGCAACTTTGTTATTCGAGTAAAAATACCATTTTCGTGTCTAAGGTTTGAAATTCTATCATTTTTATCCGGCTCGTTAACTCCATCCATTTTTCTCATTAAGTTAGAGATACTTTTGTCTTTTTTGTTAACTTATAGGGCAATTCAGTATTTTTCACTTTACGTACAAGCATTTAGCATAATGTACAAGTATTCAAAAGACTGAATTGCCCTTTAAGTTAACAAAAAAAGACAAAAATATCCCTGACTTAACGGAGAAAATGGATGGAGTTAACGAGCAGGATGAAAATGGCAATATTTCAAACCTTTTGGATCCAGATGCGGAAAAACAAACCTTTGGACAAAAGTTGCAAAACTGGCCAAACCTCAGGGACGAAAATGGCATTTTACTCAAATAACAAAGCTGCAACCTTTTCTACACAATTCTTGAGAATGGTAATCCCAAAAGTAAGAATGCAATGATTGTCTTTCAGGTGCATGCCTACGAGCGGATGAATAGAGTGTACAATTACAGTTTGGACCCATGTGGGCCCGTGTATATAACGATTGGAGATGGTGGTAACATTGAGAAGATTAATGTGGATCATGCAGATGATCCCGGAAAATGTCCTTCACCTGGTGATAACGTACCCGAAATTGGAGGGGTATGTCATACAAATTTTACCTCTGGTCCTGCAAAGGGCAAGTTTTGCTGGGATAAACAGCCCGAATAGAGTGCTTGTAGAGAAAGCAGCTTCGGACATGGCATTCTCGAGGTAAGAAAAGGAAATACCCGAAAACTCCATGTTTTACCTTAGGCAATTTCAGTCTATGTATAAAAGTAGGGCAATTGGGGTTGTGTTATATTGATAATGGGTCAACGTGGTCAGATGTTATAAAATTAACTTTAGAGATCACAATAACAAGTTTTTAATAGTAAACAGATTCTGTGTTATTGTTTAGGGATCAAATAATCAGTTTCGGATAGCCAGATTGCAACAAAACTAATTATCAAACCGTGTGTTTCAGGTTGTTAATTCTACATATGCACTATGGACATGGCACAGAAACCAAGATATATACAAGGAAAACAGCACGGGTGATCAGATATACATTGTTCGACAGCCTGAATTGTGTGTGGTTTCTCCACAGGTAATACCTTAACCTTGTTCTTCTTTCTAAACCTTTGATTGCAATCAAATAATGTTATGATCTGATGTAGCAACATAGTCATACGACTGCAGCTGGATTTGAGTTGCATTGTTCGGCTACTTGTTTCCTGATGTTTGTCACTATCATTATATGTCTACATATGTTGTAACATGTAACAATTGTCCCTAAATTTCTCAAAGTAAGAGATGCCACTTGAACCCATTCGGTCACATGATATCACAACATTCACGCCTAGACGAAACAAAGGGGACTGAATATTCCAAAACAATAATTAAAGACCTTAAACTCTGGTCATATTTTTAGAAAATTTGAAAACCATACGGCTATATGATTATGCTGCACATGGTGGTGTCCTTTTCTGGATGAGACCTGTTATGTCACCACCACGCATAAGCTTGACATAGTTTTGTCCTGTAATTTCAAATTTTGGAAATATTTAGACACAGTGGCATGATTAGTAATGATATTCATGTGTCTTATTTTGATACAACTTAATTTCCCTAAGAAGGTGACATGACTATGTGAATAGAAACGACATAACCATGTGATTCATTTTTAAAAAGTTCACTTAGCATCACGAGTCATGTCAAATGTTCAAAACCCAAGTATTTGTGGTGGCGGCCCAAGATTTGTTTTCTTGAAAGCTTAACAATATACCCCCCCCCCCCCCCCCCTAATCCGCCCCTATGTGTCTTACATATTTCGATTCTAAAATTACCTTTGTCAACTTTCTATCCCAAAAGCCAAATTTTGATTCCCAATCGCTTTAAACATATAATTAAAACTTTTTTTAATAAACTTTCAATCCTAAAAATTGACTTGTTTGTCAATTTTAGTAAAACTTTTACCTTTTTAGCTAACATAAAGATTTCAACCAAATTACTCTCTTAAAACCTATTTCTTAATTTCATAGATCCAATACTTGACAATTTAATTTGCGCTTTACATGTGTATAAGTGATGTTTGGCAACTTCTGAATGGTTAAGTGTTGAACCAGTAAGAGGTCTGAACCATTAAGAACCAATATAATGTTTAACCGTTCAAAGACAAATATCTAGCCAATTAAGACAGAGATCTTAATCATTCAGACTTAGTATAATACTTAACCATTCAGACAGACATCTGCTTGCGAAACAAACAGTCTAAACCATTAAGTGCTGAACCAGTAAGAGGTATGAACCATTAAGAGCCTCATTAAAAGGTAAACAAACAGCCCTTAAAGTGTTTTTAACATGACTTTGGTCAAATTGGAATGAGCCTACTACTTTACACTTTATATTTGCACTTTATACGTGCAACTTAAAATATCTAAATGCTTCACATTACTCAATTCAAATTGCGACGGATCAGCAACTTTACAATTTAAATGTGTACCCATTCGAAACTCCGCATAGGTAGTGTTTGTTTCACATGATCACCCAAACTAGAATGAGTATGCTACTTTAGAATTTAATGGGTACCGCGTACGAGCCACTTAAACATATAAGTTAGCAGTTGATATTTAAGCTAGAGAAGGTTTTTTTGGGAGTAACGATGAAAATCAAAAGATTAGTTGGTTAGATGAGTAAAGTTACTTCTCATAACGAGGCGGGAGGGTTGCACTCACACTCTAAGGACGCTACATCGCTCTTCTCGTAAAAATGGTGTGATCAAGAAATGGTGGAAGACCACTATGCCTATGCATTATTTTAATAATCAGGGCCGATATTACTTCACTCGAAAAACTGACCAGGTCCGTGGAATGTTATTAAAGGGTTAATCCTAATTGGAGTTGATTGGATTCAAGATAAAGTTTGGATTATCTATTATTATTTAGTTATTGGGTCTAGATAATTATTATTATTTTATTTATGAGTTATATTTATCTAGTTTGGATTTAATAATTATTTTTTTTGGTGTTTGACTCATTTAGTTTAGTATTAATAGATGGTTGGTAGTGAGCCTATTGTAACTTGTGTGTTTTGGGTTTAATAATAAAAAGTCCAATAGATTGTACAATCTCTTTGTTTTTTGTATTTGATCAAAGGTCAGATTTCAAATAGTTATTGCTAAATTGGAATATCATTTGACCATTTCTAACTGTTGTTATCTTATCAAAGCGGAGGTGGGTATGGGACTATGGGGGGACAAAACCGGTATTTGGATTGATACATGGGTGTCGAATCAGCCCCGTGGGTTGGGGGCGGTTTGGGTTCAACGCCGGCTGCTTCACTCCGGGTTGGTGTTGGGCATAGTGTTGCCCCTTTGGCGTGGGGCGGGGGGTTGTGGTGATGTGTCTTGATTTGGTTGGAAGCTTCAATCTAAGCCACCCAAAAAAATCCACATAGCTGGCCATGCCAAACCACACCCCTAGTTTTTGAGTATTATCTTGTGGATCCCACCCTCGCCACATATCGAGCAATGCCCTCAACCCAAGCCACCCCATAGTGTTAAACTGGTTTGTTTCCCTAATATGTTTTGACAAAAGATTGCTATGAGTGGAGGGGTCAGTGTCACGCTTTGTGACTAAATGGGATTGATGGGTGCCCATATTTTTACGTGGAGGGCTGAAATGAACAGGCTCCTCACCTTAGAAGCTTTGTTTAGAAGAAACATTCCAGTGGGATCCGTCACCTGCAAGCTTTGCGGTGAGAATGTAGAGATAACCAACTAACTTTTTACTTCATACTATATAGCTTATGTGGTGTGACTTGGGGTTATTAACTGGTGACACCATCCCTCCTATATATCTTCTCGGTTAAGGATTTAACGATGATTTATAGCTTACTCATTTTGGGTCATCGGATTTATGAGATCATTCTTACAACGTGTTAGTGTATTTGTAAGGCTAGAAACAATATTGTTTTCTCAAACAAAAAAGCTTGCGCTTCGTAGATTGTGGATGATATTAGATCATTGGGCTATCTTAGAATTAAAAATCATTCTCCTTATAACAGCATTCACAATTCGTTCCCTAAATTTTGTGATGGAGCTTTTTTATATTATGAAAAGTGATTGTAGGTGGTTGGAAATGATTGTGAGTAGAGGAAAGAGAAACTGTTAGTGTTTATCTGTAAATTTTGGGAGAACACTGGTCATGCTCTATAATTTTTAATATATTTTGAAAGTGATTGTGAGTTGCGGAGAGAGAAAAGTGGATAATAGAAGTATAAAAAAATATATATTATTTAATGGAAAAAAGAGAGAAAATATAGTTTTTAGTGAAATTATAGGGTAAAAAAGATGGAAAGGGTGTAAATGTATCACTTTGAAAAATAGGTTTAAATTCTTGATGTAATCTTGGTTGTTTTTATTAGCTTCTTGGTACTAGTTTTTTTTCTAATGAAATTAGCCATTTAAAAAAAACTGCTTAAAACTCACAATTCTGCCTGTATACAGGAAGACCCTTTAAGCTAGATAGCATGTCACACATAGGCAAGTGTTACAGGTGCCACTCAACATATACAAGTTTACAAGGTTAATTTCACAATTCTACCCATATAGAATAAGTTGCCAAGATTACTAACTTTCATTTGGCAAGTATCCTGTTTGATTTCTTATCTTCGTCTTTATACTAAAGGAAACAATACATATTTCAAATATTAATGATTTAAAATAAACAACTCAATTCAGTTTAACATTGATAAAAATCAATGAGTGTTGCAAAAAAAAAAAAAAAAAAAAAAAAACATTGAAAGTTAAATCAAAATAGCAGGCATCAGTTATCCAAGGTGATGTAGCATCAATAAAACGCTTTCAGACGCAAATTACCCATTTGTTATTAGAGATTCATAGGTTCAAAGAAAACAACTTCATAATAAAAAAAAAAATGTAAAAAATAACTAAATTGAAGATAAAAAATGAATAAGCGATCGGAACCTGTCGGGATTCGATGTTTAACATCAATCAAAATTTGTCAGTGGATTGACAGACCATTGAATTTTATCGTCACCTCGCCTTCTTTTTTTATTTTCAAAACAATTAACTATAGCTCAGAGTAAAAAGATGTAAACTAATTGAAATAAAACAAAATGAAGCATAAACAACATATATAAAAACTAAATTGAAATAAAACAAAAACGATAAACTTTTATTTAAAAAAAAAACAATTAGAATTGGATGGAAACTGTAGAAGTAGAGTGTGGAGATGAATGAGTGAATGGTATTATGACCCAAGGCCATTCAAACTATTTTGTCTTTATGTTATTAAACATTTAAACCAGTGGTGCTCTTCACTTGTTACTGGTTTAACGCAGCGTAAATTCAGTCGCTATCAGTTTGGTTCGTTAAATTTATTACGATACCGACACTTAATATAGCAAGTGATAAAAAAACCCAAAAGATAAAGTCATGATAGACCCAAAAGGGTATCGAACGGTATGATATCGACAACAAGTATAACAATCGAAAGAGAAAACCCAAAATACAAAGTCGTTATTTGCCCAAAAGGATATCGATGTGTTTCTCAACAATAGAAAACCATAAAAACGAGTACTAGTATCTGTATTGATGTTGTTCGGCTCGGTACCGCTTCGATTCGATTCGGTACGATAGCAGTACTATGTATAGATTTTTTAACACAATATTTGTTTTGAAATGTTGTAAAACAAATTAAACGTAACCATGTTTTTACATTTTTTTAATAATGAACCCAGGTTATTAAGAAAATCTATTAAAAGATAAATAAAATATCATTAAAAATTTAAATACAAAAAAACATTGTTAATAGCATTTGCCTTTTGTTACTAACTAGTAAATTTCTTTGCGCGTTGGTATGGGTTCAAATTGTAAGGTAACTCGAATTTGTACCATCTAGTGAAAACCTATTATATTTGACCCAACTTGTTTCTGAACAAAAGTTATATCAAAACGTAGACAAAAAAATAAGCACAAAAACATATTATATTTGATCTGACTTACTTGCGAAAGAAATTAATATTGAAATGTTAACTAACTTAAACCTATACCCACACATATATAAAAATAAGTATGTAAGAAAATCAAGTTTTTTTTAAGTTAAAGAATAGTATGCCGCATTGCGGCAGCATCAAAACGTAAAGTAACTCGAATTTTTCTCATCTAATGAATTTATTTCAAAATGTAAACCAACTAAAAACGTACATAAAAAAACGAAAACGTATTATATTTGAGGCTACTCATTTCCAAAAAAGAGATTACATTGAAATGTAAATAAACCTAAATTTATCTAAATATATACTGATACGTAAAAAAAATAAACACGTAAAAATTGGTTACAAAATTGAGGGATTGTAGGTGTTAATACTAAATATTGAAGTGTGAAAATAGGAAAAAGAAAAAACAAAATGATACTAAAAAAAAAAAAAAACCTCATGTGCGCTATAACGAAACTTCATTTGTAGGTTATAACGATACGTGCGCTACTGTAGACGAAACTTCATTTTGTAGGTTATATAAGCGATACTGTAGACGAAACTTCATTTTGTAGGTTATATAAATAAATAGATAAAAGGTTTTATCATGGCCAAATGAAAACTTGACACTCAGATTGTTTATGTCGACCACCATCTTCAATATCAAATACTATAATACAATATCACTGATAGATAATTTTAACTATGCGTTGGTTAGTTATCAAATAACTTGATCAATATATAGTTTATGACTTAATAACTTAAACAATTTAACATTTTCAATGCACGTAAACTTATTAGTCAATACTTCACCCTTTCCTTCAAGACATTGCTATTTAAAAAATTCATACATGTGATACGTTTGCAAAGTGAGATAATTAATAAAGTGTGTGGTTTTGTCCAATGTTATTGAAATATGTAGGGTTTGTTTAAGTTTATATTTTTTGAAGGATGAAGGATTTTATTATAAGACGCTAGCAAGATGCGGTCAAAGCATACAGATCCTCCTGCAATCCGATACCTATGAATACATTTTAAAGTTAAAACTAAACAATGATTTTCATACTAGAAGATCACGTCTAGCCTGATTCTTTTAATTACCTTTTATTTTATTATTCATTTTGCAAGTTGATGTTTAGATTAATAATCACATAATTTCTTCTACATACGTGTTGGTGTCGGTTGTCATTATCTTTCAAATCTCTATTTGTGTCACATATTTTTTCAACCTAAGCCGTTCATTCTTATTTATAAACAATTATATAATTTTCTTTTAAAAATAGCCGTTTATAACGGCTACTTTTTGAAAACGGGGGCTGTCGAAATCATCGAGGAGTGTTATGTTGTTCCTATATTTGGACCAGTTAAAGGAAGTAAGAAACTAGAATGTCTCTTCTCATCAAACTCTTTATTTTGTACATATTGTCAAGAGCAACGTAATGCATAATGTTAAAAGGGTTAACCATGGTTTTGTTTAAACTTTTAACTCATTGATGGTTCAATATTTAAACTTTTATTGATATTTTTTTCACAATTAACTTTACTTTTCACGTTTGCCATTATACACCAACTACTACAAATTAAAACATATAGTGAACGTCACATGTGGTAAACTGATCTTAAATGCCCATGTGGACTCTGAATATTCACAACTAGTGATGTAGAAGTGTTAATTATTGTTATGATGTATCCATTATATAGTGACTTTCCATATGTATAATCTTTATCTATGAATGCATCCATTATGTAGTGACATTCCACATGTATAACCCCTTTCTCTTATTTACTATTGTACTAATGTGAGTGCCTTATATAATGGCATTTGTATATGATTTTAATGAATGAATAAGAATTCTCCATGTTATATTCTCTACATGATTTCTTAGTCTAGCTCTCATGTTTATATACATATATATTAGTTGCTAATAGATCGCTATTTCACAACACGTTATCAGCACGAACGTGCTCTAGTGTTTTGCCACCCTTGGTATCCCTTTTCCCTTGCCTTTGATGTGCTTTATTTTCCAATCTAACTCAATCTCGCACGTTGAGAAAGCAACCCAATAATTATGCAACTATCTTTACTAATAAAGGTATGATTCTTCAGTATGATTATTTTATATTATATTTGATGATGATGATACATCAATCTTTACTGGTGGCACTTATTAATATACATATATAAACTTAAAATGATCATTACTATAAATTCTAGAATGTAGTCTCATGATTGAACTCTTATCTATATATTTTTTTCATTTGCTTTTAGAAGTTATTATATATATATATATATTATGCATGTGCTATTCATAAGGATTTAGATGTTACATCATAAATTATGACGTTACAATTGACTAATTCATCTTTTTTTCTAATACTCATTATTAATTGAATAACTATAGTTTTCGTTGACGACGACGATATTACGAATATTTATTTTATTTTTCTCTTTTACAAATGATCCATTCTATTATTCTAAATTGGCTGGATTATCATTTAATTAGTTAATTTAATATATGTTCTTTAGGACTCTTACAATCTAGTGATTCTCATCTACATATTCTTTGAGCCACCATAATCATAAATTTATGCTTCTTTATTAACCTTGTTAAGTTGTAAATAAAATTGTTGAATTATTTTGATTTGAGAAGTTAATTTACAATCTAGAGAATATTATATGTGCTTTTAGAATCCATGAAAAACAATTAAATTCAATATTAAAAAGTATGGAACTCAATATTTATGGACTAAACAATGCAATGTATTGATATATATATTATATATATATATATATATATATATAATATATATATGCTTGTATTGGTGGTAATATATACATGATGTATGTACTAGATTTTCATTTTGTATAGTTATAATTTTAAATGGATATGAATTCTGTAATTAATTGTTTTCATTAGTCATTGTTAATACATTGCATGTCAAAAAACTTTGACATAATTAGATATAAATGACTTATGTGAGTAAACATCAATTGATTTAGTTTTAGATAAACTATACAACTTATAATGCAATATATTATTATTATTGTTATAACATGATTATGTAAATATCGTTTGGTACTAATACTAAGGTTAATGCTATAACAAATTTTGCATATAAGAAATTCATATAATAGATTAATATTGCTAGATATCATTAGTTGTTTTTAGAGAAATATTTTCTAGCGATGTCGGTACCTCTAATGCATTCATTATGCCATGTCATAATGTTTAACAATATATTTGCATATTAACTATTACTATTACTATATAAAATGGTGACTATTGCTATTGCTTCATATGTAAAATGTATAGATTGCTTATCTAATGCATCAGTTGTTTAAATATCAATATTTGAGAAGAAAAAAATGAGTATGTTATGTAATTCATCAGTATTACAATTTTCAAATACAAGTAATAAATGATCTGAGAACTTGAAAGAGATATATGTTTAAGTTTTAAAGTAAATGTTCAAAATATATAAGCTATTATGTTTGGTTATACCATAATAAGTTATTACATAAATTATATGCGTTTGCTTATTAGTGATAAAAATGTTTCTTATTTTATAAAGGCCCATCATAAGTTGTTTTTATATGATGACATGCTATAAGGTCATGTATTATATGATTTGTTGCTATCTATACCTTGTATTCTATATGCTATACTTCTTTGCATCGATAATACCGAATCAACGACTAAACCAAAGTTGTGGTTTATCGTCATTCTCATAAAAAAGTAGAAATATGCTTTGATTTGACACCAAAAGTGTCATACTCCTTGTATCTCATTATCAAGTAAAAGAAATATTATATGACTCGGACATATAATTACTTCTCAATTGACGTTATACGAAGAGAAGTTTATTTATAAGGGAAATCGGATAAAACAAATTTTGTTTTGCCAAACCTCAAATATACTCCTAAAGTAGCAATATCATTTAAAGGTATAAACAGTTTGAAACGACTGTATATCTATTTGTTCGAGAAAATAATGGAAAACCGAAAAATTGTATGGTTTTACTCTGATTCATGAAGTGAATATATATTGATCATTGTAATCATGGGCATCATTGAGAAAACTGTAATGTAATCATATTAATAATGAGATTGACCATTAGAAGTGCAACAATCATCATGTTAATAAGAGATCAAACTATCAGAAATTATAAATAGCCAAGCTAATAATGAGATCGAATATCAGTATTATAATGATAGTCATGATGAGATCGACCACCAAAAGTGGTAAACTAGTGATTACATAACACGATGGTTTGAACTTTGAAGTTATAATACATTCTTTCATATCTTATGTTTTGTATTACATACGTACAAGTAATACATATACAATATCATAAATACATAAGTTTATGGATCATGATTATTTACTTTATTGGTATGACCGGTTAGACTACACCGAATCAATGATGTTGTGAATATAATGAAGAACTTGAAGATTCTTCTAGTTGATAGCATATTATGTTTGCTCTTAAGGGAAATTATTTATTTGCCAATTAATGGTATAAATCCCTAAAATATTATGGAATGAATGAAGGATGTTATATCCAAACATGATACCATTTAGTGTTTTTAAATCGATGCATCGTCTAAATGGTCATCAAATTTACAACTTGAAGTTGTGTGTACTTAGCTAATGAGATAGCAAGCATATTATTCCATATTATAATATTTATGGTGGTTATAACATTGAATTTAGTATCCATGTTACTAATGATTATTGGAATAAGTATTGAACTTTCTAAATGCTTAAGACACAAATTGCTTGTGTTGAAGACGATGATCAAATGTCTATAAATTGATTGCAAAGCCAATAATCAAGAGAGCAAAAGTTCATATTTGAGCACATGTGATTTTACATGCGGTAACATTATTTCACATCAAGCCAACATGTTGTAATAGTTTCTCCCCATTATAGTTGGTTTTGGTCAGGAACCAAATATTTCCATCAAACCTTTTATTGTGCGTATACATTGGAATTGATCCACCACAACGCATAAAGATTGAAACTCAAATAATGTTGGGAATATATGTTGGATGAAAATACTATTTATGATTACATACTTAGATCAATTAACGAGAGATTTATTTATGGCTCGTTAAATCTTACTTTAAGTAAATTAACATTTTCAACATTAGGGGGAGATTAATGGCAGTTGAAAAAGGAATGGGTATGCATGAATTATCATTGATCCTCAAACGAAATTGTGTGAACAAGAAGTTCAAAAGATAATT